>JBBYHQ010000010.1:13256065-13277950 GCA_038382645.1 Spergularia azorica | reverse complement strand
TTGGACCCGGACCCGTACCCGTCCACAACGGGTCCGGTTCTGGACCCGCCGGGTCCTAAGCGGGTCCGGGTCCGGGTCCGGTTCCGGGTACCCGCTTTTTTTGCTCACCCCTACTAATACTATTTGCTTCGTTTCATTATTCATAAGATGTTTACAATTATGCACTTATTTATGCACTTATCAAGATTGAAGAGGTTAAACCACCAAAACTAAAAACTCTTCTAGGCGGGACGTGAGGTCAAAACAAAAGAGTGGACGTATTTCTGTTGATCAACTCCACAAAGAAAAGGACATGTTTTGTATGGAAGATCAAAGCGCGCCAGCAAGCGAGCGCGTAGGACGTAAAAGAAGTCGTTATCCTAGAAAACAAATACACCCAAAGAAAATGCTCATATTCAATTCAATGTTAAATCATATGACTTCAGCATGAGCTTGCCAATCTTTGTTTTTAAACTATATTCATCATAACAAGTACTTTATATGGTTGTAAATTAGCTGTCACTTGCTCAATACATACCAATACCATCACCATTTCTTTCTTTTGAAACCATACTCGTATCACTAATTTTCTTCTTACTATACTATGCTAAATGATTGATGTGCTGACTTTGTTTATGTATGGCGCAAGCTCTATCAACAATATGGGAATGAAGAAAACAAGTTATGTTTAAATAAGATCGTAATATCAAAATAATTAAGGAGGTGCTCACGAGTTTTGGACCATGTAATTCCTATTAATAATTGATGATCACTTGAGAAATTGTCATACATGTTGTATACTTGTGTTGAAGGTATATAATTATTGTCTTAGTCGATCTTAATCATGAGTTGAAAGGTTTAACTGAGTTGGTTCATTAATATGGTATTGTAACCTCAATGCTCTCGAGTTTTTAGTCATCTACCGAAGATTGATGGTCACTTGAGAAATCTTATAATGATAGAAATTGTATACAGTATATATATACTTGTATTGAATGTATAACATTGTTGTTTGAGTTTAAACTATCAACTTCAAAGTCGGTTTAGTTGAGTTGGTTCATAATATGGTATCGCAAGTCGTAACCTTAGTGTTCTTGTGTTGTAATCCCCACATTTTATGACTTTTCCGTTTTTGTTTTTGTCTTACATTTGACCTTATAAACTTTAGCCCATGGGAAGAAACAATATGTTTTTTTTTTGTCTACGCATTCACAATATTACGTTATGATTGAAATTTATAATACTTGTTCAGATTGCAAGGAAGAATGACATTTACACCGTATCTATGAATCTAAAATATAAAATCAGTTAACTTTAAAAGATCTGGAAGATTTTTGCGCTCACAACCTAGTTAAAATTATCGCAATAGCTAGCAAAATACTATTACTAGTACTATCAATCAAATACTTTCTTCACGAAATACCGACCAACGTGTTGTTTTACAGTTTTTGACTAACTATACCACGTTAATTAACATGCATGCTGTTTTTGACGGACCAAATGAGATGTAAAGATATTGTTGTCAATGTTGTGTAAAATAATCATGGAATTAGTCATACTCTCCCTTCTAGTGACTACTACTATAAAAAAGATCAGTGTCATAAATTCCAAAACCTTTCCCCAATTCTCATCTTCTCTCTGTTCTATGTCTTCATTCTCCAAAGCAAAAAAAAAAAAAAACCATTGAAACTTCTGCTTCTCTGTCACATTAATACTCCATTTTTTTCAACTTAAAAATTGATTAACCCAGATATTATTTTTCACTGTTTGTGTTTTTTTGCGTGATACCCAGAAATTAAAACGTACGAATTTTGCTGATTTCCCGCTGATAATTCAACAAGTTGCTACTAACATCTCAAACTTTACCAAAAATCAAGCCAAAAGTTTCCCCGTTTTTATTTTGGTTTTATCTGCTTTTTATGCTCTGTTTCTCCTCTGCTTTGAGATAGCTTTTTCAAGAAGACACACCCAAGCTTACTAGAGAAAAAACTTTCAGCTTCTTTCAAGTCCAGTAAACCACCATTTTCTATGTAAGTTATTTCTTCATCTTTTTCTCCTCAGTTTTTTTTTTCCCCTGTAATTTTAATTACATATTTGTTTGATCTTCACTAATTAATATATGGAATGTTTTTTTTTTGTTTTTTATTTTTTATTTTATAGTTAATAGTTAATTGATCAATTAATTTTTGTGTTTTTGGAAAAGTTGCATGCATGATACCAAAATTGTAGAAGATGATGTTAATTTGTGTGGAAAGTTGACCCATTCTTAAGAATTTGACAAGAATATAATGTTATTAATCACATCAAAAGGAACATTCTTGAAATAGTAAAGTGGAATACTTAATTAAAGAAATTATGCATTTAATAAAAGAGTTAAGCATGAAAATGGGGTCTGATGTTTCACTGATTTTTTCGTTTAGGGTCTAATGTTTTACAGTTTATCGATTGGGGTCTGAGGTTAACTTTCCCGTCAAATAGCTCTGACAGACTGACATGTCAATACAGAAAAAAAAAAAAAAAAAAAAAATACTTGCCTTTACCCATCCCCCTCACATTTTACTTATATTCTCGGTTCATTCATGCTTTGTGGAGTCGAAGGTGCATATTACCATTTGATCATTTGACCTTAAAAAATGTTGAATTAAATTGGACTTCCACATATTATTAGGAAATTTAGTACTAATGTGCATGTAAGGTTAGACCTGAGTTGAGGATTAAGGTTGGCTGAGCGTTTAAGACGTCAACCTGTTTGGGGAGTGTCTTGGGTTTTAATCCTCATAGCCCACCTCACCCCCGCAGCGTTAGTTGTTCCTACGTACCAAAAAGAGGATTAGAGCTGATTTTTGGTAGTAATCGTTCTAATTTGGTGTAACCAGAACTTTTTAAGTGGATATATAAGTGTGAATAGGGAGAACCCATTAATGGAATTCTTTGACAAAATCAGTTTTGTCAGCACCTAATTGTTTTGGAGTTGTTATATGCATATTTTTAGTGTTATTATTATTGTTTGGTGAAATATCCTGTGCATGCTTCTTGGTGATTTGTTTGAGTGGTCCTGAAAAAGTACTACTTTGATATTATTGCATCTGTTGAACCGAATAGTATTCGAGTTTAGAACTTTGAATTTGTATCAAATTCTTGATTTGCTTACTTGGTTGCATTTTTCCGGGTGTTAGGTGGGGTACTCAGCTCTAATTTCATTGATTTTGGATAAGTTGTGTGTAGACAAATGATTGTGTCTCTAATTATTAGTATTGTGATGCGGACGCGTGTATCGACACCTACGTTATGGAAGATGCGTATCTCTAGTGTATTTCGTCTAAATTTTGTGTAATAATATTGTAAGGATTAGTTGAAATGGAGCTTGGACACTTAGAAAAGAATAGGAAATGGTAGCTGGTGGATTTGTTATTGTGTTTATTAATGGTAAGTACTGTCGGGTCACGAGCGTATGGATAAAATATTTCTTGTATCGCTTGGGATTTGTATAATTTTCTTAATCTATAACCACTCTTTAGGTTGTTTAAACAATTATGCTGAAGTTTCATCTTTGACTGGATTTGGTTGTCTGTAGCTTAATGTATATGATATGAGCCACTGTGATATAACTCTATGATAGGGTGGGTGGTTTAGTGATGATAGAATAGAATATTATGGCTTGTCTGAAGTGTTCTATGAATAAGTTAAGCTGATTTGCATGGATGCTTGCGACCTAGGATGTTTCCTTAGTCAATGTCAAGGTAATATATTATCAGCAACTAGCAACTATAGTTTGTTCTTCACTGTTAGTACTGACAAGACTTTGTCAGCAGGTTGATTTTTATGGATGTTTCACTCATTGTTTAGAGAATTAGAGGTATACTTCGGGTGGAAAAGCTCGTACGAATTTCAGGGATTGCTGCGATGACTGAATCCTATCTGAATTCTGACTTTTAAAAATGTTTTGACATCTTCATCTATTTGATTGTGCAATTTAATATTCTGCTTCAAATTGGTAGATAAGCTGTACAAAGTTATATATGTGCTCTGTCCATCAGAACTTACCTGTATTACACGTTATATAGAAAGGATTTTTATTGTGATGAGATGCTTAATGTTGGATGTAAGTATTCTGATACTTGTTAATATGCACCTTCGACTCCACAAAGCATGAATGAACCGAGTCTCTAAGTTTTTATCACTTGCAATAACTTTGGAAAGGATGTGCTTCTGGTGGTAGTGCTGTTATATACTGTATGGGTTTGGAAGAATATGATGTTTGAATACATTTCTTTTAGTTTTATTTGTTCTTGATGTGTTTTTTCTTTTTTGGTGACAATGGATGGTATTTCATAATTTCTCGACAATAGATTTGTAATGTTGATGTTTAATGCGAATCAAGCTGAGATAGCATGAAGAGTGAACATGTGCCAGTTTCTATTACATCAATTTCCATGCTGAATCTTTTTCATCTTCTTGTATATATTGCTCATACCAGGAAAGGATAGAACTGTGAAATGACTGAGCTGAAGAGAAGTGTTAGGCCTGTTGATCAAGAGAGTTTTACATCATCATCCAAGTGTCAGAAGGTTGATATGTCGATTTCTAGCAAGGTAAGTTTTCATGTTAACCATATTCACTTATATGCGCACTTCTCACCATCATGCTCTTCAAGTTACACAATCGCTTTTTTTTTTTTTTTTCTTTCCGTATATTATCGTTGTGGGCACTTTTGTGGTGTTAGTGACTCTCAATAGAAGCCGTTTGTCATCTTGTTATTTTTAGCGGATGTGCTGGAATTTATTTTGCGTAATTGTGGTCTCCATCCCATCTCCGCACTTTTTTAGCGGATGTGCTGGAATTTATTTTGCGTAATTGTGAACATATCACTTAGGTATTTGGCTCTGGTTTATGTACACAGGAAAGAAAAGAGAAACTAGGTGAAAAGATAACCACGCTTCAACAGATTGTGTCACCTTATGGCAAGGTATGTTTCACTCTAATCTTTTTCTGAATTACTAGAACTAAAAACAGTGTCTCACATTAATCCTTTACTGTACGGAGCCCTTTTTTTTCTTCCCTTTTTCACCCTATCCAGTGTTTGTGGTTGCTCTCATCTTTGTGTCTGTTCTTTATGTTAATGTGAACTTTTGATGCAGACTGATACGGCTTCTGTGCTGTTAGAAGCAATGGACTACATCCAGTTTTTACATGAGCAAGTAAAGGTTGGATAAGCATCTATTTCCTCAACTTCGTACTAAGATTATGAATTATCTCTTGAGAAAGGAAGGTGTTTATTCTCAGATAAACTGACAAGAGTTAGTTTTCTAGACAAATGACTGGTTTTCCATTCTACAAGTTTATGTAAAGTCTTACCTTTGTTGTTCTTTACCTTTCATCTAAAGGAGATGACAATTAATTTACGTCTGATATTGTAAATGTATAAGAAAGAAGCCTATATGCGACTTGCTTACATGTTAATCAGTGACCTGCTTGTGTGGATGAGCTTAGTACCGGAGATGGACTTCCTGTTCGGACGATTTTGTTACATAAATTTAGGTGAAAGACAGTAACAGAAATTATTTGAACTTCTCTTTGATTAAGATAACGCTCTAATGCAAATTGTGTTCCACTTCCTGATGGTAGAATCATATCCAGCAGTTTTTGTTTGGTTTCTGCTAAGCTGTCTAGCTATACGAATACCTGTTAGGCCATATTAACATTTGCTTTCATGAGTTAACAATGTTGCTTCTCTAATTCTTTTGGTTTCTTGTTGCAGGTCTTGAGTGCCCCATACCTCTGTAATTCTGCAGTCACATACTTGGAGGTGAGTCTTAGTGGCAAAGATACAGAGACATGTTTTCGGTACTTTGGCTTATCTGACTGTATCGAGTCTATGAGTGTAGAATGGAACCATGGTTTGAGATGCAAGTAATCTTGACTAATATTCTGATTTGGCATGTAGCTGCAGCTGAACAATGTTCCTAGTGCTGTTTGTTTGTGCAATAAAGTATAGATGCTATGCTTTTTCCTTCTAATCAACAAGCATACTTCTCTGGCAAGCAGTTCTCTTTTCACCGGTTTGGTGATCATTGCTCTTCAATAATAAACTGAACCTGCTAGGCGCTTAGCATGACGATAAATCATTTAAAAGTACGAACTTTAATGGTGTTAGCACTTTGTCAAGTGCTGAATATTGATTTTTCTGGACAGTTATGGTACTTGGAAATGGTAATTAGGACTGGTTCTGGATGTGATTCGTGTTTTATGAGGGCAATACTCTGAGAAAAGTGTTCCAGTCATTCCCTTCTCTTGTTCACAGTTCCGTGAGCTAAATGGTGTTTTCCACTTAATTTCCTTCTCAGGGGCCAGGACACTATAGCTTAAGAAGCAAAGGCTTATGCCTTGTACCAGTCTCATATACTGATGGATTGGCTCGAAATAATGGTGCAGACATTTGGGCACCCATCAAGACCACTTCCCCAAGGTTTTAGCTCTCTCACCACCTTTGCAAATACAATGCTATCTAACTAGCTAGTGATCCCGCCTGCTGAAGAACGACATTCCAGTCTAATCAAATCTGTATTTTACTGTGCACCATGGCATTTCAATTCATGGCAAGTAGAGGGGTAAATGTATGTGCACCTTTTGGCTCATCTGCTAGTAACATAAGTGTAGTGTCATAGTTCTTGGAGTGGACAACTTCTTGGTTCGAATGTCAAGTGTAAAGTGGGTGAATTTTGCTCTCTCGGCCTTCGTGTTACTCTCTTCTTGATGTAAGATTTAATGCAATGATGAATTTAGGCAGCTTGATCTTGATGCATGTCATTATAAGGTATAACTTGGCCACTGGAAGTCAGATGAATCACTGAATGTTCTGTCATCCATTGATGCTTTTGTGCAACATCCTTCTAAGCATTCCTGAACTCATTTTGTGATAGACTATTATATGACCATGATCGCAGACATTCGGTGATGCTCGATCTTTGGTTCCATACCTTACCGGAAAAGGTACTATCACTGCCCTGACAGCCTCCACCGATGGTATGTATTGATCTGTAGTAGCACCCTTCATGTATTTCGAAAACTACCTCTTATTTGCTGGGGCTATAGCTTATATGAGACATGCTAGATGGTATTCAAATGAACTACCATGTATGTGACGACACCCAAATCTTGATTCCAAATACAAATTAGATATCTTGATTCCAAATACAAATTAGAGGTTGGTACTGACATTGAGTAGAGCTGAGCGAGGTGTCATTTCAAATTCAGATAGGGATATACCGTAGTCTTATTGGAAGCCACAGGTGTAGAGTAAACCTGACAATATTGGAAGCTTCATACACAAATAATCGTTAGGTAAGCCTATGCTATCAGCTAAAAGAAAATAGTGTGGCAGCCTGGCAGGTGACTTTCGAGTGAATGCTCGAGTACCCCTTCAACTGCTGAAATGGCCAAATCGTGCTCTTACTGGTTCACAAGTTCACATCTATTGACAATTGTCTTCCTTCACTTTGACGTCACAACTGAGACCATTATTACGTCAACACCACACATTCTTGACATCAGTAGCCGCGTATCTAACCCTGTCGAGATGATGTGTTTTTATTTATTTAAGCGCAAATTATGAAAAAGTTAGGACAGACGGTGTACCTCAGTCTTTTTGGGCAAATTCTTGTTCGCCGAATTATATTATATCTCCGATTGCCTTGTAAAATTGTACTCGCAATGTTTTGTATACAATTTTATTTTGACTATTATCACTGACATGCATATTAGTGTTGAAAAATAAACTGGTCCGTACATTTAAATTTTGACATTGCCTCATCAAATCCTTGAATTGGTGCTTAACATCTACGAGTACATACATGCATATTTATCTTTAAAGAGCCCCCCATTTGAAGAATCTCTCAATTTGTACACAAAATTACTTGGGTTCCCTAGTCTTTGATCGTGCATGCAATGCATGCTTGAAATTAATTAAGCTTGTATAAGACTCTTTACTAGGCCAAATTTCACCAAAAACCCATACATTGATGATTTACACTTCGAAACTCCAATGAAAAAAACCATATCCCCAAATTTTGAAAAACTGATCAAAATTATCATGAAGTAGACGAAGATTTCTTCTTAGGGCAAAACTCAAAACTATTTTCATCCATCCTCTCCAACACAAAATGTGCAAGCATACCATTCTTCTCAACCAAATTCTCCCTACACAAAAACTCTTCACTTGAAGCTCTCTGAGGGTCCAAATTATAGTCATGCACAAAAACGTGCGTCTTCCCGATTTTCGCAGTCGATTTCTTGCTCCTAGCGAGCACGCCTGAGGTGAAGATCGACGACATTCTTCCCGGTGCCGTAGGCCAGTGACCTCGAAGGCCGTCGACGAGGATGACGTCCCAATCGACGTCGTAAAATTGGTTCGGTAAGTCGTTGAGGCCGAGTTTGCACTCGGAGAAGAGCAAGTTTTGTACTGGCCTACACTCGTTTTGGACTTGGTCTTTGACGGAAGAGATTAATTCCTTGTATTCACTTTGCTTTGTTGTGTATTGTACGTCGTAGGCTTCGATCTCTGGGTGCTTCTCCTCCATATACGCGGCATAATACCTATGCAGCATGTCCATGTCACGTACTAATAAATTTACGTGCACAATATAGCTAGCTAATTAAGATAGGTGACAAGTGAGAATCTAGCTCTGTCACATCAGGGTAGTCTTTCTAAATTATTCTAATACAAAAATACTTTCTTTTTTAATTTTTGTTTCTTGTGGTTTTAGAATTCGCAGTAAAATTGTTACGTTGTATGTAAATATTGAAATCAGATATATGTATGACACGTAAAAATGTGTCTCCACAAAAAATCCGTTGACTTTTTAACACTTAACATTCAATATTAGCGGTAAAAAATCAATCTTTATAAGAGGTCAGTGAGTTGTATGGCATGTTTTTAGTTACTAGCATTTTAACACATACATCATCGTACACAAAATCTCGTGTGATAATAACGTCTAGGCATGCAATAACAATGTATTGAAAAAAAAAAAAGGAACTTGAGAATTCAAGAATAACGAGTAAGCTAAGTTCTCAATTTATATTACTTACCGATTCTCATCAATGAAAACAGTTCTACCATGGGAATTAAGAGAACGCCATAGGAGAGTCTCATGAGTGAGCCCAAACACAAGCAAGTTACAAGGTTGTGGACACCGGCGTAACACATCCGATATAGGCTTAAGATCAGAAAAGCTCATTTTCTCACTAGTATTAGCATTTGCCGAGTAATGTAGGAGCGCGCCCACCACGTGCTTAGGCAATGGGTACCCTGTGGCTGAGTCGCCCCCACCTAGCCCTGCTGCAGCCCTGGTGACTGCGGCAGGGGTGGAGGAGGGGGCGGCGAAGGAGTCACGTGTGAAGATGAGTGTAAGGAGAAAAATGAGGGTGAATAATGAGACAAATGCTAAGAGCCATAGTCTATTTGAGCTACCTTGTTTAAGTATGTAAGGGTGGAGGAGAATTAATTTGGTGTTGTTGTTGTTGGTTTCTTTGTTGTTCTTCATTTTCTTGTCATGCAAAGAGAGAGTTTATTGCACAATGGCAAAGAAAGTGCAAAGAGGGTGGTGGGTGGGTTGAAGATATGGGTTTGTTTAGGTTGTGTGTATATATATTAACTATTTTATGTGAAAAAAATTGGATACAAAGAAATAAAAAATGTTGAAATAGCAAAAGGGTTAGGAAGTTTGTCATAAAATTTAGAGGGTCGGAAGAAACTTGGAGTGGAAAAGAGGGGTAGAAAGCTATACAATGAAGGTGACATTGGAATGGAAACATTAATAGTTAATTAATTGAGTAGGTGATTAGTTATTTGTATTAGTGAAAGGAGGTAAGATAATGTATCTTTGAAGACTTTCATAAACACGTGGAAAACTGAACATATATTATGTATTCGGTGTTCAATTGAACATTATTTAATTTGTTATTGGTAGAAAATTTTTGATGTATCGGTGATATATTTTAATATTTTGTTGCTTTTCTTTACTCATAAACTATGGTTTGGTAAGGGAGGTGGAAAGTAGACATGAACCCGACAGGGGACCTTACAAGAGAGCCCACATCACAAACAAATCACCCAAACTTTACAAGTTAGGGTTGATAAAGATCGAACTCCCAACCTTTATGTTGGGGTGGTAGCTCAACCAAGTGAGCTACCACAAGATCCTTGGTACCGTTATACTGAAAACCGAGGATTTAAGAATTGAAGTTGTTATCATCTGGAAAGAAACGCTGATGATGTGAAGGAATGGCGTAGTATTAAATTGTGAAGCTAAGTAGTCATGATCAAGATGGACACTGGGAACCAGCAGAAGAGCAAGCTGATGCCTAAAGGGAAGTCATACCTCTTCTTTGTTGGGAGGTCTTGCTCAATGACTAATAAAACAAGGGTACATCTAGCTACGTACACTGCTTCTACTTCAATCACAATACTGTTTGCCTTCTCAAAATAAATAAATACTGAATTATCCTCCTCTATTTTCCCTCGCTCTCAAAATTTGTTTGGGACGACAATGATAGGCAGGGTGTCGATGGCAAGTAACATATATACACTCAGTTTTAACAACACTCTTTCTTTATTGATCCATATTGTTCCTAGGATGAACCGTACCATCGCATTTTCTACACAGTAAAATGTTTTCTTTAGAGGATTGGTTATACATACATTGCGCGAGTTGTAAATCGTATATTGTTGTCCAACCCTTGGTGCTAATAATAATGCATTACTCGATAAAATTGACGTGGTTAAGGCGTTAGGCAACGGGTGCCTATTGGCTATAGGTCGAGCTCCCCCTCCATCCTTCCCTGGCGCTGCCTATGTACGTGGACTGAGATTGAATTATATATATATATATATATATCCAATATCTTTGAGTTGAGTTTAGTTGACTCCGTCGATTCAATTTCAACTCGATTTGCATTCAACTAAAGAAAAACAAGTAGGTCTTGTGGGAGATCGTCTCTTAATCATTTATGAAAAATTGGCAAAAAAAACCACTTTAAGTTTCAAAAGTTTGAAAACAACTACCTTTTAAAATTATCTTTGCGAGGAACCACCTTATAAAGTTAATAAGTCTTGGTAAGACCACCTACATACTGTCCTTTGGCCTCCACCAAACCACCCTTGACCATCATTGACCACCCCTAGCCGCGTGGAACCACCTTGTACCACCACCAGCCACCCTCGAAAAAAAAAAATGTTTTTCTTTATCAAAAAGCTTAATTACTATACTTAATAAATTATACCCATCTTAATCCTTTTAACATCTGTAAATAAACAGCACCCCCATATTAATCAATTACTTTACTAATATGTATTACCTTTCTCTCTAATGGGTAAAAGGGTTTTTTTCCAAGTGTAATTGATATTTAGTGGGGTTCGATTAAGGGTAAAAAAAAAATCGATTTTCAAGGGTGGCTAGTGGTGGTATAAGGCGGTTTCAGGCGGTTAGGGGTGGTTAAGGGTGGTTTGGTGGAGACCAAAGGACAGTAGGTGGTCTTTCCAAGGCTTATTAATTTTATAAGGTGGTTCATCGCAAAGACAATTTTAAAAGGTGGTTATTTCCAAACTTCAGAAACTTAAAAGTGGTTTTTTTTGCCAATTTTCCATAATTTATTGAGAGACCAACCATGTTATTTATATCGTGACCCCGTTTGTATATTGGTGACCATCATACTGCTTTTGGTAATCATTTTAGTTAAGGGCCTTTGATACTTAATAATCTAATATTTGCAAATGAATTACTTTATAAATTTTAGCTAATTCTATATGATTGTATCATCCAAAATCATAAATAATGTGATTTTAATTGTAAATTCGTACGATCACTAAAGTATTACCATGGTTACAAGCAATGTAAAAAGAGTCACTTTTGTAGCACATTATAATGGTCTCAATAATAATTACTGAAATACCGTCTTTTATAAGATTTTGTGAAGAAAAAACATAAACTTTTGTTAGCAATTCACTTTGGGAATTCCACACCAAAGTCCAATGCAACAATTTCAGATTTGATACAAAGGTGGTGTGAACTGCCAAATCACCGGCTCCACAATTAGTATAATATTATCCGTTTTGGGCCCTGGCGCCCTGCTACCAGCCCACACGATTTTAGAACATGTGTCCATCTTTCGACCCAAAAGACCTCATACTAGTGTGGAGGTGGAACTTATAAACAAGGATTCTATTCCTTATTTTTCAATGTAGGACTTGGGTTGACACCCCCCAACAAAAGAAACAACTAATGTTTACGGGCATGAGAAAATGATAAAAATTATAATCCGAGACAATGCTAGACAGATTGACCTCCCTAACCATTAGACAACGTGGGTGAAGCTTGTCCAGTTTAATGGGCCTCTACGAATTCACAATATACCCACATTGAATGTGGGCTAACCCGATTGACCCGTTTTTCCAAAGTTGACGCTCCAATTTCCCCAGCTCCAAAAATTGATCAGAACAACATTTAACACCACCCCAAATCCACCATTTCCCACTGAACTAAACAAATTCAAAGAGAGTGGAGAGAGAATGGGTAGAATGATGATGATGATGATGATGATGATGATGATGTATGTAACAATAATAATTGTGGCATTGACAACAATGGTGGGTTTATCATATGGGCAAGAGTTGAGTTCCAAAGATTGTGAGAATTTGGGATTCACTGGCCTTTCTCTCTGCTCTGACTGTAAAACTTTATCTGAGTACGTCAAAGACCAAGGTTTGTTCCTTCTTCAATACTCTTTTCTGGGTTTTACCTCACATTTACTGCTCTTATGATCTCTTTCTTTAGTATCCTTTTCTGGGTTTACTGTGATTTGATCAATGTTTACTTGTTATGATGATTATCTCGTTATCTGATTGGTGGATTTTGGTGTTTAATTGATGGGGTTTTTAAATTGTTCGGTTTCGTATTCGATTGTTGTTTGCCTGGGTTTTGGGAGTGATTTTCGATTCCTAGTATTAGAACATAACATAGCCAAAGTACCACGAAGGGTCGGAGGTATAGAACCTTACACCTATTTCAATATCGTAGAGAGGCTGTTTCCAGGTGATCGGTAATGAATTTTCGAGAACTCTGGATGTCGATGATAAACATATTTCTATAGGAACCTTGCTAGTGGTTTGTTTATATTAGTACCTTTTTTAAGGGCACAGAATGTACTATGACCTGAGTATGGATGGATAAGAGTGGTCCAAGGGGATGAATTTCGTAAAGCTAGCCGTTTCAGGTAGTTTCATAGTTGGAACATAGTTTCTGTTGTAGGTGAAGTGACTTGATATTGTATCAGTAGGAAAGGTGAGACCTTTTTCTGTCAGTCGGCCTGAAATTTGAGGATATTCAGTGTAGGGCAATGGTACTATAATTTGTTAATGGTACAAGCATTAGAGGTTGTAGGAAAGGTGACGCCTTTCTGTGAGTCGGCCTGAGATTTGAGGATATTTTTGTAGGTCAATGGAAATATAAGGTATAACTGTGTAAGCAAAGAATTGCAATTAGAGATCTAGGTTTGTTTGTAAGCGTGTCGACTGGTATTCTTGGGTGAGGAAGAACAGTTAACAAAGACGCTTATGATTGAAAGAGTGGCTAATCTTGGATAGACGGAGTATAATAGTGAACATGTGTAATCAATTGTAGTACAGGCTTCAGCCTAGCAATCTTTTGCTTCAATGCGGAGTTTCACTTGCGAGATTCTGTACCTTTAACTGAAACGGTTGTCTTAGTAGAAGTGTAGAAGTGTAGACAGGTGATCAAAGTGTGGAGGTCCAGGGTTTTGAGGTTAATGGAAGAGGTTACTATCAGGGTTATGGCATGATGTAGTGTTGTCAGTTTTTGTAAATAGGTGCTTTACTATCAAGGATGTTTTTTTTTTTTCCCTCTTCTTAGGGAAGCCATTGAACTTAATCCGCAACCTTGCTGTTGGTGGACTGTTGTCATTGAAGTTATTAGAAAGTAAATAAGCATGTGATAGCCTATCTATAATTGAACTCTAGACATGTCAGGTAAATGGAATTATGGATTTATTAGAGAGCATCAATGTAAATTAAATTGCTGTTTTTTTTTTTTTTTTTTTTTTTTTTTTTTTTTTTAATCTTGTGTATTACCTCGCCGTGACGAGTGAAGCTTGTCTTCTTATGCCTTGGTTGGGGAGATGCTGCCTCATTTGTACTCTTTTCCTTTGTGCTTGGGTTATAACCTTTAAAGGTGTTACCAACTGAAGTTTTTACCATTAGTCCCTTTATCAGTTCTCGCCTGCCTACTCTGCCTGATGCTCCGATCGAAAACAATTCTATGGGCTATTTGTCTAGATGGATTGAATTCTGTGTTTATGCGGCATATGTTCATGTTGCAATCGAGAACCAATTTTTTCTTTTTCTTGAATAACCCTAGTCTTACGATTGCTGTTTCAGAACTGGTATCAGACTGCTTGAAGTGCTGTGTAGAAGACTCTGAGGATTCAATGAGCAAGGTATGTAAATTGTCATTTGAATAAATTTATGGGGTCGGGACTTCCGATGTCGCAGCTCTTTATGTGTCGTTGGTCTCACAATGAAAAAATCCTGCTCAAGGACGTTCCTGTTCCAAGAGTGTATGCCATCTTTATGTTTTTAAGCCACAAATTCTATGGTCAGTTGTCAAAGTGTAACTGTTCCAGGAGTGTATGCTATAGCATGAGAAATAGACCCACTAATTGACTCTGTTGTAGCTAGCTGCTTTATTGTTTTTGTCTGTAGGACCAAGTGAAATAGTGCTAGCCTATTAACTCTAATAACCAATGCTAAATGTTACAGGTTGCTTATGCGGGTGCCCTGCTGGAGGTCTGCATGAGAAAACTGGTCTTTTACCCTGAGGTGGTTGGCTTTATCGAAGAAGAAAAGGAAAAATTTCCCTCCGTCAAAGTTCAATATTCTTTTAACTCACCTCCTAAGATGATTATGCTGGATGATCATGGTGAACATGCTGAAACAATTAGGTAAGTATCTGATAAGCGACTATTTGGCTTCATTTTATACTTTCCTATAGGCTTATCGCTTATTGTAAGTTATCCTTTTATTGGGGTATGAAATTAATCACGTAGGCATTGAGCACGTCAAGAAGGAGAACATGAATAGCTTAAGGGTGTGTTTGGTTCATCATTTTTGTGGGGATTGGAAACGGATTCGATTACCACTCCATTACATTGTGTTTGTTTTTCATATTTTTTGTTTTCTAATCCTTTCCCACTCCCTTTCCAATCCCTCAAAATGAAACCCACCTAAAACCTAAGGTAACAAATTTAAACCCCCCTACTAAGGGATTGATACATCTTTTTAATGGAACCAAACAACTTTAATAAGGAATGATATTTGTATCTATTCCACTCCATTTCTGTATCCAATCCGTTTCCATTCCACTTTCATGAACCAAACGCACCCTAAATAAATACATAGAATGATGAGTAAAACAACTGGTATTCGAGAACATGAAAATTGTTCTTGAATACTTTGTACTTCTAAATTTTAAGTAAGCCTAAATTGCTATTTCTTCCTTCCCTGTGTCATGTCGACACGCGACTGGCCGCCAAATTGACGTGTGGGGATAACATAGGTGTCAACTACTAACATTCTTCCACAACTGTTGTAGTAAACACCAGCAACAAGCGTCCAAATCTCGTGTGAGATAGCTTTGTATCAATTTTCTGCCTTTTAACCAAATCAACTGCATTTATTAATTATGCCTAACTTAGGTGATCACAGATCACACAATCGTGTATTTAATTACATAAGATAATGGGAGTGTTGCGTCTCAATTTTACTTGAGAACACTGCTGAATCCCTTTCATGCCGCTCTTTCAAAACTTTGGCCCTTTTTCGTTTAGCTATAGGATTCATGTATCATGTATCATGGGATGGATGGTCCATGATTATTAAAAGATATTTTGGTGTCATATTTAATATATTTTTTATTTTATTTTTATGGCCCTATCTGATGTTTCTTGAGGAGCTACATATGGAGGAATTTGCTGAGCCTGGAATTTCATGTACATCTCTCTTAAATTTTGGATGTTCAAATGGCCCTGAAGTGCTTGTTCTTTCCAATTTAAAATATGAAATAGATGGGAGGGAGTTCACATGGCTTCCTCATCTGAGTTTTAGAAAACACGTGCAGTAGTTTGGTTGCGGTTTAAACTTCAATTGGGGTCTAAGGCTCTGGCGTTATTTCATAAATCATTTGCATAAATGCTTGAAGCTTGTAGGTACATCATTACAGCCGACTATTCTTCCTACCTCTTTGCTGTAGGCCAATATCAGTATTGAACTTCATTGTAGCTTCTGGCTTTGGTTTGACTGCTACTTGCGGATATTTATTGTAGCCAGTTCAATTGTAAATGCAGAAAGCTTACCTGATTAGGTTTGGACAATAAGTTATTGGCGAGCAAAGGCTTTTTCTTTGTTAGGATATGTCAATTCTTGTTCTTTTCCACAAGCTCATCAACCTTAAATGATTGGACCTTAATCTAGGCAGTACCGCTACTTTGATGCTCTAAAAACTGTGGAATTTATAGCTTGGTTAGGATCTCCTTAACACCTCAAAAAACCATTCCTCTCAAGTCTCTATATGTAGAGATTTATTTGCATGCTAGGATACTGATAGAGGATGAATGTAGACGATAGGGTGAATACGGAGTATCAATTGGTTTTAGGATGGAACCTCCTTGGGCTTATCAAGTGGACTATCTCTTCTCTTTACGGGTGTGGCCCAGGCCCGCGTAATTTCACATGGTATCAGAGCATAAGCAAGTGCATCACCCCTAACCTAATGGCTAATACAATGTACCTTGTAGGTACAAGGTACATAATAAATTACATACTCCGTATTCACCCTATCGTCTACATTCATCCTCTATCAGATACTTCTAGTTTATGATGACGGGTGGGCCTAGACCCCTGTACAACATAAAGTAATATGTTTCCTGTCATGATACTTTTATGAAAGATTTAAAGTATCGTCAGCCTCTTGAAATGACCCTACTTGACTCATACTGTGTTCTCGTTGGAGAAGAGCTTCATTGGTTTTGTGAGAGCCTGAGTAGTTGAAATGGAAATCTGCTAAGGCTCAAATGGTATGCTTGACCCTCATCTTTGCTAGATAATTTGTTGGCATCCTCTGTAAATGGTTGCTTGGGGTTTGTGTTTCTTTCTGCTCTGGCGCTTCCTACGTTGTGGGGCTCAGGTTGTGCGTTGCCACTTTTATTGTTAGTCTTCCTGTTTGGCTAGTATGAATCCTTATTTAGCCAGAAGAAAAGACCTGTCTGGATGGTTTCTGGAAGTCTAGAAAAGAGAATTGAGGTGTTTAGTCAAGTTGACATGATTCTAATAATTGCTTCTAACCTCCCGTTTCACTATTTTGTTATTTTCCCCAGTGTTCTACTACTTATCTTCGTGTTATTACTTGAATCTAATGGAGTAGGCTGTGTTTTTGTTTCTGGTTTTGTTTGCTTAGATCCGCCAATTGCATTTGCAAATTAAAATTTTGAGTTGAAATCAAACGATACTTTAGGCCTGAGCTGCTGAGCTAATAACTTGCATGTCCAGGATTTCCTCAAATCTCAATGTCATCTTTTAAGCATGCAACTGTACTGTCTGTCTAGGGGTCAACTCTGAACTCATAGTTACACTGAACTCCTTCTTAACATATTGCTTAAACTGCTGTATTGCTCTTTTCCAAGTACAACCCAATGTGCCAGTATAATAACTGAGGTGCAGCACTGAACCCCATCTTCAAGACAAGAGTTCACTAGCGTTGTTGTATTATCTTTATTCGAGTCCCAGCACTAGAGTCTTCCCTCAAGTATTGCTGTCTCTGTTATTTGAGGAAGTATCGAGATTTTACATCTGTGCATAACTTGCTGATTTATTTATCGTGTTTCTTTCTTTGCAGGATTGACAACTGGAAACGTGAGCACATCCTACAGTTTTTACGAGGAAGGCTAAAATCTGCATCAAGTTAAATATTCTCCACACTGTCATCCTGCACCCTGATCACCTGATGAGATAACTTAATATCGTCTTCCTTAGAGGCTGACCATCAGTAATCTTAAGTGTAGAAGTATCTTCCGTAGTTGATAGTTCCTTGTATGATATTTGTTCTCACACATGACATGATACGGACTGAATTCGCTTGGAACAATTTTTTTGAATCTCGAAAAAGTGTACGGTCTTGTTTATGTTGAACAACATTGTTGAGCGGAGAATTTTCAAGAAAAATTGTTGTACCAAAGGGTTTAACTGATCATCAAGTTGTTCTTTCACTTTGAACATTTGCTTTCCGAGTAAAAACCGAAAGAGTCTATCACAGGAAAAGCAACAAATCAAGTATAGATTAACGACGAGTCTGGGACACTTTGGCTATGTTTTTTCATTTGAATAGCTAAATGTACATATGTATCCTACAATAACCAAACACCCTTACCTAGTAGGGGGTGTTTGGTTCACATGGGGGAATGAAAACGAAATGGTAATGGATTGCAGTAAGGAAATGATTCAAGAGTGATTCATTGTTAACCTTGTTTGGTTCAATTAATGAATGAAATCAAACTTACATGATTCCCTTTCCTGATATTTGGTTTAGTCAAGTTTGACAATCAAAACAAGTAAACCCAAACACAAAATCACATAGATTTTCTCTCTCCTCTCTTATCCTTTTCTCGCCCAACCGCTGTCGTCGGTGTACATCGGAAACAACCACGGGCAATTTCGAAGCCGCCGTTAGGCACTTTCGTCGGGCACTAATGGCCTATTTCGAGCACCATTCGACCGCGAAAAGCGCCTTCTCCTTCCCACTTTTCATCTTCGTTTTTGTCAAATCTGACCGCCGTCTTTGCACGCCGCCGTCGACTTTCATATTTGCCGGCCTTCTCCGACATTGCCATACACATTCCCGACACCGCCTTTTATTTTTGCTGTGGTGAAGCGAATTGAAACGAGTGAAAGGTGAGAGGAAGTGGAAATGAGAGGGCGGAGATGGTGGATGCGGGTGGATAACGGGGCTTGGTTCGCGGCCTGTGGGCGCTCATTTTGGCGGCGTCTGTGGCGGTGGTGCGTGAGGTGGTGGCAGTAGCGAGGGAGGGCTTCAGACATACTTTAGGAATTCGAAATGAATTTTGCTTCAGAAATTCGACGTGGACGAGCAGAGGGAGGAGAGGGAAAGAGGAGAGAGAGAGTGAAAGATAAAAAATGAGGCGGAGTGAGTTTGTTTCCTGAAGGGTTTTATTTTCGAATCTTTGGGTTCAGGGTGAGTCTCAATCTGATGAATTTGGATTCGGTTTAGTAACGAATTGGATTCATAAACTGAACGTCTATTTATCGCCCTTCACAGTGCTACTTATCGCCCTTAATATTGCTGAAATACCCAAAGTGCCCCTAATTAACTCATTACTCACTCCCCAATATCTTACTCACTCTATTAACTCCATTACTCCAATATCTTACTCACTCCATGACTCCATTTTTTGTCTGAATTTCCCCCAAAATTTGATACAATTTCACCCCCAAATACCATCCCAAAATTTGATACAATTTCTCCCCCAATTTTTGCCTCGAATTTTTCCCAGATATTTCCCCAAGCACTTCCCCGATTTTTGCGTCGAATTTTGCCCAGATATTTCCCCAAATACTTCCCTAAATTGTGCCTTGAATTTTCCCCATATATATCCCCAATTATTCTCTCGAAGTTTGCCCACAAATTATCCATGATACTAACCCGATTTAACTCACCCAACAACGATTTGGAGATGAATTGAGTGGTTGAGTGGTTGAGTCGTTGTGAAGATCAAAGGGAGCAAATAATTGAAGATTGATTGAGTGGTAGATCGTTGTAAATAATTGAAGGACATTGATTTGAATAAGGTATGTTTTAGATTTGTTTATTTGAAATGTTTTGTTTTGCGATTCATTAGATGTGGGTAGAGATGGGGTAATTAGATTTGGTAGAAATGATTTTTTTAGATTTGAATTTGAGAACTTATAGGGAGATTTTTTGTGTTAGTCGACCTTTGGTTCAATTGAATTGCATGTAGTCCAGTTTCCAAGACGGCTACACCATGGTGCAGCTCAGTTTCCAAGACGGCTACACCATGGTGCAGTCCAGTTTCCAAGACGGCTACACCATGGTGCAGCCCAGTTTTCAACACGGCTATAGTGTAGCCCAGTTTTCAACACGGCTGTGCCATAGTGTAGTGACTTGAATTGATTTGTTTAAATTAAATTTGTGTTTGATTTCTTAGTTAGTTGATTGGGAGTTACTATTTATCGCCGTACAGTTGATTTAGACATGGATTGTGTTGTTATGATTGTATATTATTTGAATGGTTGTTTTTTGGTTTGAATTGCTGAAGATGAGTGATTCTGAAGGGAAGCAAATAGTGTTTTATGGCATTGGTCGTGGTAAGGTTGTTTGTCGTGTTAAGCTTGATGGTCGTGATGAGGTTGATGTTGATGGGCGTAATAAGGTTGTTAGTCGTGGTATTGCTGGTGATCCCGGAATGTGTAAGCAGTAGAAGTTAGAAATGTTGTCCAGGAATCGGAGTCGGAGGAGTCGACCGAGCCTGAGTTTGATGATGAAATTAGAGGTAAAGATGGAAAGGGTGGTTCGTCCACCGGATCTTCTTGTAGACACCCTACTTGAGCACTCATTTTAGCGCCCGATGATGAAAACGGACAATGGACACGCGTAGAGGTATCGTTTGCCAATGAGTTCGATGTATCAGTTTAGACCCAAATTACCACGTTCAGCCAAAAAAGACTTTTTACCGATGGTCGTGGTTTAAGTGTCTAGTTTGGGCCAATGTGAGATTAGCGTTGTTTGGGCTTAGAGTACTATAAGAGTCTATATTTAGCTTGGGCAAATCCCTCGTTACTCATGCAATTCTCACTTACTTGGTCCGTTGGTGCCAGTCACCTATTGGAATTAGACTTTGTTTCGAAATAGGATTTTGCTCTATACGTAATTATTGTCGGCTATGTTACCGGAAGTTTCCATAAGCTTTCCTTATGCCATCTTGTCACTAGCATGCATAAGATTCCTCGTCCTAAAACTCTTAGAAACTCCTCTGATTAGTACGAACATGTCACCCAAGAGCTTCCTAATGCTACTCGAATGTCACTTCCCTCCTACTATAAATAAATGCCCTTCGTATCTCTTGTTTTCCAGGCACAAAACTCACAAAAAAACCTCTCCAATTAGTGTGCAAAAATAGCCGAAATACTCATGAACAAGCACATGAGTCTCGAATAATAATTTTCACACATATCCGTGCGTCCTATCTACAAACTTTGACCTACATCTTCAACAACGAAGGTTGGGAAAAGAGCACAAAACACCCTTATCACCATAAACACATACACCTTACCTACGACGTCCAACGACCGTAGACTATCCTATTTAACCAAATCTAGACAAGACAACTAGGCTACGTGGAATACGAGAGTCAAGACTATACCTTGGACTTATTGACAAACGACACCGAGATCTGCGATACGACTACACAAGAACGTCCACCTGAGGGCCCCTATATATTTATCAAAACGGTTTTTCAAAGCTTATACTTTATTATCGTATATGTTGTGATCTCGATGTGCTAATTCAGGTTAGTAAATTTTGGGTGCTTCGTATTACTAGCTATTATACTCTATATGTGTTGTCTTAGCTTGATCACATGTAGTAAACATGGCAAAGTGGGTACGCTAATTAGTTAGTTTTGTCTAAATATTACGTACATGGATGACATAATAAAAAGCGTGCAACAATTTAGCTAAACACAATTTGGTCACGTAGTTCATGATTCAATCACAAATCTCCTACATGTTTTGACGTGGCCAAGTGATAA
>JBBYHQ010000010.1:13149926-13161428 GCA_038382645.1 Spergularia azorica | reverse complement strand
TAAGTTAGAGTGTGGGGATGCGTTTAGAATGTTTTACGGGTGTGTGGGAGAGTCAGTTAGGAGGTCATGTAAAAAGTCGACTAGTAAGATAAAACATTTGACGTACTTAGGGTGACCTGTGTCGGCTAAAATGTTGTCGGCTGGTTGGGTGAGTGAGAGTTGGAGGTTACTGATCGGTGTATATGAGTTAGTAATGATTTGTGGGGAGGGGATTAACTATCGACTGAGAAAGAAATTAAAGTTGCGAGTAAGATAAAAGTTGTCGAGTACAAAGACGACGGGTGGTTGAGTATGAGACCAAATAAGTTAGTAGGGGCAGGGCAGGTCTGCTTGTAAGTGAAGTTAATTTAAGGGTTTGATACTTATTTTTTTAAACACAATAGATCACAAAGAAGACACATAACACTTAGGCCATGTGCGATTGGAGTGCATTTTTCTGATTTGATTTGAATAGAACTGATCTGAGTTTATTTTATGCGATGAAGTTGATTTGATTTGAGTTGATATGAATCTATTAATAAGTTAACTGTATTCAAAAGAATTAATAACTAGAAGTAGACTAGATTCATTGATTATTATTTGGATAACTCTGATTTGATTTGATTTGATTTGAATGAAACTTATCTGATGTGATTTGATTTGGATAAATCTTATCTGATTTGAAAATATTGTTTAAAAAGTTGAATCGCACATGACCTTAGTCTTGAAATTTTGATTTAAGATCATTGTGTTTCTTTCAATTCTCATATGTGTCATTATCTCAATAAGTTTTATATTTCTTATTTGTCGATGTTATAGTTTAATTTCTAAAGGTTGAATTCTATAATATCTTTAAAGTAATATTGTACAATCCTATCTTAAATAAGCATTGAAATTCTCGTGCATTGCACAGGTAAAAAGACTAGTACTCCGTAAGTAATGTAGTGAGATGAGGAGACATCTCAACTAACAAACATTTAATTAGTTAAAACGGAGTATGATTTAGGATTTTTGGTTGAATTACGCCCATTAAAAGTAAAATTTGATCACACCACACCTAATATAATCATTTTGTCCAACCTTTACACCATATACCAGCTTCCGCACTCATTTGTGCCCCATACCCTATTACCCACCCAATGCTGTCTTTAGCAGTTGTATACGGAGTGGATATGGGAGGCAATAAAAATAAGGATACTACTACAACTTTTATTTAAAAGAAAAGAAAATAATTATTACGTACGTCGTACGATATACTATTTTAACCGTGCAACACACGAGTTTAAAACTAGTTAGGCCCTGTGTGATTTATCTTGTTCAACAGTGTTTTCAAATCAGATCAGATTTATTCAAATCAAATCAATTCAGATCAGTTTTATTCAAATCAAATCAAATTAAATCAGAATTATCCAAATAACATTCAATGAATCTAGGCTATTTCTAGTTATTAATCCGTCTAATTACAGTTAATTTATCAATTAATTCAGTTCAGATTAAATCAAATCATGTTTATTCAAATCAAATCAGATCAGATCAGTTCAATTCAAATCAAATCAAATCAAATCAGAAAAATGCAGTCAAATCGCATGGTACCTTAGTGTTTATAGCCGACCCTAAAAAAATTAATCTTATAGCCCCAACGAAGAGAAATTTAACACGTAAATAAATGTCTCATTTTCGTAATATTAAGGGCATGTTTGGTATCGTTTTTTGTTTTTTGTTTTTTTGAAAACCAAAGTTCTGTTTTTGAAAACCAGAAAAAGTGGTTTTCAGTTTTCGTTTGTCAGTTTCCGTTTTATAATATGTTTATTATATAACCAAACAATTTAAAGTTAATCTTGTAACTGATTAAGCTAAAAATTTTACTTAAAAAAAAAAAAACAATAATTGGAAACGGCAGTGATACCGAACGGGCCCTAACATTTATGTTTTACTTACCCAAAAAAAAAAAAAAATTACAAGGAGGAGGAGTATAAAAGAAGATGCAAAGTCACATGAATCGATAGCTCTCGCGCCTTTCCCCCATCAATACTATCACAAAAAAATACAAATATCAGCAAAACCCTAGAAATTTGAACACAAATAATTGGACAATCAAATCTTCTGATTGCCACTCTATCATCAAATTGAGCTCCTTAATCAACCCAGAACCCATTTTAATCAGGTTCCCATTTCCAATTTCGGTCTCAGATTCCACTCGCCAAGAAATTCTGGTGTTCTACTTTTCCCTAATTTTCCCCCCAAATGAATTGAGCAATTTCATGCCTAATCAATTCTTCAATTTCCGCCCTAATCAATTTACTAGCTCTACAGGTATTTTTTTTTTTTTTTTTTTTTTTTGGTGTTATTAGATCGTTTTTTATCTTCAATTTGATGGAATTTGGGTTCATGCGAATTTTAATTGCAAGATTTTAGTTTAGAGAATATCGGGTGAAGTTTAGGCTGAGTGAGGTGTCGTAAGAAACAATCTGATTGTTGAGTTTGTCCCAAAACTGGTAGACGGAGTGATTTTTTCAGAAGTGCGATTTTCGGAATTTTTCGAAACGGTTTTTGTGCTGGGGAATGGTTGCTACTTGAGATAGAAGATTCACATTTTTTTTACCAATTGAGAATTCTTAGTTTTACTGAGAAAATATTGATTTGGCAGGGGCCTGTTATTAGAGGTTTGCACAGGGTCAGTCTACGAGACGGCCCTGGTGCTAAACATGGGTTCGGAGTCAGCAAATGCTTCCCACGATGACCGTGATTCAGGTGAAATTTTTTAATGTTTGCGACTCTATTTTGTCACTCGAATTAAGTTAGTTGTGGTATAATTGCTTTAAGTTGCAATTGTATTGTAGTTAAGATTAATCACATTTTGCAGGTGACTATGATGTAGTGTCTATGGTACATTTTGTTTTTTGATATTTTCATCCCGCTGTGCTGTTTTTGGCGATTGGTTAGGCCTTACGAACTGAAGAATTGAATATGTGAACTGATTAGGAATGGTAATCTAGGATGAGGGCAGTTTCTTTTGTGGGTGGCCTGTGGGCGGCTTTCTCAGTTGTAGCACAGAAGAGGAAATAATTTATTCTTATAAGCTTAACTACTTATATGTAATTATTATGGATATTGTCCAAACTCCAAATTTTTCTGAGCGTAGTAAGTTGAACGACAAATTTTTTCTTAGATATACTTGGGAGTTGGGATGAAAAAGTACCAGAAACTGATTCTCCCGTGTCATCTGATTTAAAACAGCAATTTTTTTTCTCTCTCTCTCTCTCTCTTTTGCGAGTTCAACTATCTGTGCTTTCAACTTTGACAGGGTTTTTCGCTTTGTTAAGTTATGGGTTATTTCGCTGCATCTTTCTTAATTGTTTTTATGTGTAAACTAATTTTGATAGATGACGAGGAAGAGTATGAGGAAGCCGGAGGAGGCAATCGGCTGCTAGGGTTTATGTTTGGAAATGTTGACAATTCAGGTGAACTTGAAGTTGATTACCTTGATGAGGTACTTTCTGCTTCTAACAGTTTGAACCACTCTTTGAAGTGTGTACGTTATGAAGTGTTTGCGAATCCTTCGAATAGGTGGCAGTCCCTCACTATGCTTATGTCTCACCATTTATTTTTTGATAGTAAAGCCATACATTTTAGATTTAGATCTGTTACAATAAATGTTTAGAAGCAAAAGTTACAGAAAAAGAAATGTGCGCCAAATAAACTGTGCAGGGTGCAAAGTGCTAACGACTTGAGCCTCAATTTAACTTTGACCTTGTTTTGACTGAGCTCCACATTTGACCGAGCTAAACCTTGGTGCTTAAGCCTTTTTGTTTATGAACGTGTAGAGTATCGTTCACTATTCACCAACACCGGTATTTGAAAGTAACTTGACTAATAGAATATTTTGAGCTATTCACGGCATAAATAGTAAGGAGTTTAGACATGTATCTTGTTAATACAATACCGCTAAGGTATTTTGCATCAATTAATATCGAAAGACAGTTTCATAGTAATTGGATTATTTGAGTGTTCACGAAAATGAATGCAGTAGACAAAGGCACGCTAATAAGCTTTGACTGCATTTTGTGAGCTTGTGATTGTCTGCATACCTACCTTTCATTAAGTCAGCATGTTATGTTTTCCGTTTTGGGCTGTGTCTGGCATTTCACATATTCTTCTCGGGGAGTTTAAGTTACAACTTCACCACTACGACCGTACTGACTTAGACTTGTCCTAGCCATCTCCCTCCCCTTCCAGTTACCCTATGGGCATGTTCGGCGTAGCTTTTTTCTTAGCTTTTAGATGTTTGGCCCGGTAAAAAAGCTACTTACTTACAATTAGATGTGTTCGGCACAGTAGCTTTTCTATTAACTTTTAGCTGTTTGGGGAGCTTTTTCCAAACGTTACCCTGAGTAACGTTTGAGGAATCATCTAGCTTTTGTTAATTTTCATCCACTATTACCCTTAATTAGCCATTTAATAATAACCCACTCCCCTACCTTTTAGCTCCTTAATAATTTATAGTCTCTTATCTACTTCCACGCCTTGTTTGTATTTTTTTTTTTTAATTTTTTTAATTTTTTTGGTTTATATGTTTAAAGTATCTTACATGAGGTAATTAACTTAAAGTAGGTTTACATAAAAATCTTTTGATGTATTTGATTGTTCTATGATGTTACTATATTTTGATATATACGGACTATATGGAAGAATGACATAATATCAGACTACACCAAAATGAAATTAATTTTGTAATAGTGATTAGAGTCCTTTTTTTGTAATTTTGGTTACTCAACAGTTAGTTGTACCAGTTTCCATTTCCAATGGAGCCAAAGACTACTTATGCGTTGGTTTTTGGGATATAATAGAATAAAGCAAAATGGCTCATAAAACTGTCTGTGCTTCTTATTTTGTGAAGTAGCAGTCAGTCGTGCGATTCTCGAAGCAATTTTCATTTTGGGTCATCCGTGCGCAGCCTCTCTATGTTTCAATATGGGTAAGGCTTGCGTGCATCCGACCCCCCCTACCGCGCTGTTGTAGACGTAACTGAAACCTATGTGACATGTTCGGTACAACTAACTGTTACAACATCTTTAACCCCAATGCCTTAAAGGCTCCCGCTACAGCTAATAGCTATTAGAACCGCTACAGCTACGAAAACCGCTACCAGCTAATTTTGCCAAACATGCCCAAAGTAGCTGCCCAAGATCACCATCAACTACACCATTGACTAGCGCTCCCCGATGAAGTAGAGGAAACTGATTTTTGTCAACCATTTTGGCCCATTGCTATTTTGTGGTGCATTTGGAATGAGCATAATTCTCGAATATTTTTAGGGCAAACTCTGGACTATGTTTGGGGCAGGGTTGTTCTTTTGCTTCTTATTGGGCTAAGGTAGCACTGTTAAAGGACTCCTTTTATTCATCTGCAAATGAACTTGGCATCTTTTGTATTTATTTCATAGGGCTATGAGGACACCTTATCCTCATTTGCCTAATTTTTTATATCTAACAGATCAGTGGTCTTGCATTGCCCAAAGAAATGGTTTAAATACTGGACCCCGGGGCACAAAATGCTGTAGTTTGAAACGTGCTCAAGTTACAAGGATTATCTATTGGAGAGAGAAAAACACATTGTTAGCAAGTTGATGAGAAAAGAGAAAGTCACGATTTGGGGTGGGTTGATGAGGAGAGAGAATGGCTCGATGAGAAATTTTCCACTGAGGGAACGGAAGCTTGTTACCAGAAATGTGCGGGGTGGTGGGCTGCGTTTGTTGTGGTGTTGGGAGGGGATGGTGTGTTGAATTTGGAGTAGTTGGAGAAGTATTATTTTGGTCGTACCTATAAACCCAGCTCAAACCTAATCGTAAACAATTGAGCAGTTCCTAGTCCTTGTAGACAGGTCAATGTAGGAACTTTGCTTCAAAAGCCTTACATCCTGTTGGTGGAGAGACTATGTATGTATATAATCACAGTGATAATCAAAAGGGTGATAAACTCCTTAAAAGGCTGAAGTTCTTTCGAACGAAAGGCACCTGATCATTACCACCAAAACATCCCCCTCGCACGACTACCTTATGTTTTAAGTGCTGAATAATCAATGCACACCCGTTTCACCCAAGGGCTTAAGTAGAGATTTAATCACCTCGTGCTGGACAAACAGATGCGAGATTTCTTCACTGTTGTGGTGACACATTACACAGTAATTTTACCGCTTTTGGTTTGAAAGCATGTCAATTTTTTCTATTTTTTAAAGGCTAAAGTTAATATAGGGGGTGACACCCAATTACTGAACGATATCATCAGGGTGGTACCCAATCCATCTTGAGGAGTGTTATCCACATAATGAAAGAACGTCAAGTTTTGTTGAGAATGTAACACTTGACTCCAACAATTTAACATCTCGAAAGGCGATACTTGAACTCTTGGTGTGTTGTAGCCATATCGTCAATAAAGCGATGATCTCTTTTCATCCCATGAACACTACCAAAGGTGTAGTTGAACCATCTTCCAAACTTTTGGCTACCCAACTTCTGTCCATCCTTCTTTTTCAGGCAGAGAGAAAATCCTTAGCCTTGCTAGGATGAACCCAAGTTAACCCAAATATAGACAAGGTCTAAGGGTAAGAGAGCAAAACATGATCTATGGTCTCTTCAACCTCGGGACACAAGGAACAACGGGTAGCCAAACTGAAACCTCTGCTGTGACGCAAGTCTAGTATTGTGATCTTCTCTTAGCACGGTTTTGGAAGAGCTTTGTACTTCTAAATTTTAAATTCTAGGACGTCATCACGTGAAACAGGCTTTAATTAGTATTGCAGAATTCTAACGGAGATGGTTCCGATTCAACGTGCAACCTAGCTACTTCGTCACCTTGTGGAACAACTTTAACGAAAGAAAGTAGCTCCAAAAGCGTCAAAACTGAATGCCCATCCCATTCGTTGGTTGCAGTTGGCCCTTTATATCTAAATCTAGTGTTAATCTTGCCAACTCCTATTTTTTGGACAGTATCCGTGAAGATTCAGGCTCATCTGTGACTGTGAAAACTCTTTTATACTTGTGAGTTGTGAAGAGAATACTATAGGAGCTTAATGGTTCTAGTCCCATGCTTGTGTTTCTTTTGAAACGGGTGATATACTTTTATACCCCCACCCCAGAGTTGATTTGAGACACGATTCTTATATATCTATGTGGGTTTTCTTTTTAATACAGGTGTACTGTCAGTCTGTCACTGTACACCTCCGTGTATGCTTGGATTTGATCTCTTGAGGTGAATTTTCCTAGGTTCTCTTTTCATGTTGATTGCTTTGTTGCAGGATGCAAAGGAGCATCTAGATGCACTGGCTGACAAACTTGGACCGTCTCTCACTGACATTGACGTATGGTTCTTTGTTCTCCCATCTGTAACTTCGTCAGGCTGGAAGTGCACATGTTTCACGTTTTTTTATGCATTGTACTGATAGTTCAGTATTGCTAGTTGTCAGGAAAATCTGCAAGGAGTCCAGCGGCTGGTGTTAGTGCTGCTGCTGTAGAAGGTGACATACTGAAATCATATGTAATTTCTGTTACTATCTGTACCTTAAGAAGTATGTCTATTTCTGTAGCTTTCTGTTTTCTATTCCATCGGATGGATATAAAACTAGTTTACTTGGCTTTTATACGCCCTCCAATCCAAACAAAATTTAACATCATTTTTGGACTCTTAAGGTAACAAAGTAATAATCGAAGAATTGACCAAAATTTCTACCATTGGAGAGAACCATTTTTGTCAAGTTTATATACTTTGCCCTTAATTATGGATCTTTTTGCACCGTTTCTATCATTGTCAATTCTCTATCTTACTGGTACCAAGAAGTGGTTTTACATTTTGTTTGGAATTAGTGAGCTTAAACATGTTTCCATTTGAACTGCTTGAATGTATTAGGAGTTATAA
Source organism: Spergularia azorica (assembly GCA_038382645.1). NCBI lineage: Eukaryota > Viridiplantae > Streptophyta > Magnoliopsida > Caryophyllales > Caryophyllaceae > Spergularia > Spergularia azorica. The sequence goes on along the minus strand of JBBYHQ010000010.1, from coordinate 13,153,539 downwards.
TATCTATTGCTAGATTTGGCTCATGGGGTTTGTACATTCACTTCCAATACCCTCATATTCTTTGGTTGCTGGCGCCTTGAGTTTTGTCTTGGAAGTTTTAAACAGGAATTTGGTTGCATTTAGTTGTAGTCTCCTTGAATCTTTGAAGGCCATTGTAAATGATTTGATCTTGCAACTTTTTTAAAGATGTTATTCAATACGCTTCTATAGGATAGGTAGGTGTCCAAATGTTTGAATTGTCTATGAGCATGTAGATCTTTTTGTCATGATGAACATTCACTATATAGTTATCAGCACACGTCTAATTGGGTGATGACTGATGAGTTATCTGCACCAACAGCGTTGTCCCCATATATGGTTGTGTATCATTTTGTTGTTAAAGTAGTAGCATCCTTTTGTTTCTACCTATTCAGAAGTTTCCCCATGTCAGCTTTTGAAGTGGATGTAGAAATTTTTCCATCCACTTCAAAAGTCGCATGATGAATTATGGTATAAAATTTCAGAATGGAAGTCTGGGTCGTAATTCCTTTTTACTAGTGATGCTTTATGTGGGCTATTTCTTATACCTGAACTAGGTTTTAAGCTCATGCAAGGCATGGGGGACTTTTTCAGATTATAATGTTATCTTATCGTGTAGAGTAACTTTTTGACGCATAAAAAACATGGAAAACGCATATGGCTTGTTGGCTAAACATTGTCATTATAACTTGCAGGAGTAAATGATGATGCTTATGTGGCACTCTATAATCATGCTCGGCTTCTTAGTATAAATTAGTATAGATATGGAGTCCAATTCGAATTTTTATTTCTCATTATTGGTTACGTAATTTTTTTTTCCATCCTACTTCTGCTCTTTACCGTATTTCAACATTCCCAAATTAATCCTTGCTCGTGTCGTGGGTATCAAATACCATTGCAGCAACAGCCAACCACCACTCTTCCTCTGTCTTTTCGACCGCCACCAACCTTGGCCACTCCACTTTCCTTTTAGGCACCACCGGAGAATGTTCTATCCTCTCTTCCCATCAGAAACATAATATCTCTTCTTATTTAGCTGTCTCCACTACATCCAAAATTATCTGTATCTCTCTGCACCTACCATTGACACTAAATACCAAATCTATCAATGCTAAACCTCATGGGCAGTGGACATCAGCGATTCTCTTGTTGTGGTCCTGAAATCTACGCTGACACCGTCTTTCTCTCTGTTTTAAGTAAAAGTTTGGGCTACCTGTGTGTATACTTGAACTCATGAAGTATCATATCCTGTTTCTTCAGATCTGTTGTTGGAATCAGTAATTCGTATTGCTTAATTCTTTTGAGTCATAAAATAGGGCATGGTTTCTGATGTACCTAGAGTTTTTTGTTGCTCCACTTTGGTCTTCTGCTACATGGCCAGAGATTACTGTGTCTTACTGTATGCTCCTATCTCCAGATTATGACGAGAAGGCTGTAGATGCAGTTGACTATGAAGATATTGAGGAGCAGTATGATGGTCCAGAGACTGAGGCTGCTACTGAGGAGGATCATTTGGTGCCAAAAGGAGATTTTTTTCAAATGGATGTTTCAGCAACTGCTTTAAGGCCGTCTGTCTTTGATGATGAAAATTACGATGAAGACGAGGATGATGACAAAAAGGAAGAGGCAGTGACTCATGAGCCGGAAGCTGAACCTCGTACTGTGACCGGCGTAATTTTGAATGCAGGGGATGATGACCAAATTGTGCAGGTGCAGAACAATATAGTCAACCAAGAAACTGAAGTATCAGGTTAATATGTAACTACCTTTTCATATATTTCAATTTATGCAATACATAAGTCATTCTCATTAAACTAGAGCGTAGGAGTGACACCTTTGATACATAGATGGTATATGGGACATCAAGACCTGACCGCTTGGGAGCTAGTATACCATTGAGATTCCAGGTTAATTCGGTCAATTCCTATACAAAAGAGTTTTATCTGGGTCAAAAGTATTCAGGAAAGGTGGTGGCACTGATGCATGGTGGTAGAGACAGAATGATAATGGCTTTTTTCGCAGATGCTAGATGGGTCAGTTGGGGCCTGGAGGGGGAGGGGGGTACAGATGATGATACCTTGTGTAACCAAACCAAACTGATGAATCCTTTTACTTTGATGCGTATCCCGCACTTTCCTTTTCTTACTTCATTTCCCTCAATTTCTCATGTCTTTATTCATTTCCCTCATTGACCATTATCTTGGTTCATTTCCGCAAATTTCCCTTTTTTGATCTGACATGAAAAGAGTATTTTGCTCATGTTACATTGGTAGCCAAGTCTTTCTGGAGTTCAATGTTGTGTTAATGACTTTTCATTTTAACCTCAAAATACTTATGGGAACTTACTTTTGAAAGTTGATTTCAGTGGAGCAGCTCAAGAATGATGTAGCGGTTGATGGAGAAACTTATTCTGGTGTGGATCAGCTAGATTATTCTGCTGGTGTTGCCGACTTTCTAGAGGTATAATTGCTGACTTCTATTGGATATAATTGATTGCTTTTGCTTTTACAGCTCTTCGTTTGCCAGTCTTCTGTTTCGTATTGGTCTTTTCAGTTCGAGTTTATCTTTGAATTTGAAGGGTTCCTAGTAACAATATCTGGTGGTACGTTGAAATCTGTTGTGGTTTTATTGATATAGTTTTGCATTAGAATTCCTAAGGAGGCCAAGGAATTTGGGGGGTGCAGAGAGTTTTTCTAAGTTTGAGCTTGTTCAAAGGACCTGGTTTCTCATATTCTATGTTGGTGAATTGACCTGTAAGTTAAGAGTTGCAAATTGCTGAAAGTGAAACATAGTTTCCATGGTGCGTTATAATCTATCGCTTGTTGCGGTTTGATTTTGTATGGGGCATGTCAGATATATAGGGCATGGTGGCATTGTATAACCATATCAGCCCAGTTGTCAGCCTTTTATCTGCAGTATCTCCTGGGGCATCACAATTCGTGAATAGTTTGGCAAGAAAATAAACGTTTTATGTATGTTTGCTGTTCATCTGGGACACTGCAGTGATTACCTACAGAAATGAGCACCACAGTTATTTTTCCTTTTCTGCCATTTTGTCAAATGGAAGACTGCTGTTCACTCTATTTGTGTCCGCAATTCCCCATTCTTCTTTGGTCCCAAGCGTGCTCTTAAAATTATGCTTATCTTTTGTGGTTAAGATGCTTGGTGATGGTATGGGCTATGAATTTCATTTTGCTACATTTACTCCATTTACCATCCGCCCCTCTTTTGCTACCACCAAGCTGATAGGAAGAGAACATCCAATATTGGTGTTTCCTTACCATGATCTCCTTTGATTGGGCAACTCTTCTTCTGCTAGTTTTTGTCATGTGCGTTTCTTAGTATGTAAAAAAGTGTTCAGTTCTGCCTATTATGAATGCCTTTTGCTTCGTGTCCTTGACATGGCTTACAGTGCAGAGTAGATAATAAGCAGATTAAGTATTGTTTCGATTTGCATTAAATTCTGTCTCACTGTCGTTCAGGAGGAACAATCTCTTTCTCACGATGTTGTGGATATAAGAAGCATACCATCGCTTCCTGTATTGTGTGTGGAAAATGGGATGACTGTTTTGCGTTTCTCTGAAATTTTTGGTGT
>JBBYHQ010000010.1:13119387-13138953 GCA_038382645.1 Spergularia azorica | reverse complement strand
AACTTTAAAACGCGTTTTGGTTACCGATTATGTGCACCCCCACTCACCAAATCCTGGGTCCGCCACTGCACCCAACCCCCCCCCCCCCCCCAATCAGCACGTCATAACGTCATAGGCAAAGTCTTTGACGCATTAATGATATTGTTATCGCAAAAAGCTTTGGCTGATAGGTAATGCTATATGTTTAAAACCATAAACAAAAGGGCCATGTATTTCTAACGTTTAAAACAACGAATAAGGGCAACTGGCTTGATGTGCACTGTTGATCCACATCACCAGAAGATTAAATTAACTGAAAGCCTAGTTATAATTGAGCATCTGCAAAATGTAATCATTACTTTTAAAAAGATAATATTTGACATTACCAGCTCTTATGTCTAAAGTTGAGGTAGAGTTGGAAGTCGTCTCAGAACGCCATCTACAGTGCACCTGTTACACCAAAAGCATGCTTAATGTAAGTCTAAAATTTATATTCACAAGAAAAACACGAGTACAGGCAGAATGCAGATTGACCAACATGTGATGATAACGTATCTTAGCATTTAAACAGCCCATCAAAGCATTCCTTTCTGATGCAAGGATATAGCTGATGATCCAGACAAAGCTTTGGAAAGGAATGTCAAAGCTGTCCTTTCATCAAAATGAGTGAAAGTGCAAAAATGAGGTGAAAATGTGTCTCATTTAAAGTTTAGAAGTTGCTAAAACTTTTTTATTAAGACCAACTTTGGGTGGGGGGGGGGGGGGAAATGTCTAAGTTTTTGCAATGCGATTGGGGTAACTCGTAGCCGATACAATCATACATGCTTGGTGAATCAGTAACATTCTATTACTTCATGGAAATATATGAATCTTTGGTGCAGCTCATACTTTTACTCCGCATCACATGTAGAAACCATCTTGACCCCACAAGAAAACACACACCACAAGAACATATAGTCCAGAATCAGACTAACCATGAACCAAGTGTTAAATGAAAACTGAAGTCCGAATAAAATAGGGTTAGCCTACAGCTGACGAAACAATTAACTCCTCAAGAATGCATCAAAAGGATCTACAGGAGTATGAACGGCATTGAAAATGTTAACAGCCTAATAGAATACTAGCATCACAAAGTGATTCACAGCCAATTTCAATCAACATCTCAGCAATGCAGCACCTTACAGCATACTTTTTGCGAAAGAACTAGAGGCTCATAATTAATCAGTATACCTCAAAATAGGATCCAAATGGAACATCATGTGCCTGTTGCACTGTCTCAAACACCTGCATTAATAATGTTTAGCACAAGTGGAAAAAATAATATGAATAGTCAAATATGTAAGTTATTATAGAGAGCCAAACCAGCATTTTATCTGGTGATAAAACTACATGCTGCCACTCTGTCATGGAAGTGTCCGGAGGGCACATCGGACTTTTACATAAAGATCGAAATGTTAATTCTCTAACTAAGCCCTCATACTCGTCTGCTGCATGCCACTGTCCTATCTGGGGGAAGAGAGAAGTCCAAATAAATAACAAAATAACTGTCATGGAGTAACTGCACGAAATACAAAAAGACACCTACTAAATATGAGACCAACTAAAAGTATGACTACTTGGTCCACAACAAATGGCGAAAACAAAGAAACAAATTCAAGATAAAGATGCCATAATAACAGCTTCATCTCTCAGCAACGCTTCTATGCCCAGCCCGAAGTCCTACATAACTATCTTTCAGCTCAGGCAACCAAAACAACTTACATTTTAAAGCATGGAAAGCTACACAAACCATACATTGCAGACTACTACCAAGTACCAACCACTGAAGCTGGCATTACATCATAAATTATTGTGAAATGTCAAACTAATATTGACCTTCAACAGAACATATGTATTGTGGAACTTTTCTGTGTGCGTATCAATAGTGCCAAGTCTTTGGTCTTGGTTACCAACAATGGGAAATTTATAAGCTACCCCCGGGGTATTTGCCTATCTTGTACCCGGCCTGAGACAAACTACTTAAACTGTAAAATGAAATTGCTCCTCACAATTAATTAATTTCTTAAATTTTTTAATAATTGCTGTTTTCTTTCAAGGGGTACGGCAAAACAAAATACCCCCAGGGTATGATATAACCATTGAACACATGGAATGACAATAATTCAATTCAATAAGACCAAAATATCAAGCAGAAACCATTCAGCGCAACACCTCAACATCAACCCAGCAAAGAACCACCTGGAATTAGTACATTAAGTATGCTACTATGTTGGGGTAGGCATGTTACTATCTGCAAATGGTATATTAAGACCTGTGTATGAGACAGAACACTGTAGGTATTTTAAGAAAATAATAAAAAATTTAAAACCATTGCCTTCAGAATTTACAAGATAAAACGGTTGTATGTTCAGGATCACTGAATTGCAAAACATGTGATGGAAGATATAAAACACACAGTTATAACCCAAACAAACAAAAAAACTACACATTAAAAGCATTGTAAACCAACAAGAAACTAAAAAGAACAAGGGTAAAAAGATACTTACAATAACGTTAGAATCTTTTCTTGCTGAACGGAACTCATTTGTATAGTTTGAATCATCATTCAACAATAAATTAAAAAATTGCTCCGCTGTGCATGGAAAGACGTCCTGGCAAAGAAAAAAATTCAATCAGGATTTTCTTTTTTCAGCAAAATCGATGAGAATTACTAGCAGGATAACACAGAAAGATTTTGCACCAATTCGCCACCCTACATTATATATACTAACTAGGACTTCATCTTTGACAAATGGTTGAAATTTATCAATCTTAGGTAGACTTTCTTCAACAACTTTGGGCTGCTTTTGAGTGACTCGCGTAGAACTGCTATGCGCACGAAGTGCTGAAAGTGCTACTGCCTGTTGGGAAAAAGGATAAAAAGCATTAATTTGGCACTCACCATTATCATACACGAGGTATAGAATCAATAGTAAGACTCAGTGAACTTGTTTATCAATAAGCACAATGTACGATTAAAAGGAACCACACATTAGTAGGATTAAAAGAAATCACTAGAGAATAAATCCACACATTAGTAGGTTTACTATCGTAAAGGAATGAATTACTTCTCTATTCACAAAAATTATCCAGCATTGCTATGGTCCAAACTTCAAAAACAGTACTGTCAAAAGCGTGGTAGATACAAAAGTGAAAAAACTAAGTTTATAGCCATTGTTAAATACGAATCCTTGTGCTATAGGTCCCTAAATACCCAGTTATCTAGTATACAAGATGAAAGATAATAGCAGCTAAATCATCTCATGCTATGATACCTACGTAGAAACTAGCTAGATTATTTGAAGAACTAACAAAATTAACGACCATTTCTAAAAAAGTGAAAACGAAGTTCCTACTCTAATCATAAAACATTGCTTTAAAAGAAGAACAACGTCCATTTAAAAGAAGAGATCTGGACAAAGCAGTAATGTCCTCAAGCTATCATAGCCAATCATCAATAAAATTAAGACAAGGTAAATGAAGTGGGGCACTTGGCTCCAGCTACAATCAAAAGTGGAATTTGAACAATCTTCTGATATCCAGAAACCCAGCCTGTTCATTGTCCTTAATGATCCAACAATACATCTTTAACTTTCCCAGATAATATCCAAACTAAACCAAACATAACTTTCCAAACGAAAAACATCCTTTGTCCTTGTGCAACCAGATCATCTCATCATCAATATGGACTAGGAAATGGTTAACAAGAAGGCAAGTCTACCATCTAAATAAGTTAACAGCATGTATGGCAGTATGGTATCAGAAAGTAAGTGAAGAATACTTTTACTTATTGACAGCCTTATTCACGTAATCTATTAAAATAGAAGTCTCTGATTGGCCAACCAATAAACTAGTGCAAACTGCAAAGACTTCCCAACAGAGAAAAAAAAACAACAGATATAAAGAGAAATACAGAACAGCTAACCTTCTTTTCAGCATCTAGCATAGCACGGAAGTTTGTCACGGAACGCTGTAATATTTTGGCAGCATGGTTCCTGTTCCAGAAGGATGCAAACTTATACCTCACTCTTCCTGAAAGGATCAAAAAGGAAAAGTATTATAATATATCTCAAGAAGAGGGGAGAGGAGACAATAAGAAGTAAAAGTAGCTAGTACATCATAATAGCATAAAAACCCACGTTCTGATGTGAATCAAAAGGTGCAAAATAACCCCACCAAAATAACTAAATATTTAACATAAACGGAAAGCTCAAATCATTCAAAGGAAGTCCTCCATCCAAAATCCACCTCTCCTACTATATCTCTTTTCTCCCCTAGTGAGATCAAAATGGCTTAAAGAGTACTCCATATATTTATATCTTAAGTCCACACCATATAAAAATCAGCACAATAGCAACTAGGTTGGCTCATGAATGAACATACGTTTCAATACAACAAAAAATGTTTTATTGCATGCAGTCCTCACAATGAAGCCACAAGTGACGGGAGTGATAGATGGGGAAAGTTTCCCAATACAGAAAACCACTGCTTAGGAAATATATCTCCGCAGAATTTAAATCCTTATAAAGATCAATGGAAGTCATGGTTGCTATCTAATCGTTCTTAAAGAATTTGAGAACTATGTCACAAGCTCACAACAAACTACTACCATGGACCTGAATATAAATTCAAAGCAATAGGCAAAGTTTTCTATAAGAAGCTGCGGAGGGAGAATTATATTGAGATTAGAAGGTAAACTATAAGAAGCTGCTAAAGGGCCAATGCAGATTATCAAGTCCAAGATGAAGATGACTGAAAAACCTAAATCATTCTATCCTGACTAACCGTCAGAGCTTCCCAAGGGCGGTACACCAACCCCACCAGCACCAAGCCGAAGAATAATCGTGATAGCTGGATTTATGACAGCATGCTGACTTCTCCGGACCTACAACGAAGAATTGTAAAAGTCCAATGAACATGGGAGTGACAACAGTTTGCCATAAATCAACAGTTTGTAACTAAAAAAAAATTGCACTCACCTCATCTATATCTTCCAAAGGAATTAGCACCTGTCAATAGGGCATATGTAAATAGAGTGAGCAAACTTTATGCACAACATGTAAACTGCAAAATTAGTCAAATTCAATCTACAAAACCACAATATTTTACTATTTTAGTAGACTACAACACTCCAACAGTATAGCATATACTACCTCTCTAGTTAAATAATTATCTGGTGTGAAAGTACATTAACAGATATCCATAATACAACAACAAAGTAACAGGCTTTAATAGTTCTAAACCAAACCACTAAGGTTAGAATATGCTAGCTGAATTTACCAACAAGAATATTGAAAAGCATAAGCACATAGAAATATGTCAGTCCTCTATTTACACCTATCAAATATTCATTGGGAGTGGAGTAAAGGATGCTTCCTTCCACTTGGCAGTAGTTGGAACCGTCCCCATGTTCCTAGAAAGGATGATGTGGATGGCCAAAGAGGTCAAGTAGTGGGCAATAACCAGCCTACTATTCTGCAGTCGAGTCAAAGGATAACTTCCACCTATGTGCTATTGGCGTTTCCTTAAAAGATTAACAAGTTTCGGTTGAGCATAATGATTATCGAGAAAATAGATCAACATTCATTGATCCATTGGTTTTTTATATGATGGACCAATCAGCAACGGCCCTTAGAACCCTGTGTGATTCTTTTTACACAAAACAAGATGCCCCTGTATTTAATCAAGGGTGACCCATTGACATTGTGGGAATAGGGATGTGTATACGAGACGCCCTCTACCCAATTGGAGAAAGAGCCTCTTTAACAAGGTAATGATGATGAGGAAGTGTACAATAAACTCCATAAAGGATTTATATTTTTTTGTTCTGCACAAAATGAAACAATCCTTAACAGATAATTTCACAAATTTACATGAAGCTTCTCTCTATTGCATAACAACAAATATGGCTCAAAAGAAAGACTATAACATTAAATAAATTCATGTTCCTCCTGAAAAGGTACTAAGTGGAATAAGGCTAACCTTCATTTGTTTTGAGAAGATATTTGAATGGAAACAAATGTGCCATGCAGAAACAAACATGCGACCATGATAAAGAAATGACCTCTCCAGTGCACAGGAATAACTATGTTCAACAACCTGTAGTAGCACATAATCAAGTTATGCCAGAAAAAAAAAGAGGGACTTGTTGATAACAACTAGCATGGTAATGAACATATTCTCTAGAATTATTGGTAATAAACAGTACCTGGACTAAGTCACCCCCAAGAAAGGAAAAGAAGAACACAGAAACTGCTCTAAACACACTCATGCCAAATAAAATACAAAAGATATGTAAATAAGAGTTCATTTAAACAGCACCACGATGATGTTACACCCCCGGAATGAAGCTATTTTAACCCCCAAACTCCAATAATTCATTAATACTCAGATATTGAAAGTTCTTTCTCAATGATTTACCTAGATAGACATGCCCATTGACATTGGTGGGAAAAGGGATTTGACCAGGATGTAACAATTTTCGCTTCAACTGGCTTAAAGAAGCATCTTTGAATTTAGACAGCACAAATTACAAGCTCAAGTTGGGCATGAAAGAAAAAGAGAGTACCATGAACTCACAAAGAACAAACCTCATCAGCTGGTAGATCAAATATATTTTGCAATGGCCCAGGTTTTTGATGAACCATCGTAAGACCTTGCTTATCTTTAGATCCTTGTTTATCTGCCGAGATCCTTCTGCGAGCATTTGCTCCAGCATAACCATTTAAATCCCTACAGAATATAAGTTCAGATTCTTAGATCCACAAGAACAAGAAAAAAGGCAGCAGGGGTATTTCATAACAGGGAATTGATTTGAGTGTCTCTATAGTACCAAGGAAAGAGAGCCTAATGAACAAAAAAAATACCCCTCACCCCCTACAGAACTTTTGACTTATTTACTAGATGTTCGAAATCGCTAATGAAAGGAAGGCGCTTTACTTTTAACTATGATAAGATCCAAACAGTTTTGGAGCTAAGTTGATGCTTGATCGGTGACAGTGCATGCAACATTCGGGAGTAAAGAAGTAAGAGCAAGAAAGAAACTTAACAAAAACCATAATACTAACGATTAATGAGATTCAGGCCACAACACCAACCTTTCAGCAACTACCTTAACCCATGCAATTGCATTTTTACCAGATAAGCTCAACAATGACTGGCAACGAATCTCAAATATATATTCCACTGGCACTCCCTCATAAGAGATAATTATTAATAGACAAATTGAGAGAATCCCCCCATGGGCCCCATCCATTTGTTGTTGCCAATCTTATGCAGAAACATCAAATAATTATATCAACTTTAGTAGGAAATCTCCCAGAAAGGTGCTTTCTTTCATCGGAAAAACCAACGCAAAATTAAAAGCACTTTCAATAATCTAGTTCTATAGATGGAAAAAGTTGATAAAAGTGGCTTTTGCCAATTCCCTCCCTTTAGGAAACTAATCTAGGTACGGCATTCCACTCCGGTTGGAGTTTATAGATAAATCATAAATCAAAGTCGAAGCAAGGGCAGTTTTATATTTCAAAATGGACTCCCTTTTTCTTCGTAGTCCGAGAACAATACCAGGCCCATCCTGATTTATTATCAAGACTTGTGACATCAGGAATAACTAAATAACACTAAACACCTGCATTTTTCAAGTCTTCAGACAGAATTTACTAATTTGAAATTTAAAATACCGGACAAATTTGAAAGTTCTGATGTTATCCACTTGTTTTGGGGGATCTGAAATAAATACCATTTAGACAACACAGGAGAAACGGAATAAAAGTAAATACCTGGAAGACTTCACTGGCTCGGTCTTAAAATGGAGACAAACCTGACAAATAAGCACCTTCATAAACCCAAGAACAGTGACGCGTATGAAAGACTAAAGGAGGATAAAACCAATAGTAAGTGACATATACCATTCCTGACGGGCCATCAAGTGGATGCCATACTCCACCTATCTCACCCTCAGAAGCCACAGATACTGTAACTGAGCCAAGAACTGCACTTTTCCGTATTATATCCCAGTCATATATTGTCACATTGATCTGCACATCGGTTGAAAAACGAATTGAAGGATATAAAAAAGAACAAGGAATACAACAATAGAGAAGGTAGCCACAGAAACAAATGCAGGATTACATAACACTGTAAACCCAAAACGACAAAGCCTTAGCCCCAACGTAATTTGGATTCAGTAAGATCTCCTTTGACTGTAGGTAATGAAAACATCAATCTGCCTACAATGAAGAGTCTATCTGTAAGTGGATAATGAAGAGTTGGGATGTATTCAGAGGTGACAAAACTGTTGCCTGCGTTCCATGTATAAGATCCCTGATTCATTCCATACTTCCGTCCAAAGACATGCTTATAATCAGCAGTTTTATCCATGAAACATCATCTACTCCAACAAAGTTATATCACATATTTTAAAGCTAAACAAATGGGAAGTGGATCAGTAATAGCTATAGTCCGACCTTCACATCCTAATGATCAATACACAGCATTCTTTCTGAAATTAATAAGTCCCACAGTTATCATACATGCAAGCAAAATCAACAAAAAAATCTTCACAAATGCTCTGACAAAACCAAATCTTTTCGCGATTCTCTTAGGCGTCTACATTGAGGAGGGAATTCTTGCATACTACCACAGCCTCAGACGCTGCAGCAGTATCATCATCAGATACAGATTCAGATACGACTCTTTGCGGCATATGTGTTCCATTCAGAAGGATATTCCCAATATAGCTCAACATTCAAAATGTGATAAACAGGAAACGAGGACATACCGGAAAGAAAGAATATGTTATATAAAAAAAAATATACTAGTGACAAATCTAATCGGCACCACAGAAGTTACCTGTGCAGGAAGTGCATCTACACTAAAGTTAAACTCCTCTCCCCACATGGGATTTCTAGAACTAGGAACCATCGAACTGCAGCAGAAGAGCAGAACGTTAAATCAACACAAGCATACAATGATTACCATGGGCCAGAGTTCTATTAACTTCCTGGTAGAACAAATATCAGCCAAACAGCCAATAAATGGTCTACGGCAGCAAACATAATGAATACTACAGTGCTAGTATTCCAAGTAACTACTGCCAGGTTAGAGACCTAAAAAAGGGTTTAAATCATATGTGCCAGCCTAGCCCTCCTGTATGCACATAAGCACTTTGTTGATGCATTGGGAGGTTACTCAGGCTGAAAGTACAATAATTGAGGAATAGAAAACCAACGAAGAGTGTTCCCTTATTGAAAACATAAAAATGATCAACAAACATTACCCCAAGTGCCTCAAAGGCTCCCGCCAACAGCGAGGTAAGGGGGGATCGGATGTACGCAAGCCTTACCCATATGTTGAAAACATAGAGAGGCTTCTTACAATCATCCATGATGAAATTTGCATCGAAAATGGCACAAAACTGCTAATCCACAGTTCAAGAAGCACAGACAGTTTTGTGAGCCATTTTGCTTTATTCCATTATATTTCAAAAAAAAAAAAAAAGAAAGAAAGATAAATCTCGACTCTTGAAAAGAACCCATTAACGTCATATCCTTTCACCAAAATATTTTATGCCAAAACTAGCATAATGTACATTCATGGATGACGGAAAGATGAGTAACCACAACTATTCTAAGCACCTGAATCTTTTCTCGGAACCACAAGTCACAATGGCATAAGGATCTGACGTGCCGTTCAAGTTTGCTGCGTTAAGATTTTTTGCAGCTAACAGCCCAACCTGGAAAATCATGAATATAATAAGCCATTATGTCTAAGTCTACGCTCTTTTACTTCTACTTATTTCTTTTACATACACTGCAACAATTGCGAAGATAGTATGTCAAAGTTATTATATTTAACTTAAAACATTTCCACCTATCTGTTCTGCTTTTAATTATAGGCGAGTTTATATTTTAGAAAAACAAACTGGACCTCAACTGACCATTATGCGCGCTATGAATAATCAAGAGTGTGTGCCCATTGCCAATAGCCTACAAGAGTATACTATCAAACAAGAGAACATGTACCTTAATTAAGTATCCCAACTTAGCCTGACTATCACACTTCAGCTGATCAATCTACAAAAATAATGGAACAACTGCGTGTCAAAAAAGGTGAAACTACTCCATGATATTATGCAGCCAAAACACACAGTATACAAATGTGAAAGAACTAGAATTCCAGCCTGACATGACAGAATAGGAAACATAAGGAAAACTTAAAAAAGGACATGCACACGTTACGCCAAAATATGTGGACAATGTTTGGTATGTTCAAATAACCTAACTCTCTAAGCCGTACGCATTGTAGACATTTAACAATGTCCATAGACTATTATCTAACTTGATACAGAACATAATAGGCGAGAAAATGCAATTCTGAAAGCTTCTAACCATGCAGAGGAGAGATTCAATTTTAGAGGCAACCCAAATCCGAAAGTCCATTTGCAGAACGATCTCAAATGCAGAAGCAACCCAATTGGCGTGAACACACAATACTATTATTAGTTAAGAAGTAAAATAAGCTACTTCCACATCCAAAAGACAACATTCCGAATGCAGTGTTCCAAGTAAGTAAACTGTGAGACCTGAGAAAGGAGTGAGTCCACGTATCTTGATCAGGTTTTCAAGTACGGAACTTATAATTACTTTTCGCATAATAGTGGCACATAACACAGCTCTTGAGTGTCGTTGACAGATTGATATGGCATATCAGCATCACTAGCAATAATCACATCCATCCTGGACATGAGAATCCGAAAATGGAAAGAAAAAACTAACGCATGAGAGAGAAGTCGCAAGCCTTTAACTTCCATCACAATAGGCAATATGTAAGACAACCTCTGCCTAGATAGAGGCATAAAGCCCACCTCCGAACTGAAAATCAATCCTCTAGAAAAAATTTGGGACTGCAATGCAACTAATATATGTGCATAAATGGCAGTTCCACTACGAAAAAAGATAAATCATCTATCAAATGCTAAGAAATGTCAGACATCCTCCATTGGGCCATCCCAAAAAAGAGTGGTCTGGCGGGCCAAGATTGCGTGCGCTACTCTTCAATAGAAAAATCAGAAACATCAGGCCACATAAAAACCCAATCTCCTGACTTCTCAATTACACTTCCAGACTGGTTCAATTAAACCAATAATAACCAAAACAATGGTACTGTTTCGAGACTGATCAATCTTTTACGGAGTAATATAAAAATAAAAACCATATAAAAACAAGTTCTTGCTACTAAGATTGCACCCTATCAAACAAAATTCCAAAGCAGAATCCACCAACAGCCTTCATCGAGAACACCAACTAGCAGTTACTCACACGAAAGTGTAAATTGACTGCATTTTTTCATATTCGGAAAACCTCATTTCCTAATATCCTAACAAGTAGCCAACAGCCATCATCGAGTACACAAAATAGCAGTTATTCACACAAAAGTGTACATCAACTGCAATTTACATACTAACAAATTCCAATGATAAATCACACCCTAAAGCTTAAACCACACACTTTCAAACTCAAATGCTGCTAAAAACCCGATACCCTGCTCCACAAAAACAACGAAAATCACGCTACACCAAAACCACAACCCTCAACTAAAGGCTTCATCTTTAAAAAATTCGCCTTGGCGAATTTGTGTACCTCAATCTTAACCACTAGACCAAAACCTCAGACCATAGTATTAAATATCCATCCATTTCCAACAAAACCTTTCTTAAAGCAACATATAACTAACACTTACTTTTCTTGCATTCAACATTTAATTCCATCCGCAAATTAATTGATCAAAATCAAAATGAAAAGAAATTTACCTTATCTCTCTCCTCCTCAAGAGCAACACCTTTATAACAACCACTCTCAAAACTCATAGAATCGCCAACGTTGAAGTACCAGTAGGCGGCGATCACGAAAACGACGGCGGCGACGGTGACTTCAACCTCCCACCACGACGGCAATAGAGAATCAACCGCCGCGTCAATCACCACCTTCGCCGGAAACTTCTCCATAAATAACATTTCTAATTCTATATCATATATCATATACTATATAGTATGTAACATGTATGTATAAATAATTGGTATAAATTAAATTAAATATCACATCATACATAACAACAACAATTCGAATTCGATCAAAATCGGGATTAACAACGTCATATCATACTGTTATTGAGATGAAGAAAAGCCGTAAAATTTAAGCGTAAGATTGAAGGGAAGGGGGGAAATGTTCCATGGAGAGAAATGGAGCATTTGTTTTGGAGGAAGAAGAAGAAGAAGATGGTCAATTAAGGTTGGTTGGACTTTGGAGGGAGAAAATGTTTTTTTGTGGAAAACAACGTGGAAATTAAGGTTTTTATTTTTATTTTATTTTTATTGTTTGTAATTATGAATTGGTTTTTAGTCAGTGTTATAGAGTAACGGTTTAGTTGACGGTTGTGGGGTTCAGGGAGGTGTGAGATTTACGGTTGAGGGTGAGTGAATGTGACGGTTACTTTTTGGGAGGTTGTAAGGGCAGTTTGGAGATTTACTGGTGGTCCGACATGTGAGTTTGTAACGTCCACTCCAGTTGAGGAGAGAGACAGTGAGGGGAGAGGACAGAGTGAGGTTTTTGGACGTGGTACACGTGGGAAATATAGTTCCGAGATGGTGGCAATTGTTTATTTTTTTTTATTTTTTTCATGAGGTTAGATAGTGGGAATTAGAGATAGCAAATTGGCAATGGGTCAAGTTTGGATCAAGTGATCTCTTGTGTAGATTCAGACCGGATTTAGATTTGTTGGGTCCAAATATTTGGATCCCTGACTCGAACTTGCCAAGATTCGGTGGATTAGGGTTGAATTTGGGTCATTTACTGATCCTTTATCGATAATTGCTATCACTCATTCAAATGGAGATAATAGTTTACGATCTGCAATGTGATTTACACGTCACATAACTCTCTCCCCTACAATTTCAAAAGTTTACAATCAAAATATCAGTAGGTCTTGTGAGAGATCGTCTTTCAATAATTTATTGAGAGACCAATTATGTTATTTACATTGTGACCCTATTCATGTAATTAGTGACCGTTATACTACTTTTGTTAATCTTTTTGGTTAAAGACTTTAGACACTTAATCTAAAATTTGCAAAGGGGTTACTTTATAAATTCCTAGCTAATTCTACATGATTTGATCTTCCAAAATCATAGATAGTGTGATTTATTATACTTCGTAGTAAATTAATATGATCACTAAAAGTATAATCATGGTTACTATTAATTTAAAAATGAGTCACTTTATAACACAGTATAATGGTCTCTCAATAAATTATTGAGAGAACGTCTTTTAAAAGACTCTGTGTCAAAATATATATATTTCATAATCTAATTACTTATGTGATTGTACTCAATGTCATTACAGATTTTACAACGTATCGGTGGGGGGGGCTTTCTATTGACAACGAGTCATGAGAGAAACGATGTCGATCATTGTAATTTTTAAGTTTAACATCTTAGAATAACACTAGTTTGCATGCCCGACCTGCGCTATATCTATATTGTTATACTCATTTTATAAAATTGTCAATTTATCTTTGTTATAATATTATTAGCAACACTATTATTTTCCATAAATTAGCTTACCACTATAATCACCATAAATTATGTTATTTTCCATAAATTAGCTAATAATTTCCATATTATGTAATTAGTAAGTGTTATCCAATTAATGAATGTCAAGTGTCCTTCTAGGAAAGACTTGGTTTCGGATTTTAATATATAGTACTAGTTTGCATGCCCGGCCCGCGCCCGGGCTACCTGTTTATATTGTTTATACTCGTTTTACAAAAACAAAGTAGGTTTATTTTGTTATAATAATATTATGAACGATATTTTACGTATTTTTTTCTTTAAACTTTGGTCACTCGTCATATATATATATATACATATATTTTTATTTCTACTAACTCATCGTATTTTTATTTCTTTTCCACTTTTACGTCACCAATTATATTATTTTATTTCTATTTCATATCGCGTCACCCATTATACTATTTCATTTTCATTCCACTATCCCGTCACCCGTTATATCACATTATATTTCAAATTATTACCATAAATTAGCTTTGTCATAATTAGCTAACTTATCACAATAAATTATACTTTTTTCCATAAATTATCTGATAATTACCATAATATATAATTTCATTGTGCTATCCAATTAATGTGTGTCAAGTGTCCTCCTAAGAAAGACTTGGTTTCAGGTTTTAATATATAGTATTAGATTAGATAGCTAGTAGCTAAAGGCTATCCATAGTTCGTAATTATTTAATAAATTAGACCCCGCTTATATGTAATGAGGATCTAGACCAGTTGCGTCTTCAAAATAAAGACCCGGCCCGACTTATATGGATCCGGGCCGACGTGCCTTGGTCGGGTCCAGGGTTCATTGTTATCCATAGTGGGAATCTTGTGAATGACATGTATTACTCTAAGTTTTTGAAATGCAAGCACAGTGTGCAGAACTATATGTAAAACAACACAGTCTAGTTAAGTTAGACAGGTATATGCAACACAAAAGCACAATAACTGTGAAAATAGAAAAAATTAACTAACATCTTGAAAGAGAAATTCTACATGTAAACGCGAATTTACCAATTTCACCTCAAGGATTTGGCTATTGTGCAACTAGACCCTGTTTAATTCAATTTAGAAAACAGTTGATTCAAATAAGATCAAATCAATTCAAAGCAAAACAAATCAGATCAGTTTTATTCAAATTAAATTAAATCAGATCATTCAAATATCAACAATGAATCTAGTCTACTTCCAGTTCTTAATTCGTCTAAATGCAGTTAATTTTTCAACAAACTAAGTTCAGATCAAATCAAATCAAATTCGTTCAAATCAAATCAGTGCAATTCAAATTAGATAAACCATATCTGAAAAATCAATGTTTTAAAAACCGGACCGGACAACAAACCGGTTGTCTCAGGGGTTCGATCGGTCAAAGCGTTCGACTGATTCAACTGGATCAAAAAACTGGATGACGTCATAATTATAAAAATATAAAATAATAAAAAATAATGCTAAAAGATTTAAAATATATGGAAAAGGGTTCGAACCGGTCAAACCAAGTCAAAACCAGGTTGCACCGGCCGGTTCTCACCGGTTCACCACCAGGTTTTGTAACACTACTAGTCTGTTTGGATAGCAATTTGAGAGGGAAAAGGAGGGGAGGGGGAGGGAGGGGAGGGAGGGGAGAGAAGGGAGAGGAAAAGGAGAGAGATGTTAATTAAATTCCCTTGTCTGGATGAGGAAGGAAATTGAGAGAAGGGAAAAGAAAGTGGTGAATTTAAATTTTTGCTCAAAATTAATTTTTTTATAATAATAATAATACTGAAAACAAAGCCCAACCCCACCCTCACATTTTCTCTCTCCTCTCCCATGCGCCGCCATATCGCCACCGCGCCTTACACCGGCGACAACTAACTCCGGCAAAGACTAAACCACCCAATCGGCCCAGATACGGCGACTACACGGTGGTCTTCGACATCCACCATCTCCCTTCCCTCCACCGCGCACGAAGCGTTTTCTCCCTTCCCCTTCTTCCTCGTTTTGCCCAGATCCGCCACGAACCACCCTCAAACCTCTCTTCAACACCCGGGCCCAGCCTCCCCAAGTCTCCGACGAGCCGGAACCAGCCTTCTTTGGCCGAAAATCATCTTTATATTTTTGTTTCTTAAACCCTAGATCTAAAATTAAGTGGTCTTAGGGTGGTGGTTGGAGAGTGTTTTTATGGGGGAAGTGGTCGCCGGAGTTTGGTGGTTGGAGTGGTGGTGTTGGCGCCGGGTAAGGTGGTGGTTGGTGTGGGCCGGCGGCGGTCTTGGGTGGCGGCAGTGGTGGTTGAGGAAGGAGAGAGGAGAGAGAAATAAAAAAAGTTATTTGGGAATTTTTGAAAAATGTAATTGTTAGGGCCATTTTTGTAATTTGATAATATTGATCCATTTTCCTTCTAAATCTCTCCAACTTTGAAGAGATGAAAATTAGAGAAAAGGGAGGAAAACTCATCCTCCCAAATCCCACCATTTCTTTTCCCTCCCCTTACAAATATGTATCCAAACAAAGGATTCAATTTCCCTCCCTCCCCTTCCCCTCCATTTCTCTCCATTTCCCTCTATCCAAACAGACCCTACAGGATTTGGAAAGTGATGGAATTGGTTTGTCCCACATTGGCAAAATAAAGCTCATATGATCAGTTTATAATGGATTCCTACCATCATACTAACAACAATGTGTTCACCTTTTAGACCCTGAAGAAGATATGTGGGCCTAAGGGGTGATTACCCATCTTAATGGGTTGTGTTGCGACGTATGATGGATCGAGCTATTACATACGATCTTGATCCTTGATAAATGTCGGGTTCACCAATTTGTAAATAAATCATAAAAATTTAATAGCAAAAATAAATATGGAATACAAGAATTTTTTATTATCGAAAGATTGTGTCTTACAACTTTCATGACTCTCTTGATGCCATATTTAAGGATTTTAGGGTTTGTGTTCGAGGATCTTATCGACTTATTCTCGAATTGATTTGGGTTGGTTAGATGACGGGGCCGCCGTTTGTGGCATATTTCATCTTGACTCCATTGGGGTGGAGGAGATGAGACATTTGTTGCTTATTTCATCTTGGCTCCCCCTTTTAAACCCTAAGAGGAGGGTCCTATTTATAGTCGTCAATCGACTTGGAGACAGAATAAATCCTAAATCTATGGAATTTTTTTTTTTTTGGATAATCTCAAAATACAAACATTTTCTACCTATATAAAACACCGAAAATAATAAAATTTCGGTGTCTACATATATCTTGAGATACATCTTAATGAATACACTAAATAATACTCTGTATATTTTGTGATGTTTTGAGGTGCCTAGGATTCCTATTTAGGGACATAGGTAGATGTTGGTATGATGTTGATATAATTTTTACTCATATTGATAGCAAGAATGACGAGAGTAGCTAGGCGAGACCCCTTCTGCGATTTCCTTGCTCTTCTTTCCATTTCTCGGAGTACTTTTTGCAAATTTGGGGTTAATTGGCTCGACTGCTGTTTCAAGTTCTATTGCACGATGATTCTTGTTTGGTGTAGTTGGAGTTGATTGCAAATATGCATGTGGTGCAATATATAACTAGGAGTGAGACTGTTTATTGGAACAATTTTCATTTAAACAAGGGAATGAAAGTTGATGAACTTAGCAACAAAAGAACATGAAAAAAGGAGCTACTTGTTCACGAAAGACTAAGCTATCAAGGGTTTACTAAGCAAAATAAATGAACTTTAAACTGAGAAATTAATTTGTAATGAAATGCAAAGAAATGGAATAGGATAAAGATGAAATTTGACCACAAAGGTTCAAGGTTTCACCTAAAATCCCAAACAAGAATAAGATCCACAAATGAAGAGGTTTTGCGCAAGCCAAATAGGGGTTTTCTTATACATCAAATCTGTCCCTTTTCATATTTTTCAGCATCTTATATAGTACAACACAAATTGAAATCATTTTCAGAATTTTCAGGAGGAATATCTGGATTTCTAACAACAAAATAGAGCAAACCGCAATAAAGAAAAAGCTAATTGGTTGATCATAGGCTCCTCGGATTGTCCTCTTGCACAGCTTGATAAAGTAGTACATGCCTGACTCATGAGAAAAACATGGCTAGAATTGTGAGCTCTCGCAATTGCATTAGGACTACCTGATGTAACTATCACACTGCTAGCTGCTCAGAGTTGGTGAGTATTCCTTAATCTTAATTCTCACCTGATCACCTGATTAAATAGCTCTAGCCGTCATCGACTTCTTCTAAAAACGACACTCCTAGAAACAGTTTCAAACCATATATTTGTAGGCATAAAATGTAGCTAGTTGGAGAGCTGAAGCCAATGATACCATGGTTACACATGACTTGTATCCTAGCCTTAATTAAGCCAAATTGGCAAATTGTAATGGAACAACTTCTTGAACCACAATTGTGACTGCATGATGACCTTGTGATGGCTTAG
This sequence comes from Spergularia azorica, assembly GCA_038382645.1. Taxonomy (NCBI): domain Eukaryota; kingdom Viridiplantae; phylum Streptophyta; class Magnoliopsida; order Caryophyllales; family Caryophyllaceae; genus Spergularia; species Spergularia azorica. The sequence goes on along the minus strand of JBBYHQ010000010.1, from coordinate 13,120,892 downwards.
TGTTGTTCTCACCTCTAGTGGACTTACTGTAACACTACGGATTATGAAAAGTGGTTTATGGAGTTGGTTTGTCCCACATTGGGAAACTAAGGTCCATATGATCAATTTATAATAGATTTCTACCATCATACTAACAACAACCCCTTCACTTTTTGGAGGCCGGAGAGGATATATGAGTCTAAAAGGTGATTACCCATCTTATTGGGTTGTGTTGCGAGGGACGGTGGTTCAGGCTGTTACACTTACTGTTCTCCTTTAGAATTCTCGTTGTAACCTCCCCTTCTTATAAACAATTTGTTTCCTTAACTTCATCATCAAAGAGTTTAGAGATCACCAACATTAAAAGTTTCATGCACACCATGCCCTTCCTGCAGACTGACCTTGTAAGCATTATCACCATATTTCTCAAAGATTCAAAAGGTCCCTAAGCCATGGGCATTTGATTGTTATTCCTTTTAATAAGGATTAGGGAACCTCTCATTCCTCAAGTGTAACCACAACGTGTCCCCGGCCAGGTTTGAAAACAGAAGACTTAGCACCTCCCTTCGATCTTTTCTTGTATATAAATTCTTTGATTTGTGAATCTGAGCCTGCACTTGTTCATGCATTTTCATCATTTGTCCGACCTTTATATGGGCATCATAGCTGTTTTGTTCTTGTCCAACAAGCATCAGGTTAACTGGCATGTGGAGGTTTACACCGTAGACAACCTAATAAGGGCTCGCTCTTTCTTGTATCAAATGATGAAGTTTTGTTAAATGCAAATTTTGCTTGTGCTAGTTTTGTTGGTCACTTTTGTCTGGCCATCTGTTTGAAGGTGGTATGATGTGCTGAAGAGCAGCTTGCTTTTCATGAGCTTCCACATAGTCTTATAGAAGTAGCTCATGAACTTCACATTCTTTTCAGAAACTATACTTCTGGGAACGCAAAGCCTCATCACTTCACTGAAGTATAGCTCTGCTATATTACTGGAATCTTCAGTCTTCTTGCAAGCTACAAAATGGGCCATTTTATTGAATCTGTCCTCAACCCCCATCACTGCATCTTTTCCCCTCTGTGTCCTTGGTAGAGTTGTAATGACATCAATACTCACATCTTCCCATGGCTGAGTAGGTACTGGTAAAAGGGGTGTTTACTCCAGCCTTGAATTGACTTCTGGCCTTCTGGCATTTCGAGCACTTCTGTAATGCATGCTTTACATCTCTGACATCTAGAAAGTCATTATTCCTAGTCAACTTACCACTAAATCAAGCTAACTAGCAAGGGTAAGTGGGTATCGTATCCACAAGGAAGAGGGGAAGTCGAACATTCAATTAAAGTGCGGAAAAAGCAAAACAAATGAAATAAAGCAATTAAAAAGGGGGTTTTTTGGTTTGAGTTTTGAATAAAAGCGAAATAAACGAAATATCAATTTGATTAAAGCGACTATCGGTGATAATCTCTTCTAACACCCTAATATAGTAAGTTTTACCTCTCTCTAATATTACCAATTCATTAATAATCCC
>JBBYHQ010000010.1:13095268-13110554 GCA_038382645.1 Spergularia azorica | reverse complement strand
AAGTAAACTAACTAGTTTATACTTTGTACAACTACAACAAGAAAAGCAAAAATAAGACAAGAATTTGTCCCACATCGTTCCCTAGGAGAAATTTAGGTTGAATTACAACTTATAAATAAAGTTTAACTGTCAAATTTATATGGTGTTATATCCATGCTTTGCTTGGGCCTTGGGCTTTCTGTGCATGGCTTAGTCCTTGAACTAACTGAGCTTATGGGCTTTGGTTTGCTCACTTAGTGGGCAATTGAGGCTTGGACAGTTGGATCCAAATGCTGGGTACGACATCTGGCCCGGGCACGGCACGGCACTATCACGGCGGACCACCGTGCTGCCCGGCGTGCTTCTTCGCCTTTTCAAGTTTCCGGCACGATCCGGGCACGGCACGGTTGCACGAGGTACGTGCCCGTGCCCGTGCCATTTGGGCTCTTTGGCCTGTCGTTTCGGCATGAGGCACGGCCTGGTCCGGCCCGTGTCCATCTTTAGTTTGATGTCTTCAAAAACCCTATAAGCTTCAGGGGTCCACTGAAACTGTCATTTCTTCATGCATTCAGTGATATGAGCCATTATTTCACTAAAATTCCTGATAAATCTTTTTAGAAAAAAAGACAAACCATGTAAACTTCTGACTTCAATTGTTGTTTTTGGGCTAAACCATAAGTGTATAGCTTATATTCTTCCTTGATTCACAGATATGCGACATAAAAAAAGACAAACCATGTAAACTTCTGACTTCAATTGTTGTTTTTGGGCTAAACCATAAGTGTATAGCTTCTATTTTTCCTTGATTCACAGATATGCGACATCTCTGGTCTGACCTGCGGCAACCCTTCTCCGAAAGATTGAAAAATTTGTGAAAGACACTTCGCCTCCTTGGCACAATATACCCAAGAAATGTGACTGTAAACACAAATTTTGTGTTCCGAGAAAGTAGGGCACAAAATATAGAAACAAAATAAATTTATTAATTTGAGGATTTATGTGTACAATCTCTGTAATTAATTCTAAAGTAGAATTAAACTCCTTTGATTGATTCTCCAACTTGATCTTTAATCTGAGGGTCGCAATGACTTGATCTCGAATTTGCAGATTTGACTTGACTTTGTAGATCTGGAGTTGAGGGTCTTCGTAGATCTGCACTTGTTGTTCTTCATATGGCTCTGAAGACTTGATTTCTCCTATAGGAGGACTTGAGTTGTGTTAAGGTTTTTGTGGTGATCTTTTGTAAATTTATGATCATTTGTGGACTTCTTAATCTCCTCTATTTATAGTGGAGAGGTGAGAGGGTCAGCTGGAGTACATCTCTTGGAAGTGCGGTGGTTCAGGGACTCTATCTCTTAGAGTTTCAGTGAGAGGATAACACCCTTAAAAGATAATTACCATTTAATAATCATCTGAATAAGAGATAATTATAACTTAATAATAATTATCATTTAATGCCCGTATTTGAGAATCATCACCGAATTGTCCATCTCCAACGATGAGTCATAGGAGACACGTGGCACTATTTGATTGGCCACTTATAAATGACGTAAGCCTGCTACGATTAGTCAGTCAAATAGTCAACTATGACTTTTCAACTCCTACGTGGCATATTTTAATTGGCTGATCATTTTTGGCCTCCTACAAATGCTCCCTTGAGACTTGGCTGCGTACACGACTTGGAGTGTTTAAGCACGGGATGGTCTCGATCTACTTGACTTTGACTTGGAAGTCATTCGAATTTAATCTACTTCGACTTGATGTCATTTGAATTGAACTTGATTGTCGACTTGGAGTCACTTGAATTTACTCAACTTCAGAGTCATTTGAACCGACTTGGAAGCTATTTTAACTTGTTTGATGCCGGTACCGACTTCAGAGTCCATTGCGCGTAAATACTATGACTGACTTTAACGTCACATTTGAATTTACACGAATTACGAACCACAAATTCCAAATTTGAGTCGGAGTAGGAAAATTATGGTCCTTGTTTCTTTGTGTCCCAAAAATAGTGTAGAACTTGTAATAAATACCCAACTTCGAATAGGATTGAGAAATTTGTCCTAGCTCAAATTGGAGATGTACCATACCATAACCTATAAATAAGGGTCTGATATCGAAATTAAAGTACACGATTCATGTGCCACGCTTGTTTTTCTTGTGAATTCCTCGGCCAAACCTTGACGTCAACAGGAGACTTATAGCGTGCAATACTTGATCTTGCTACGGAAGGTACACAAATTTCTATTTTTTTTTTCCTGTAGACTTTCTGAAAACATGCCCCTTTATATGTCTCCAATGTAATCATTATATTTCTAGTTTGTCTTGCAACTTCACAACAACAATCTTCAATCGATGTTTTGATCAGAGCTTTGACCACTTTAGAGGTAATAGCTTAGACTCTCGTTTTCTATCGACATCTCAATTTTAACTGCACGTACAGCCTTATGCAAAATTGAGGGCACCCTCGTACAATATATAATAGCTTCGTATAGGTCTGATCATGTGTATACGTAGATTAATTCGGCACTTGAAAATGAATTTCAGCTTCACGAGTTTTGCTTGTTTCCTGATTTGCATGTACGTAGACTGTACAAATCAATTCAATTTAGCCGTAGAGTTCGAATCAAATTCTTCATTAAATTTGATCTTTCTAATTTGCTGGTTCATGCATGTTTTCGATGTCTTTAAGAAGCTTCGTTTGTTGATACTTGTATTGGTCACTACTGATGCTTGACGTACGTATTTGTATGTTATTGATTTGCAATAGTTTTATAGCTTTATCGATTCACTCCACGTAAGTCTTGTTGTGCTTCCCTACCTTGTATTTTAGTAGCTCCATAGGACTTGGTAGTGCATGTTTGTGAACTTTCTTGATACGTACCATTAATTGTTTGACACTCTGATTTCATCACTTCTTGCGTACGTATGTTTAGACGCCACTTTTCCGATGAGCCTGACATAAGTTTTTTTTGAAAAATTTACAACTTTGCCAGATTTGAAGGCTCCAAAGATCCTCCAGGTGGGTCTTGTCCTCCCACTTAGCTTATTTCTTCAGTCGATATTATTTGGATGACGCCCACATAAACTGCATACGAGACTGTGGTACACAGTTGCATATAGACGGACTTCATCAGCAACTTAATTCTGATGCCCCCATATTATGAAGAGCTGTAAGGAAATCGTTGAATCTTTTTATTCTTCAAATGCAGAAATTTCCTCCGGTGTGATGCGCGTTGGCTCGTGTAAGTACTTGGAAGGAAATTAATTGGCTAACGTCGGAGAACTCTTCTTGGTGTGATGCGCGTTGGATCGTGTAAACGCTAAGGAGAGTTCCACTGCTACAAGAATGAGAATTTCATCTAGCATGATGCGCGTTGGATCGTGTAAACGCTAAGGAGAGTTCAACTGCTACAAGAATGAGAATTTCATCTAGCATGATGCGCGTTGGATCGCATAAGGCCTAGAGGGAGTTTGACTTAGCAACCGACGATGAACTATCCCAAGTGTGATGTGCGTTGGATCGCATAAGCCTTAGGTGGAGTTTGACTTGGCCGCCGATGACGAATTATGTTTAGTATGATGTGTGTTGGATCGCATAAACACTAAGCGTGATTCTGACTATATCATAATTTGCGATTCCGCCAACCGCAATTGACATGGACGAGTCACCTTATTTCGTTTGAAAGGAGAGGGGCAACTGAAGGCTCTGTACCATATGTCTGTATGCAATCTGCTGGTGTGTCTAGACTTGTGTGTAGTTGCTGACTTCTTCATTTTTTTTTTCTTTTTTTTTTTATAGGATGAACCCTGTTGAAGCGTCCCTTGTCCCATCGATGGAGATTGTAGATAGATGTCAAGGAGCAAGACTTGCATGTAATCAAAATGAAGAATATCCATACTTCTTGAAGGCCTCAAAAGATGGAAAACCGGAAGCATCAATTATCTTCTTGTTCATGACCAAGAGGGTGATTAACTTGAAAAATCAACACGATGTGCTTACTATCCCTCCGTGATTAGAAGTTGCGCACTTTCCTGGCCCTTCGATATTGCTCGTATGCCAAGATTGGAGGAGTCGGTTCACGAGGAAAAATACGAGGTATTTACGTCTCGCAGCAAGGCCCACAGTCGCGGAACGCAGAAGGAGGTTCTTATCTTGCAGTCTACACTTCACACTGGGGCACGAGAGGAAAAGATCCCTTACACGCTCGGTCATCGCATTTGCCACCATGAATTCAAGTGGGGTGAATTGAAATTTCCTGGTGAGTTCAACCCTCCATCCGGATATTGGGAATAGGCAAAACTTATTCTTCATCAGAGCAGAACTACATAGGTGGATGCAGGTATATATGGTGCCGTGAAAGCATCAATGTTTCCTTATGATCGTCGCCGTGATGTGATGAGGGAGTTTTGTGAATCATGGTCATCGGCCACAAACACTCTGCATACAGTTGTTGGTGAGATGTCGATTTCATTATGGGACCTGAAGGAGCTTTGTGGACTTCCTAACTTGGGCGGGTTTTATGACGAAGTCACCCTCAGTTTTGAGGACCCCACTGGTCTTGACGCGAAAGGAGATCCTATACTTCCTTTCAGCTGCAGGTTCATGTTTTATGCATACCACCTGGCGCAGATTCAAAACAAGGAGAGGGGGACTTCACAGCTGGTTTCAATCGCCGATTGAATAAAATGGTGGTTTAGAGGTGAGGTGGTTTATGATAACCCTTTTACCACGAAGAAGCCTCCGAGAGAAATGATCCTTCCAACAGGTCGAGCGTTTATGCGAGGTCGCCCAAAATAAGAGAACGTCATATTTGGAGGCTTACGAGTTGGATGGCGTGATAAAGATGAGATTTATCTTACAGACTTCTTATCTACTTGGCTATGCCTTTTTGTACTTCCCAACAACCGCGATAAGTTTATACGTCTGGAATCCTTCAAGGTCGCGTCGCTTATGGCTCGAGGAATCAGATTTTGTCTTGCTATTCTTGTACTTACGAGCATCTATAACGGATTGAATTGCATCGCCTTTGATGGAGATAAACTTGGGAAGTGTAGAGCCTCTCTCCCTTGGCACTACATTTACGCTTGCATAGGTGAGTACTTTCAACTCTACAACACCAAAGTTCGTGATGCCGATTGCCCCGCGATGTGCAAATTTTCTGGCCTTACCGCATGTAGAACTCCTAAGCAAAGTAACGTCTTTCAGCAAAATGATGGTCAAGACTGGATCCATACCCGGAAGAAATGGGTTGATGACAGTAAAGTAGGCTCAATTGTCGAAACTGCAAGTCAGAGGCTTGATGTTGATTCATTTGAATACTTGGTTAGTGCACGTACATGCTACTTGACTTTGAGACGAGGCAATATGTACATGGTGGAACCCTACAATCCACACAGATTTGCTAGGCAGTTCGGCTACACACAGGATCTTCTGGGAGCTTTATTGAAAGACATGCGATCTACTACGTTGCGGGAACATGTGTTCTTGTGGAAGTGTAGTCTTTACCGCTATACCCCCTGTAGGTTTTACTATCTAGGAGCATTTCTCAAATATGACCAAGTCAACTACACCAAGCGCTTCATAGAATGGTGGAAAACAGGAACGTCAGTGTACTTTGAGAAGAGTGGTAAAATCCTCGCCGCGAGTTTGGATTCAACATTCAAATTGTACCAACTTCCAAAGGGCAGCATAGGTCACATAAACAAGCACGATCCACCATTGGTCGAACCTCGCTCAGGTGAGGCTTCCGGCGTTGTAGATGTTGCTATAATTGAGAATGAAATTCTTGCTACCAAGGAACCGTCAAAAGAACATATTGTGCTCTAATTCTGAGAAACAAGTTGAGTCCTCCAAAGATGCATCAAAGAAGCGTAAGCTGTCTAGTAGGGAGAGCGACGTGGATTCAAATAAGCCTCCAACCAAACCTCGCTCCAATCGTTCGTCTTCGAAACGTTCTAGAGTTGGTGATAAGGTTGTAACTTTCCGTTGCTGTTTTTTTTCCCTGACTTTCTTCTTCATTTTTATGACCTACTGACATAATTTTTTTTATAGGACTTGTCACCAATGGATGTGGCGAACGGTGTCGTTGTTCTTGACCAACTACGACCTGTAAATGATGCAAGAATCCCTCCTATTGTCGTTTGTACTGGTGAAGAAAGCGAACCTGTAAAAGACATTAATACTTCTGTTCCAGATAACGTTCAAACGCCAATAGATGGAACCATTGAGGATACAGCTTCTTCACATGGAGAGGTTCTTCCACTTGTTAGGAGAGAAGTTGGTGAGATCAGTGGAAAAGCGACTACGAATGCACGTCCTACCATATCCCGTTCCACTTTCCACCCTTCCTATGTGCATAGTAGAGGTCGAGAAAAGGCTATAATAGCGCTCCAGAACTCCTTACTCGAGGATTTGATAAAAGCTCCTTATACTGAAGTTGAGAAGGTAAGGAAAGGTGCCGAGGAGTCATATGTCGTCATCAAGCTGATAGGTGGAGATCCAACCTCTCTTCAAACCACGGTTTGATGATTATGATGCAGATGTGCGACCTCTTCTCTTACTTCAGAAAGGAATTTCAGGAAGGAGTACCAGTAGCCAGATAGCCCAAGGTGTCTCCGTCGCAGAAGCTAATTTGAAATATGCACAGACTTCGCTTGAGGAGGCCTTGCACTACGAAGAAAATTGTAAAAAGGAACTTGCCTCGATGGAAAAGGAGGAAGCCGCTTTGGAAGAATCTCTTCGTACCTTGCGTGAGAAGTAGTCAAAACTGAAGGGACAACAACAAGAACGCCTTGAAGCAATATCCTCATCTCAAGCGTCAATTGAATCTTCAAAGCAAACGTTAGAGGAATTGAAGTCCACTCCTATTGTGCATGAGAGAGAGATAAACGATTTGAGACAGATTGAAACCATCGTGGAACAGAAGAATAAGGATTTCGAAGCATCTTTGTAGTAGCTTTTATTTTCTTCCTTGCTGTCTTTAGATATTTCTTGCCGAATTTGAGGCTCTTGTAATGAATTTCTCTTTATACTTCCTTCGCACTTGCGACTTGATTTATCCTTTCTAGAACTTGTATGAATGCACACATCAATACAAATCAACTAAACTCCGAGTAAGTTTTTTGTTGATTTAGCCGTACACAGTTTAAACTCATGCGGGTCAGGAGTGAATTTTTTTGTGGAAATGTGGAGGGTAATTAAAATCTAATTTGAAAAAAAAAAAGTACATGAGTAAGGTAATTTGAAATGTGAGTGCATGTCGATTGCTTTCGACTTGTAACCTAAAAAAAAAACTCAACACAATTTTGTTCTTGCGTTATACGGTGAATTGGAAAAAAATAATAAGTGCATGTAAATGATATAAAACGGGTAGAAAGCTTAGAAATATATTACCTCAGTTAGGGAGAAACACTTCCCTATAAACAACATTTTTGGTGAAAGTGCCATCTTGTCATGGAATATTTACTTTATGCGCCAATACTTTTGAAGTTTCTTTTGAAGTTCCTCTAGAGAGTGCAACATACAATTGACCGTGACTGAAAACATTGTTTGGAAGGTATATTCCAACATGGGGAATCGTTTTCCCTTGAGATTTGTTTATGGTCAAGGCAAAGCATAATTTTATCGGAAATTGCTTCCGAACCATCTCAAAGGGCAATCTCACATCTTCAGCTGTTTTCAAAGGTATGCGCGGTATGAAAACATGTGTTCCTTTGCCATGTACAGTGAGAATTTCGGCTTCAATTAAGTGCTCCCCCAAGTGACGTCACATTAAGCTAGTTCCATTGCACAATCCGTTGCTTGTGTCAATATTTAGAAGAAGCATGATGGGCAAGCCAACCTTCAATTTCAGAATATGAGGCGGTAGACCTCCAAAAGACAATGAGCTAAGAAATTCCTGAGGGTACTAATTATGACGATCTTCTGGAACCGAATCAATAGAGTAGTATATTTTCTCAGAGTCAAGGACCTTTCTTGCAATCGTTTCATTCAATACATGTACATCGTCATTCTTTGGTGTGACTATAGCCTGTTCAACCATATAAATTGGATCACCTATATGATCACTCAAGTTTGGAAATATTTCCTCTACCAAAGAGTCAATTGAGGTGTCACTATCAGCTGAATAACACATCGAAGAAGGTAACTTTATCATGTCCTCAGCAAAAGTAGGCTCGCGACCGTCTCCAACCCTTAAGAGAAATTCAGCAAATTCTTCGTCATTTCTAGACCTCATGTTTTGTGTCAAATGAAGAACTTGAACATGTTCCCATAGCAAAGATCTTATGAAGCATGCATCTACAGTTTCTGCTCTTGTTCCCTTGACTATAACAGGGAGCACTTGTCTAAAATCCCCTCCAAACACCATAATTTTCCCTCCAAATGGCATATCCACTCCCATAAGGTCTCCTAAATTACGGTCAACGACCTTAAAAGCATATAGATGTGTCATTGTCGCTTCATCCCAAATGATAACTGATGCATGTTTTAGCAAATTTGCTTCCACACTTTGCTTGCTAAAATTCCACTTGTCGACGCGTGTAGCTTGACAGGAAGTCCAAAGGTTTTACGGGCTGTTTTACCTCTATACAACAACGTTGTCGCTATTCCCGAGCTGGCGGAAGCAATTCCAAATTGTCCCCTAAGCTTCACAGTAGCAAGTATCGCCCGATATAAGAAAAGTTTACCAGTTCCGCCAGGACCATCTATGAAAAAAACCCCACCCTTTTGATTATCTATAGCCTCCATAATCATGTCAAATGCAATCCGTTGGTCTTGATTGAGGTGCTCAGCACAATGCACATCATCTGGAGGTAAAGCTGCAGATAACTCATCTCTCATGGCTCCAGTTAAACCGACATCACCATCCATTTGAATTCTAATTTCTGGAAGTGCATAATCATTGATGTCTTTGTTCAACAGCTTCAGTAAACGGTCTATCTCACAAAGAACACAATTAACCACATGTCGTCCATTAATGATGCTGACCTTAGGTAGTCTTCAGCCATATAAGGCAAGAACTCATCCCACAATTAGAGAACACATGTTGGTTGACAATAAACTAAAATGGTGACAAATAACCTCCTTAATGCTGATGGCGTTTTTGAATTAGATGCTTCTTTCAAACACTCACGGATACTTCCATCATTATCCATCAAACCTAATTTTACCGCAGCTTCTCGAAATGTTGGATAGGTTATTCCATTAACAGTACGAATATGCTCAAACGAATGAGCGCCCTTTACATGACTGAGCAGGATAACCATCTTTCTCCTTCAATTGGTGAGGCAGTGTATACCCTTCCAATAACTTTTTGGTAGGTCTTTCCCCTACTCCATACCTTTGCAGCTGGAATCCATCGATGACACTTTGGAAAATCTCTATATAGGTGGTTTTTGGCTTGTGAATCAAAGTCATTCATATTGAAAAACTCATTGAGCATGGTTTTAGAGTTTCTCGGTTCATCCAAATTTTCATCAATGGTTTGGTCTGTACGATATTGTACACGGTGCATGCCGGGTAAGTGGAGTTGCAAGCGTGTCACTGAAGGCCAAATTCCTGCAATAGGAAATTGATACAATCTCCAGAATGCTTCAGGTGCACATACCCATCTTGCATCGACATAGTGTTTGATCTTATTGTAGTCTTCTCCGGATCAAACCTCCATTGCAACTTTGTCAACCCCCTTGTAAATGTACTTGTATAAGTACTTCACAGACTCAATGCTGCTACAGATCTCTACATTAATATGACAATCATACTTCAAGAGAAGCCATGCATTATATGGCACTACCCAACTATTGTCGATATAGGTTGAGCTGTTAACTTGTACTTGTACAAAGGGACCATTTGCTCGACGTCTATAAATTGGATATGAGTTATTAGCTTGGTGCGTTTCAGATGCGAATGGTTTTGGATAGTTGCGTTTACAAATCCCATCTTTCATGCATGATGAATTTCGACCAACAACACAGCATGGACCATGGATCATATGCTTCAATACATTGTCATATAACTCAAGCTTCTCATCTTTATTTGGTATCTCTGCTCGAACGAATTTGTCGTAGTCATCAGGGGATCTTGGTTTGTCATTATCATCTAAGATGACCAACATGTGCACATGTGGGAGACCTCTTTTTTGAAATTCGATGGCATAAACATAAGCAATCACTTTTCCAAGGACACCTTTTTCGACAATATCTTTCTTGAACTCTTGAAATTTGGCATGGAACACCCTTGCAATCAAATCGGGATGGTATTGGGCGAGTTGATCTTCGTACAACTCATCAGTTATTTCTTTCCAATTTGAGTTGTATGTCATAGTTATTTCTTCGGCCAGTAATTTCTGGGACTGAAAATTTAAGGTGCGTTATTTAATTTTAAATTCAATGAAAGGTGCTTAATTTTGGAAAGTTATATGCATTTAAATTTATTAAAGAGGCGTAAAAATATACTTAATAATGAAAATATTTTAGATTTTTACCGGCATTGGTTTCGCCAGCATGCAAGCAATCTTGAAGACCTCCATATAGATCAGCTCTAATAGTGTCTTAATTATCTCTTATCCATTTGAGCTTGTTTGCCTCATTTTTTACAAAATAATCTACAACATATTGTTGAAGTAAACGCCCAACAAGTAAGAAGATAGATGTAACATTTCGACGTATCTGCAAATCGTATAATAATTAAAAGTTAAACATATATTAGAAGACAATATAAATCCATAGATTACTTATAACATAGATGAAAACATGGACAAATATTCTATAGAAATCATAAGATGTCTTACTTGGAATATATATGCGTAGACTGCTCGGCATGGAATAGTGGCTTCACCACTCGTGCGACTGTTGATCGACCAACCATATGATCCATAAGGAAGGAGTAAAGGATACTGCATTGGATCGTAATAGCCTTTAGTGTCATTTATGGTCAATAATTCTCCTGATGCGGTCTGAACCCTAATATCCCTTGGGTTCAAGTCTCCCGCTTCTTCTGCTCCGACTATTACTCCCGCGACCTGTGTAGCCGTTGGTAAGCAGTATTGAGGTCGATCAGTTGGTTGCTCACGTATAATAAGTCGTCAATTCTGTACGTCGTCACACCGCGACAAATTCCGAAAGTTATGTACAAACGGATTACATCTATCAAGTATAGACTTAATCCGTTGAAGAACATCTTGACGCAAAGTGTTGTTCTCGGCAAGACGATTTTCCAATTCATGATCGGTGTCGTAGATGTATAACTGAAGATATCGCGACCGTTTGTCTGGTCTAGATGGGAGTAAATCACCAATCCTATGGTATATACTTCCTTAAGCACGGAAAGTGTAAACTCCTAATTCAGCGTTGGCTAAACTTCGATCTAGGTGAACCCCCATAGAAGTGAAAGAAAATAGGTGATTGTATTTCCTAATGTTATGTCTGAAATCTTTACCCATAGGTGTTTGGTCAGTGTAGAGAGAAAGTAGTTCTTCCGGCACAAGAAAATTTGATAAGTTTATTTTTCCACCCAAACAACATATTTGAGAAGTTTTGTGATGAAAAAGCACAGCTTGACAATGGGGACATATCCTAGGAGGTGACAATCTAGACATGGGAATTCCATGTCTTTCATAGTAACCCAGTGCATAACTAATAATATCTAGGTTCACGAGTTCGTCTTTGGATGGTGTTATGAGGTATGACATTTTGATGTGGAACAAACGAATTGCTATTTTGAACCCTTTGTATAGTTGAGTTTGATGTACTACTTTCTAAAACTTCGTAGGTGTGAAAACTCCTATTAAATTAGTTGCAATTGCAGAAGTGTGGAGATGTTTAATTGAGTTAGAGAGTTTGTTGCATTTTCAATCAATTATATATAAAATTATTAATATATATGTATGTGAGAACATGTAGGCGAATTCTTTGACTCATAGTATAACATATCATGCAGTCACAATCACATAAATTTTTTTCCTTAACATTTCAATAAAAAATAAAAAATATTAAATAACTACAATTAAATATTTAAATAAATTGACAAAGTTTAAACTTACTATTACCAAAACGGGAGTTTCTCTGTACAGTGTTTGGGACTTGATTATTGTTTAGATTAGTAATATCCGTTAAAGGTCTCCGTGGATTAGGCATGGCTTCTTGATTGAGTTCATGACACCTTCTCGTGTTGTTAGTCGACCGACGCCTAATATTTCTTGTGTTATTTTTTTCAGCGATTTCATCAGATGTCATTCGTTGCCTTCTTAATCTTCGATAAGCTGATGATGTTAGCCTTGAATCAGGAATTTTGTTCCCCTGATAAACCATTTTTCTAGTTCCCTGAACAACCAAAACCACTGATAAGATTTTTGATGTAATGTGCATACAGCTAAATGTACTACATAAAGAAATTAGACCATAATTCAACATACTAAAGTAGGTTATGTGTCGCCTGTTGCAAATTAAAAATTCACCCTGTCAAAAGTATCTATGTATAATAATGCTAAAATTACAAAATTAGATTTCTTTTTGTTTGTTTTTATAATTAAAAGTCATTTTTCATCATGTGCTACGCGCATTACAATGCCTAGAAAAAGTACATCATTGCACATGGGTATTTTTTTTTTCAACAATTATGTCAGCTAATCAAGAGAATTTCTCTCCTACTATAACATAGATAACCTCAAAGACCAACATTCACAATTATCTCTCCTCCCCACCACACAAAAGAAGCAATTAAGGAACCCATAAAATTAGACAACATACATCCGATGAGAGCCGAATAGAGAAGGAAGTCACAATATCTCACACCATAATGTGTTCTAATCATGTTTAGTATGTGAAGTTGCAAGGTGATCAAATGCAAATTTTGATAAGGTTGTTAATTTGAATGCAACTTTCAATTTGTATAAGCGATTAGACTTTGAGATAAGTCGGTATGTGTTGAATTTTTTTTTGTGTCAACATATAAGCTTCTTATGATTGATAAACAAAATACATTACCTTTGCATTTTCGATCGATATAGTCGTGCTGGAGATTAGCCAATGGATCTTATTTTTGTGACATTAAAGCTCTTTCCGACTGTTGTAAATTACCTGAAACTGCAAATGAAGTTTGTGCACTTTCAAAAAATTGAGATTTAGTTTAGCAGTTGATCGGGTTTGGAAAAGAAAATCTTTGTGTAAAATTTAGGTTAATATGTTTTCTATTTGACTAAAAAGTGAAGATACTTTAATTAATCGGAGTTAGTTAATTGCCTCTCCACTCTTTGTCAACCCCCCTGAAACCACGTTCTTGGTTTTTTCAAGTGAATATTCTTTTATAGTGATATCTATTTACATATATTATTGTCCCATATTATAATGATATATTAATTTATAATATTATTTCATACTAAACTTTTTTTTTTATGGTGGTAGTTTATGGTGATATACTTCGTACTTTCTATCTTCGGCGAAAATGGGCTTCTGTAGTTGAAGTTATGTTTTAAAAGTTGAACTTTCTATGTTAACTCAGTGAGTGTTGGGAACATTGGACACCATATTAAATTTACCAAGTGTTTTGTTTGCTTGTTCTTGAGTGTGATTAGATCTAGTACTTTAAAAACTATCGCATGTTTCAATTATTTATGTCTATGATCGAGAAATTGTGGTGTTGTTACGAATGTCCTTGATTTTTTTTTTCAACAAATTTTTTGTGGGTTGTGCGATGTGAAATGTTCTTGAGCTAGAGTGTTGAGAAAATTATTAGTTTTTTTTTTGTGAATGAATATTATTTGTAGCACTATGAACATTATCTTTTTGGGGCTAAGGTCACACATTTCACCTTATATATTACCACTCTTATTTCCTAGACTCATGGATAATACATAAAGTTACTTGAAATAACAACTTTAAAAATTATCTGAAAAACAAACACACACATATTTACACATAAAGAAGCTACAAAAAAAAAAAAAAAAATTAAGCCTAAAAGAAAAAGAAGTTCAACACTGAATATGTAGAGATATGTTCAGTTTTAAGCGGACGTTGGTGCGAGCATCCTGAAAAAGGAGACAAAACCATTAGTATTAGTGTGTGTCATTAAAATATGTACAGACATTATTATGGCGAAAAAGTATATGTGTGTCTCGTTTACCTTTTCCGTTTTGATAATAACAAAGGGAAAAAAATAAAAAAGTCAATCTGTCAAATCAACCAACGTCGTCACTTTTCGCCGCAAAATCAGCCGACGCCTTCACTTTCTTGCCGCAAAATCAGCTGACGCCGCCGATTTCTCGTCACTCTTCAGATCGGGCCCGACTACATCGTCATATTGTCTTATGCCGATCAATTTCCGCATCCCACCGTTCGCCTTCCGCTTCTGCCGATCACCTTGCCTATTCCGATCACAGTTCCCATCGCTTTTTCCAATCGCAACCATTGCAGGTGGGCTGGTTGTTGCTGGGTGGGGCTCGCTGGCGCCGGGGTTGCTGTGGTTCGAAAGGAAGGTCAGATGGGGTTTAGGATGTCGGGCAGGTGGCTTCGTGGATGCCGCCGTTGTTTGGAGTTGGATGTTGTTTAAGCTTTTGGGTGGCTATCGTTTGAGGGTCATTTGAGGCTTCATGTCCCTCCTTTCAATTTGTTGTGGATTTGTCTCTTTTTTTAGTTTTGTTTATTTATTTTCTACCCTTTCTTCTTTTGGGTTTGTTCCTTTATTTTGTATGGCTACTCCTATCGTACGGTTTCATTGTCCCTTTGTTGGCCTTAGTGGTTGCCAGGATAGGTGCGGTGTGGGGCATACGAGGGGTTCTTTAGTTGCGTACTTGCGTGACCGTCACTTTGGCCGGGATGCTTTAAATGATACTAAACTGGCTCTTTCGACTAGATCAGTTGTTTATGACGAGGCAGAGTCAATTTTCGCCGGATGGGTCGTTGGCTTTGTGGGGTTTGTTTAAGGAGCCACACTGTTCGGTCTAAGTGTCATCATGGGGATGGTTTGATTGTTTGTCCTCCTGACACGGGTGATGGTGTTGTTCATTTTGTTCTTTATGATCTGGCCAGACCGGCGGTACCTGTTTCCTCACCTAGTGGACTTGGGGTTGCTGCTGTGTCAGACCCTCCTTTTAGTTTTGACGTCGCTTTGTTCGATAGCTTCCTTTCCAAGAGACTTTGTACCGTGAAGTTCTTCCCTCCGAAGTCTCGTTTGAGTTTTGCACGAGTACTCAAAGGGGCGCTTGATAGGGTTGTAGACACCAAAATTTTAGTATTTTAGGTGTTTTAGATAGGTAGGAAATCTTTGTATTTTGAGATATTATCCAAAAAGATAATATCTCATAGATCT
>JBBYHQ010000010.1:13061793-13077066 GCA_038382645.1 Spergularia azorica | reverse complement strand
CCACTTATAAATGACGTAAGCCTGCTACGATTAGTCAGTCAAATAGTCAACTATGACTTTTCAACTCCTACGTGGCACATTTTAATTGGCTGATCATTTTTTGCCTCCTACAGTCTACATTGACCTCTAGCACCATAACACAAAACTTCTCCAGTTTCCCAAACAGCTTCTTTTTTCTCCTTCTAACAAAAATCTCCCTCAAATGTCTCGAGTGCTCAACTTGACTTTTGTTGTACACCATGATGTGTCATCAAATTATACTACAACAAGAATCTCAATGAATGGATTAACACCTCAGTGATTAGCCTAATGAAGGTGTTTGAAGCATTTGAGAGACCAAAAGGCATGAACAACCATTCATATAGGCAATGCTTTGTCTTAAAGGTTGTTTTCTACTCGTCCTCTTCTCTAATCCGGACCTGATGCATGGTAACCCTGTCTCAGGTCGATTTTGGAGAAGGTAGTGGCTTCACTCAGCTCATCTAACATTTCATCCAGCTTAAGTATGAGAAACTTGTATTTGACTATGATGTTGTTGATTGCTCTGCTATTAATACACATCCTCCATGTCCCATCTTTTTTAACACTAACAAAGCTAGAACAACACAGGGGCTTAGGGCATTAGCAATGGAAGAAGTAATAGTTGAGTTCTTCGTATGCCACATCATTTTTCATCAAACACAAAATATTAGAACCGGGTATAATAATGAAAGTATTTAATCTAAGAGATTGTTAATAAATAAGGAACATTTAACAATTAGTAAAAGAAGTGATGCAAGGGAACACGTGCGAACAAAACAATGCTGGCCCACTAAATTTCTTTCCTTGTTTCCAACAAAAATGCAAGTCGTGTATGATCGCGCTTGCTTTTCTTCAAGTGTAGAGGTCATGCGTCATACCTGCATCCTTTCACTTTTCAGAGACAAATTTTACTTTCGTTCGTTTTTTCGAATGTGGTTTTTGATCGAACTGAAAAAGTTGATTCTTCAGCGGTCAAACTGCACTTTTGTAGATCTTAACTAACGAACTCGATACATCAAACCTCCGTTGCGTTTGCTCCAAGGGATTCCATGTTCCATAACTTTTCTTCTTCTTTGTCTTTTAAAACTCTTAGTTTCATTTATTAGGGTGTTCAATTCCAGTAACTCGTTTTTTTTTTTTTTTTTGTTCAAGGGTTCATCTGTTCATATGATAAAAACTTAATTAATTAAGGTTCCAATTGAAAAGAAAAAAACAACAAAAAAAACCTTTAGGTTATACATTCCACATATGCAAAAAGCCTAAAATAGAGAATGAAGTACTTGCTCAAATAATAACGGTTCACCTCGGTATATAAAATTGTTTTTGTTGTAAAATTTGGGAAGAGACGCCACCTTCGCTTTGCACTCTCGAATTCCCTCCTTTGTATTTGTAGCCGCCGAACAACACAACACAACACAAACACAGCTTCTTCTTCACTCCTCAACCATCGTCTTCCTGCCTTCCCTCCCACCATTGCGACTTCCGGTAAACTTTTCTCTCTCCTCTAGCTCTATCATTTCTTACGTCTTCTTCACTCCTCATGTTATAAATCAGTGTTATAAACTTTGTATTGTAAGAATTCCCCTGCTTTTGTTTTTGTTTTACCATGATTTGTTTGTGTTCTTCTTGATGTTGTTTCGTTTGTTTTTGCTATATTAGGTGAATATATTTGGTGGGTTTTATTTCATTTTCCATCTTGTTGATTAATTTTGGGTTTGATCTTAGTGTTGTTTTTTTGCTTCTTGTAAGTGTGAATGACATGCAAAACAAAGGTGTAAAATTGTGTTTTTATCTTTCTTGTTAATACATGGTGTTTGTCTTTGGCGCTTGTGTATTGGGTTGATTGAATTTGTTGCGCTAATTCTTGTGAGGGAAGCTCCGACAAGAAAAATTATCAAAAGTTCATGTATTTTGATAATTTCTAGCAATGCAGTAATGTCGTGTAGAAATTTGTTTCATGGTGGATGAATTCGGCGTAATTGCGCCAATAGGACACAACTCGTTTCATGTTTCATGGTTCTGTATTTTGGGTTTTCTTTGTCTACAACAATTGCCATTTATACTTGCATATGGATCAATTTTGTAAGGTTACAATTGGATCAATTTGTCGGCATGACCAATCGTGCTTAATTATCCTTATTAAACTAGGTATCGATTTGTTTGGTGAAAAGCTGGATGCAACGATGACAGTTATAGCTCGCGACAAGACCAAAAGCTTTGTAAGGATGCCAAAGAACTTGAGCATGAGCTATGAGGATACTCTCCGTGAGATGGAAGCTTATCTGGATGGAAAGCTTGACAATCCTCAAACTCGTCAGGATTCTATTGCTGATATAACAGAACTTACAAGCTCAAGTGTCATTAGGGAGCCTGAATATGATCCAGATGCTACTGAGAATTCCAGCTCATTTGGTGATACGACATCCAGAAGTGAGATATCTTCTCTAACTAGTGATGCTGAGGTTGAATCAGAATATCGGCATTCTGATGGTGCTTTGGGTTCTATGTTTGACAGTTATAATAGTGTATTTCCTATGAGGTTAGTCACTAGTCCTATCACATGTGTGTTATCCTTTGTATGTCAAATTACCTATCCGTCTGTTCTCTGATCATAGTGTCCTGTTTGAAACAATATCACTATTCAAAAGGTATTGGTTGGTTTGTGGCATTATTTCTTCTACAACCTTTTGGCATTTTACGAGGCTTTGGGCTGTTATTGTGAGCCTAAAATTCATCTTGATGCTGTGTATCATCGACCCATCTTTGTGTTAAAAACACTGGCTTGGAATTTGGGTGAGTGGAGTTTCCTCAGTGGTATCCCTAGGTTTGATGTCTGCAGCAGACTTTTTCTCTCTATGGGCGCTTTAAAGAGTGATACGGAATATCTAATTGGAGATATTTTTATGACTCTAAATCAGCTATAGTTTGTATGTCGAATTGACAACCACCATACTGCGTGGTTCTTGCCATGATGATTGATGAGGGTCCAGCTCTATGCAGCCGTGTGATCAACTGACTCTTGTAACGATGAAATTATCAATCTGGGAAGAACTATGATAATAATTTAATAAGCATTGTGTTTGACTAGCCCTCGCTAGACAAAAAGTGGTGCTTAAATCTGATATTGTTAGATAAGATGAAGCGTTCAACCATTGTCGTTTAACTGTCAGAGCTTATGATAGCTGAAGAGTGCAATGTTGCACATTTTCTGATGAAGGATATATATTTGCGCATACATAAGCTAACAACCTTTGATGAATCCCTTGATGAAGAAAGAACTAGCCTCGTCCCTTTTCCTTTATGGTGTTATGCCAAGTTGTTAGAGAATATGTTCAAGTTTTTTTTCATCTTTCTGCTGATTGTTTTCTTGCCAAAGCCTTTTAAATTCCTGAAAATACTCTAGTCTGTGAAAGTTCCTGGAGTCCTTTGTGTTGGGAAGCTAGGATGTTTCATATTCTTATCCTAATCCGTGTGACTCCTTTGTAATGTAATAATTAACTGTTACAAGACTTACAGCCATAACATAAAACTGCACTTGGCTTGGTCTAGGGTTATATCAGGCTCCTTGTCTTCATAGTTCTTGATTTTGCTATGGTATTCTAGTTAATAATGCTACTCTCGTACTTGTGTCGCTTATTCTAGCCCATGTGTAATGAGCATTAATGTGATATTTGGCTCCCTACTGTCACTACTTATTAGGAAAAAGAAATTAACGAATCACTGGAGGAATTTCATAAGGCCCCTCATGTGGAGATGCAAATGGACGGAACTGAAGATCAAGGAATTGGAGTCGCAAGCATTAAAATATACCCGAGAGCTTGAAGCAAATGAGCAAACCAATATGTTGGAACTACATCAATATACATCGGATTTTTGTTCAAAGTCATTTCCCTATTTCAGACATTCCGTCAAGAGGAAGCCCATGAAAAGGAGGAAGAGAAAACGTGTCGAAAATACTACTGATATTTCATCTTACATGTCTCATCACCAACTTTTCTCTTATCTTGGTATATATTTTTTGTATGCCTGCAGTATTACTTCGCTTATCAATATGTTTCCATGTAAGGACTGCAATTTTTAGCTACTATAATTGTATCTGGTATTCTGCAGAAAAGAAGAGGTCTGATCCAGATGCTGCAGTCACACCTGAGGATGATGGTAACCAAGGTATGGATTCTGCTTTTTATAAACATTCTGGCCGTCTTTTAGTTTTCTGTCTTTTTTTTTTTTCCTGTAAATTTTCTGGAATTGGGGATTTTATCGTTTTAGGTGCTTTACAGTGCATTAATTTTGTTCCTGACCTGTCTTCTTACCAAAGTCGTATTTTACCTTCTCACCGTCTTTACCTTCAAGATATTCTTTTTTATATTTAAGGTAGATGCAGTTAACTAATCGCTGGAATTTTTTAGGAAATGAATCCCCATTGAAACTTTAGTTCTTTTTCTAGAGCTCTCGGGTCTTAGCTTTCCTAAGCAGACTAAGCCAACTCTAGTGTATTCTAAGAAAAAGAAAAAGTTGACTATATGATAGCCACTGTCATTTATGATGGTGGCTTGAAGATGGGCGCTTTTTAGCTAGGGGGTGTTGGTCCCTTTTGCGGATTGTGGTTGGCCTTCTGTCCTCCATTGTTTGTTGTGTTCTTCTCTTTATTTGTATAAACTAGGATGAAAGCCCGTGCGTTGCACGGATCTCTTAATTATGATTTCTATGATTAATGGTGATAAATTCGTACTCCTATGTTCACGAAGGATGGCAAAATAGGATATCCGACTAATTATGAATCTGTTACATCATACCTTACGTTCAAAGTTGTGATTTCGTATTACTATTGGATAACGAGTTTTGGAATTCAAATTGTCTTTTTTTCCTTTGATCTTCGTACCCTCAAGAATTGGTTTTTCTAATGTGCCCACTGGGCATATGAGGAAAACCATTTTTTTTTGCATGTGAGAATCTCTCTGAATTAAGGAAGGAAATGAGTTTCTATCATGTGCCCAATGGGCACTCATTAGAAAAACCGATTTATTATAGGCAAGTGGTAATCTGACTTTTAAATGAAGTCAATAAAGATCTCTATTAGATGTAACAAAATAAAATACTATGTCGGAACACTGCCTTAACTGTCCATTTGTTTATGAAACCCTACAAATGGTCGGAATTCGGCACAAAAAAATTTCAGATTGCTGTTTGACTTCTCTTACTGGCGTAATTGTTGCCCGACAAAAAAAAATGTTCTACCCCCCCTACCAGTGACCGTGTTTACTCCCTCTTAATTCTTAACGGAGTATATCTCAATGATTATATTTTCTATAAATAGTTCATTTAACATATAAATACTCTGTAGTAAGTTTCCTGAATTTAGCTAAAAAAAGGTAACCAAAATTTAATAATTTGATCAGAATGATTTGTAAATTTGACCACCTTAGTAATTAAAATGATCTATAATTTTAATTAATCTATGAAATAATTTGTCATGTGTAAATCAGGCGAGAGAGTAATACTGGTTAAGAAAAAAATTGAAGAAATTGGGCGTATAGAGGTATGGCATTTGGAGCAGTAAAGTGTGATATATGAAAATAAAAGGAGGAAGAGGAGGTTAAAAAGAAGAAATCGTTAATTGTTCAAAAATTACGCTGTTAAACCAATCAAGCATAATATTTTTGTAAGCTATAACTACCTAATTTGCGACTCAAATTGATAAAAATTTTGGTCAAAGAAAATAAACCCGTAGTATCAAATTTGTCGGTACAATAAAGAGTCCTATTGTTAATGTGACCGGAGAGCATACTACTACAACTAATTTAACAGTCCTATTGTATCCTAAATTGATACTCCAATCATAACATATAAGGTGTTTATAAGAAAGTAAGATTACTTTTAATAATATAAAATTACCGAAACTCTCTAAAAACCTCCGATTGTTGTGAGGCCTCTAAGAAAGCCTCCTTTAATAATATAGAAGGATTATTTTACCTATATAAAAAAAATATTTTAGGCAATGATGGTTTTAATGGAATTGTTATCTGCATTTATAGAAGAGTACAAGGGAGAAGTCCACTCTCAAGTTTATTTCTTTGTCATAGAAAATAATTATCTATTGCTTGTTAAACATTTTCAAATGAACCCTTTAATTCTAGTTGGGCATATATTGGGTTAACTTTCAAGGATAATAGAGCACCTTTTAATTCTATTTTCCAGGAAAGATAGATAGATATTAAATCCCCGATTGCATAGTGTACTGCCCATAACATTGTGGAATTGTGAAAGTGATCAAGATGATCTCGTTAAGTCTCCTTCCATGATTATGAAAACAAAGTGTCCACAAAGAACCTTCCTTGGGGTTATAATTTATGCGCTTGGCAAACAGTGAGGACTGCAGCTGTTGGTCCAGCAAGTTGGCTGCAGTTTGTAGGTTCTTTAGAGAATGGCTAATACATTAGACCTATTTTTTTCTTTTCCTAGGTTATTATACAATTTATCTGTGAGGTTCTTTTGGTTGCTATTGCATATTGGACTTTTTCTTTATCTTTGAGTCTCTTCTCTAGTTATTGTTTTACCTATGTATTTGCCTATTTGGTTTCTCCAGAGAGTCTTGCCTTTAAAATTGTTGACATTTTACTGTCTGGATAATTGCAGTTTGCTAAGTCTTGAGCTAATAAAATGTGATTATGTCGTTAGACTTGGAACATTTCTCAAAGACAAGTTCTATTATATTGAGTTTTAGGAGAAGATGAAAATTTGAAAAGGGTATCATGTAAACTATGATGGGGCATTGTGATGTTTTGGGATTCTGCAAGGCCTAATAACCGTGCATTTGGTTTTCATTTCTCTTAAGGTAGACGTAGGTATTGGACCTTTCATCTTTGTAGTTTAGTTGCTTCTTCAACGACCCTATGCATCCTTATATTGCCCAATCAAGAGTTACCCTTTCTTGCTGCTTGCCCTATCTTCATTTTTTCTGTTCTCACTTATTAGTACTGTATTGGATACATGTGAGAACATGACTTCTTTGGCACAGAAAGCATGTAGCATGAATGGTTTCTGTGTGTGTGTGTGTTTTTGCACTTGTGATGTTTAAAGTCTTTAAACAAGGACTATTTCTAATGGATTCAAGTCTTTCTTTTGGTGGATGGTGGCTGCAGAACAATATTCGAAGAATGAAGAGTTTGTAGTGGATGATGATTGGTTGAAAGAGGGCGAGGATTCCTCAGAGCTGATTCTCCGTCAAATAGAAACAGTACAGTCTCATGTTCACAGGCTTAAACATCATCTTGATATGGTCATGTTGCATAATGGTGTGAAGTTCTCTTCCTCGGAGAATCTTAGCCTTCTAGCCCCTTATGATGCTCAGGCAAGTGCTGCTCAAAGCCCAGCTTTCTCAGCTGGCAATGGTGACAATATGTCTCTTGGTGCCTTTTATGCTCCCGATAACTTATCAGATTTTGACATTGGAGACCTGGTTTTGGACGAGGGCCTTATCGCTGGTTATGATGATGGAACTGAGATTCCTGACGTGATAGAAAGCACAGTAGGACTATTGTCTGCTGCAGATGTTACAATTCATCAGCCACAGATTGTGGAGTCTGGTGAGAATGTAAGGCTTCTTTTTTGAATTCATTCTAACTATTGTGATGCTTTACATTGCTCCAGCTAACAATTAAGTATGTTACTGAAGTTGCAAGTCTTCCTTGAGCTTAATATTTGTGGCTGTTTTCTTGAGTTTACCTCAATACTGGCCTTTTAAATGTGATGAATGGAACAATTGGTTATTGCATGTTTTTGCAAAAGAATACTCAGATATATGGTTAAGAATAAATACAGAGGTGTAAGTATACAAGTGCCGTGAGATACAAATTGAATCACTATAGCTATCATTTGGTTAAATTTATATGATTAGTTATTGTTGGTCAAGCTACCACCTTGGCCAGTGTGAAGGTCAAATTGTTGCATTTCCTGGAATCGGAGGGATACATTGTAAAATGCAAAACAATACTCACATTTATGGTTAACAATTATAGAGCTATAAGTATACAAGCGTCGTCAAATAATAACTAAACATTATAGCTATAATTTGGTTAAGTTTATGTCATTACTTCTTGTTGGTCAAACTACCCCCTTGGCAAGTGTGAAAGTAAAAATGTTGCACTTCCAGAGAATCGGAGGGATACTGTCCTACAAGAGATACCAGACTCATAAAAAACAGAAAAAAATTAAAAAAAATAACAAAAAATTAAAAAGTTCCATGAGCCAAGCAGCTCATTGTTATGGATTGACAGCCTAAACGTCCTCACTCACGATATTGCAAATTCTATAGACAATTTGTTCTTGGGAGGGATCAATATTACTTAAAATATAAGCAGTCTATACTCCAATTGTTTGCCCCTGATCTGGTATTTGAACTGGTTTGGTGCTCTGTGACAGGGTTGCCAGCTGAAAGAATAGCCTTTACTTTCAGTTGCATTTAAGAATAGAGGATCAGTGGCCCACACTTTTAGCATCTCGATAACATAAGTGCATATATTAACCAAATGAAATATTCTCTTACAGAGGTTATCCACAGTAGGATCATAGGGAAGCTGCTTTAATGAATGAGTGCATCTTGCATTCCGATACTGTTCTGTACCAGAATTAGTTACCATAGGTCAATGAACTCTTGACAGTTCTGCTCCTGTGTGATGGTTGAGGAGTAATTGCGCAGCAATGGCCGAACCTCTGAGTTGATTAAAATCTTCCTCCCATAATTCTAGCACATTTTTTAGCCTTCTTGCTTTAGATTATTTTATAAAAACCGGTTAACTCAGAAGTAGCATACTTTGTTGAATACTCTAATATGGTCTGTAAGAGTAGTGCTCCTGAGCATGATGATATTTAGCTTATCGTAACCCCCCCCCCTGCAACGCCCTTGTTTTATTTAGTTCATTCGTCTTTTTTAAGACCTCTGCAACTTTATGTTCTCCTAGTATTTTATCTGATTGGTTCCGCTGTTGTCTGCAGGTTTTGGATGAGACTCTATTTCAGAGCCAGGTCTCTCAAGATATGAATACAAGTCATGGAATTATTGACCATTCAATAGGTGGGTGTCAAGAACTGGAAATTAAAGAACAGAATTTGTCTAGTGTCGCTGTTAAAACAGAATTAGTGTCTGACCCTGTGGCTGGGAGTGCCATGCCCATGGAGAAATCAACCTTAAAATCTTGTTTAACTTCAGATGCTGTTCCTAAGAACAAACGAAAGCGAGGAGAGCGCAAAGCTGCTCCTGGAGGTTGGAATCTGAAATGTTCAGGTGAGCTAGACAGCAATTAGGGATCTCTTGAGATAGTAGAGACTGGAGATGTTAAGATTCAGTAGATCAGGTGAATGTACAGGGGACGATGATCATATTGAGTAGCAATTCCAACCTTGATAGGAGATGATCAGTGGTTAGTTTCCCAAGATGGCTTTCAGCAAGTGGATGCTTTGCTAGAGTGCAAATAATTATACTTTTGCATTTTCATTTTTTTTTTTTTTTTTTGGGGTACATCGGATGATAGGAGCAGCCAATGCTACGGGGATGGGGATATGAGGATTGGAACGTAGAACAACTCTCAGGCAGGTTAATTTTCTAACCATTGGTCCAATCTTGATCCTCAGTTTTGCCTTTTTAGTGACCCCCCTCTCCAAGTACCTCCAGTGATGATGATGATGAAAATTGTGTTGGGACAAGACAACTCTGTAGAGGATTAAGAGTATAGTTGTGTTTCCGTGAGCAGCAGCTACAACAGGTTGTTTGGATGGGAGCCTACAGAAAAATAAACGGCTTTAGAGAAGTCCTGGCTGACTGGTTTACAGAGCGGCTAATTGTACAAGAAGGGCACAGGACATTGAATGAGTCTGAATCATAGGATGGTAGAATGTGTCTAGGTTGATCAGTAGATGGAAACTTGTCGGATTGTAATGGAATCCTAAGTTTGTATTTCTTATTGCTGCGGCTATTTTCTCATCAGTATCAGCAGCTATGAAAGACAGACTTATTAAGGTACTGTCAAAGAAGAACTTATTACTGATTCTGTTTCTTGATGCACACTGCGAAAACTTCTTGGTGCTGTCCAAGAACAGACGGCTTCTTGAAATACTTCTGAGCTTTTTATTTGACATTAGCTAGGGTGGAGGCCATTTTTAGTTATAATCGTATGATTCTCTGTGGGGAACTGAAAATCGGAGTCTTCCTATATGTTCTAGACTAATGGAACCGAAAGGAGAGGGTCGATGCATGCAGATTCCTGTTCTACACTGAGGAATTCTTCAAGGGCTGATTCCTGTTCTACACTGATAGCACCATGAGGAATTCTCCAAAGGGCAGATTTCTGCTCTCCGCTGATAGCACCATGAGGAATTCTTCAAAGGGTATGTTCATTCTCTCAAACTCACATTCGGGTACTTCAGTGAACAGGATTGGTGTAGGTAAATACCTCCAAAAAGCCAAATGAAACGGAGGTCATGTCATTTCAGCTTACTTTTCGCATATATTTCATTTTAGATCGTCTAGTTAACGTTAGTAGAGTAATTCTTGTAACCAACTTCAAATCAAATTCAGATGCTTTAAGTCGAAGAGAGCATGATCGCAATGGCGAAATCTGACAGAAATTATGCAGGTCATGTTTCAGACCGAATGCTTATCTTGTGGATGTCTGTCAAAAGTATGATGTATAGTAAAGCTGCTAACAACAGATAATCACTGATGTAACTTCAGTGAGACTTTGCCAGTAGTAGTTTACTTGAGATAACGTAATAGACAGATGGGTCCTATTCTTCATGTCCTCAAATTCGGGGAGATAAAGCCTTAAAAAGTTCATTGTTAATTTTTTACCGTCAACTTTATATTTTACTCTGCAGAATTTGATTGGAAGTTTAACTGATTTATCATCATTCCTGTGGTCTGAATGTAGGGAAAGCAAAACTTATGATGCCAACATTTGCAATTTATTGACCAACTAAAGTATACCAGGTTACACTCTTTGAGGGACACATTCATCCCTGAGAAATATGAGTCTGTCCTGTAGTTTATCATGGTCATAATTTCAGTCTTAGCCTCTTAGGTATATAAGGGTGGCGTGGGTGGGAATAACTATTTGAAAATCGGGATGTCGATATACTTCTCGCTTGGTCTCAGGATGTCGATTTACTTCTCGCTTGGTCGATTATTCACTTGAACTCATCCGTATATCAATGTGATTCCTATTGGAATTCTAGCCTTTTACCAAATATTTTGTCAAACAATTTGGCACTTTTTTTTACAACTTATAAGACACGTAGATATGAATAGTGTAGGTAAGTCGAAAATAATACTATAACACATCATTTAGGGGTTGGTCCGGCACCCTCAAATCATGATCTAGCCTTTTGTATGCATGGAATCATTTATCTTCCTAATGGAAATATAATACATCCACCCACAAATTAATCATGATGACATCCTCCCCTTATCTTATCTAATGTAGAGATTTTCATTAGATAATGCCCACCTCTGTGCGTGTGTTTTAGCTTCATCATCACGCATATTTTCTCTAAATCATGCAAGATTTCAATCGTGTTTTTTCATTAGTTTTTCGAGTAATTACCAATTTCTTAATCAAATTGGTTGCACATCTCAATGATTAAGCCAAATGTGCAATCATCTTTACGATATGAGCCTATCTTACACCTAATACTCTAATAGCAAAGACATATTACTACAGTCTTATTCGGAAAACTTGACAATTGTATTCAAACATCCATTAGCTAAGTTGCATATGAGCTATTTGATATCTACAGTAGCGATGTATAAAAATTTATTTACGAAAAATTTGAGGAAAGAATACATCTTGGCGTATTATGATGATCGTCACATGGGCCACGAAAGACTCACAAAATATGGTCCCATTAATAATACTGCATGTCCATGAACATGATTACACTAAGCAAATGTTATACTTTCCACGCCCTCAACATGGTATAATTGCTAATTAATGCAATTTTATATTAAGTGCTTAATTTCTTGAAAAAAAAAAAAAAATATTAATACTAGTAAGAGATTAGTATAGCTTTTTTACTTTATCCTGCTTTTGGGGCATTTGAATCTGAAAAACTTGAAGAATGAAGCCTGCAAAAGTAAAAAGAAATTAAATAAAGAATGTGATTGGATTTAAATAAAGCAAAAGGAGGGAGAAGGGTCACATTACAAAGTTGCCAAATTTCTCTTTTCTTAGTCACTTGCTACATATTTGAATTTTAACCTAAAGTTTTGATTTTATATCTCTTCATTTCTGAGTGTAAGTGTTTTCTCTGCCTTATTAGCTCGTATATGTGGGTTTACAAATGAAATTGTTGTTGTGTCATAGTAAAAGACAGCTTTCCTCATCTGGGTTTTTCTCTGTTCATGCAAGATCCAAAGAGCTTGAAGACAAGGTTAGTACCAACTTTTTTTTCATTTATTATACATCAACTTGTTTGGTTAATCGAAATTGATTATACGAGTAGTTCAATTTCCAAAGTTCTTTAAACATAGAAAGTTCGTAAGAGTGTCCCACTTATATGAGTGAAATTGTTCGATATATATGGTTCATTTTCATATAACAGAGAAATTGCTTATTATGTCATGGAGCTAGCGTACTTATTACGAAATAGTGTTCTTTTTGGAGCGACTAGAAAGCTTAATTGAGTGGTCACACGGTCATGGTACTAAGAGATTACTCGTTTGCTCCAATTTCACGTAATTGTTGACCAATATTGCGCACTAACCTGGAGAATTATACTAGTAATTCTTGTTCCGCCATTGTTTCGCAATTCTGTTACGTTTGACTAAGAAACTTTTGCAGTAGTTTAGTTCTTGAACAAGAAGCTAACATGTTATATCGTCGAGGAGTAGGTCAAGTTACAAATTGAACGGGTTCGTTCTAATCAATTCACAAGATGACTAATCCGCTAACTAATAAATTCAGAGCTCCTTCTATATATGTGTTATGTGAGATACTTCTCCTAACCATATGTGGTGTGAGTATTCTTTCTCTACACTACATGATAACATGAGGAATAATTTGCCACACTAAGCAAGTTGAGGTGCCACTTGAAAAATAAAGCTAATGATCTAATGAAGTAGCAACTAGCAAAGTGGAGTATTATGCATTGCATATGCGTGCATCTGACCAGAAATAGGCCACTTTAGCTACTAATTGTATACAATGTGACCAATTCATCAAAGGACATTTTTTTTTTCTCAGCAACGTGATTAAATAATGTATGCATACCATACACGAGTGAATCTAGCTCCATGAGTACGAGGTAGCGTTTTTAGAGAACCTTGTAAACAGTATTTAATTTATACGTTTCTTTTAAGAAGTCGAGTAACTGATGCACCACAGACGGCCACTAAAGTCGCCCTAGTATATAACCATAAGAAATTCAATTTTATGCAACTCTTTAAGTAGCTAGTCTTACCATTTCCATTTGTATTTCTTGTGATGTTTCAGGAAGCCTTGGTATCAGAGAGCAATGGAGATGTCAACACTATGGAAAGTACTCTTCAAAACACCAACAATTAGCACAAATAATTCTACCTTATGGAATAATAATAAAACCATCAAACCCATAGAAATCACACAAACAAATACTAATAATTCTAGCAAACAAAAACTTAGAAAATCCACATCTCTAAAAGTTGGAACAACTTTCACAAGAGTATGCCTATGTGCTCCTATCTCCTCTTACACTGAAGTGTTCAGTGCTGATGTTCCACCTAGAAGAAGTTACAGCTACCCGAGATCGAAACCGTTTAATCCTCCCCCTCCACAGCAACAACCACCCATTGGACACGAAATGAGGATCCATAGTGCCCGGCATAGCGTGGAAGGACGAAGAATTTTTCGCGGGAAATCATTAACTGACAATGTTCTAATGAGGAGGTTTGTTGTTGCCGAGGAAGCAATGATGCAAGTTAGAAGGAGAAATCAAATGGAGATTATTAGGAAACGAGCTGCATGTCGAAGGAAAAAGCTAGGGCCTAGCCCGCTTAGTAAAATGGTCCTCGCTCGTGATGATCACGACTCGGGGGTGGTACACGTTTATTCGGCTTAATCAGAGGTCTTGAATTTGAGGCCCGGCCCGGTGGATGCAACAATGTTAAAAGTCGGAATATTGAATTTTTACGTCCTTGTGGTGTTATAGTGATCGAGTCCGGGAGAAATTAATTGGATCGCGCAAAGTGTAAGAAAATTTTGAGTTTTGTATTTTAATTGTGTTAGTTCTTTCGTGAATGTTAATTAATTTGAACTTCCATTTTTTTTTTGTTGCTAAATTTCGTTTAACATTTTGTACATTTCGGCATGCAATGTTGCACTCTAGTTATTAATAGCAATATACATGAAGTTTGGTGTTGGGTGGTAATGTGGTATGAATCAAAATCGACTATGAATCAGTTATAAACCCATAGCTACCGATACTCTCTGTCGATTCATCACCTTAAAGCTTGGTAAAAAAAAAAATATTTCACAAAACATCTTGTAATTGACTCGGTATGTTAACACATCGAGAAAGACAAGAGAACTACCACATGAAGCAATTGGTTTCTCATTTTTAGCACATTATTACTTGGACCTGATATGTAACCAAATTGGGCCAAATGACGTAAATTGATACGGAGTATATACAAATATATTAAAGATTTGTATTTTATATACTAATTTGGTTATTTGACCAGCAAAATTGAAAAGAAATCTAAATCAACAGCAAATACAATTATGTTTTAAAGGCAAATTCAAAATTTTCATTATTTTGAAGATCGATCATCAACAACGTGAAATCTCAATTTTCTAGTAGAAGACATATCAAGGCTTGTTGAGTGCCTTTGTGCACAACTTTATGCAATAATCTGTATTTTCCTTTTCATCTGCCAAAAAAAATAGAGAAGATATTAAATAACATTGATTCTATAATGGCTACCAAAGCTTGGTAGCCATTGTAAATTTGACCAAGTTTACTAATTAAAAAAATTAATTAATTAATCTAAAACTAAATACCCAGCCTCATATTTTTTACCCTCTCTCTCCTTGTTCCCCTTTCCTTCCCCCAACCACCGCCACTCCACCAATTCACCTGAGAGCACCGGCCCCCGCTAGAGACGACGTCGATCTCGCCTGGGCGTCGATGGCCACTGTCGTCCCCCTTTATTATTAACGCGCGAGTCTCTCTCCTCCAAACACTCTTCTTTCCCATCCTCTCCCCCTCTGATTCACGCCCCCC
>JBBYHQ010000010.1:13020717-13061693 GCA_038382645.1 Spergularia azorica | reverse complement strand
ACTCGATTTCGATCCAGCCTGAGCGTCCGTCCTCCTCCCGCTCCGACTGCGGGGGTGTAATAGGATATGTAAAATATTTATTTGTTACCTTAGTTAGTTAGGCATAATCTTTTGTAATCTTTGACTATGTCACGTATCTTCAGTATATATACATCCTCTCATAATCACCCTCATTAGGGGATTATCAACAGTTAACATTAAGGTCTTTGGTATTATTTTCCAAAGATATTATACAACCACCAGATCGTCAATTCAAAGACATACCTACAAAGATTCGAGGAGATTATAGATTTTGGCCTCATTTCCGAGGGTGTATAGGTGTGATGGATGGTACTCATATTCGTGTAGTGATCACTCTTAAGGAAGATGAGATTCGTCCCTGATCTTATTGGAGATGAGTATACCTGTAAGAAACTGACCCGACCCGAAAAACCGCCCGAGACCCGACCCGAAAAACCCGGACTTCTTCAATCCAAACCCGAAAAGCACCCGAAACCCGAAATGTCAGGGTCAACCCGTTGGGTCAAACATATTTAGTAAAAATATTATAATATTAAAAAAATATGAAACAATTAATATTAATAAAAGATTAAATAAAATTTTCTTTTTAGTCATATAAGTAGACCTGTAAAACGGGTCGGGCGGGCGGGTTTCGGGTAGATTCGGGTTCGGGTAGAATACGGGTCGGGTGTATTTCGGGTTAGGGTCAATACGGGTTCGGGTCGGGTTACGGGTTGACCAGCGGGTCGAAAATACATATTCGCGCATTTTTCTTCGGTAAATTTTAATAGTGAAATATTATTTTATTCTTATTTTCCAATTATTTTATATATTATATTATATAATAATGATTTCATAATAGGTGTATGCCTTATATGTATTAAAAGAAATTTTTTAATTAATATTTAATTAAGATTAATTGTTTTATATTATTTTTTTATTATTATAATATTTTTTTACTAAATATGTTTGACCCAACGGGTTGACCAGCTCGGGTCGGGTCTTGACCCTGACATTTTGGGTCATTTCGGGTTTCGGGTGCTTTTCGGGTTCGGGTTGAAAAAGTCCGGGTTTTTCGAGTTATTTTCGGGTCGGGTCTCAGGCGGTTTTTCGGGTCGGGTCGGGTCGAAATCTTACATGTCTACATATAAGGCATACATATAATGAAATCATTAGTTTTTTTATAATATAATATTATAAATGTATAAAATAATTGGAGAATAAGAATAAAATAATATTTTAGTGTTAAAATTTATTGACAAAAAAAGACACGAATACGTATTTTCGACCCGATGGTCAACCCGTAACCCGACCCGAACCCGTATTGACCCGACTCGTATTGACTCTAACCCAAAATACACCCGACCCGTATTCTACCCGAACCCGAAACCCGCCCGCCCGCCCTGTTTTACAGGTCTAGAGATGAGCAATCAGCTTTTGTCAAAAATAGCAGTGTTTTGGACAATATTCTAGTCTCCCCGCTCTAATCAAAGGGTATGGAAGGAAAAATCTTTCTCCTAGGTGTCGAATGAAAGTTGACATTAGGAAGGTATTTGATTCAGTAAATTGGAATTTTGTTGAAAACATGCTTCATCGTTATCATTTCCCTACTACTTTCATTCAATGGATTATGAGATATATATCCTCCACTTGGTACACACTGAAGATCAATGGAAGGAATCAAGGGTTTTTCCAAGGGAAATGAGGGATCACACGGGGTGATCCTCTCACCCCATACATTTTTGTTCTATATATGGAAGTCTTTTCTAGATACATGAGGTTGATCCATAAGCAAGCCCTCTTCTCCTTCCATCCTAAATGCTCAAGGATCAAATTGACCCACATGATTTTTGCTGATGATCTCATGATCTTCACTAGAGGTGACATCCCATCTGTTAAAGCTGCTACTGATTGCCTAAGCTATTTTGTTGAAATCTCTTGTCTTGCTGCCAACCCCTCTAAGACTGAAATCTATTTTAGAGACATTCACAATATGATTAAGGATCAAATAGTGCAGAATACTGGCTTTTCTGAAGGAAAATCCCCCTTCGGAAACCTGGGAATTCGTTTGGATACCAGTAGACTCTTGACTGATATGTATAATGACCTGTTGAGTAAAATCAGGGCTGGCATTCAACACTGGTCAGCTAATCTACTATCCTATGTAGGCAAGGTTGAATTGATAAACTCAGTTATATTTGGAATAGAAACCTACTGGTGCTCCAGTTTTCTGTTACCCAAGCATATTATCCAACAGATTGACATAAGCTGCAAAGACTTTATTTGGAAAATTGTAGATGGGAGGAGAAAGATGACCTTTAAAAGCTAGGCTAGCTCCTGTACTCCTAGGGAGGAAGGGGGCTTTGGTATTAAAGAGATGTTGGCATGGAATAAAGCACTTTTAACCAAATGGCTGTTGAAAGTCAGAGTAGGGTAATCAGGTTTATAGCTTAAGTCGATCAATGCCTACATATTTCAATGCACTGATATTTGGAGTGTGAGTAGGAAAAGTAGTGATGCTGAAAGTTGGAAAAGCATACTATCTGTAAGGGATGAGATAATCCAGAAGCAGGGTGATAATATTGAAGCTGACAAGCTACTTTATTCTTGGATAAAAGGGGGGGAAATTCAAATTAAGGCATGCCTATGATTATTTCAGGAATCCTCATACCCTGATGCAAGGCTACAAAGTCATTTGCAGCCCTGTCAACTTCCCTAGACACAGCTTTATAATGACTCTTGCTGCTCAGAAAAAGTTGTCTACTATTGATAACATTTGCAGCAGGGGTTTCGTCTTAGTAAACAGGTGCAGCCTCTGCAAAAAGAGATGCTGAAACTCACTCCCATCTCTTCTTCAGCTGTGAGTTCTCTAAAATGCTTTAGCAAGCAATCCCGTCGTGGATAGATATTAGAAGAAAAGGCTGGAGTCTTAAAAGAGAGCTTGCATGGGGTTCTAAACAAAAACGCAAGAAGAACTGGAAGTATAAGTGGTTCTGATGTGGCCTTGCCGTCAGAGTTTATATGACATGGTATGAACGGAATGCAAAGATCTTTGGCAATTCTGAACACTCCATAGAATGGCTTGTTAGTTAAATTAAATATGTAACTAGCATTAGACTGTTAGCTTGGACAAAAGAAGGTCTTCATGATGATATAGTTGAAAGTTTAAATAGATTGTAATAGCTTAGTAGTTTGATCTTCTTCTAGGGGTTATTCTTTTGTAAGTTTTGTGTTTGTTTTCCCTATATGGATGAATAAAGACTTCTCTCTTACAAAAAAAAGATGAGATTCCTTATATTGGTAGAAAAGGTTATGCCACACAAAACGTTATGGTGATATGCAATTTTGATATGTTATTTGTCGAATCTGGGTGGGAAGGATCTGCACATGATACTCGTATCCTAACTTCGACATTGGAAAAGTTAAAGGGGAAAAATGTGTTCCCATACCCTCCGAAAGGTGAATTAGATTTTAATTTTGTACTTTTTTGTGTGCTTTACTTTTGTTTTTCTTTTTTTTTTTACCAGAAACTAATGGTTACATTTTTTTTTCCTAAGTATACTTGTTGATGCAGGTTACACAAATATGAAAGGGCATTTAACTCCTTATAAAGGAAGAACGATACGTTATCATCTTGCTGATTTCAGGCGTTCAAGTCAACCTCCAATTGGATCGTTAGAAGTGTTCAGTTATGCATACGCATCTCTTCGAAATGTCATAGAGAGATCTTTTGGGGTACCGAAGAACAGAGAATATTGTTCAACATTTCTGGTTATAAGTATTCTCCACAATGTAAAATAGTGGTTGTAACTATGGCTTTACATAACTACATTAGAAAAAAATGCTATTGAAGACGAAGAATTCGACAAGTGTGATCAAGAGCCATACTGTGCGCCTACTATGGAAGGAGAAGATTATAGTGATTGTATGAACAACACTACAGAATCGATCATCAGAGCATGGTGGCCTGGAGCTTTAGATGATAACATATGGCTATCATTCGCAATAATATCGCGAGATCTCTTATGAGCACACCATGATTTCTAAAACTTTTTTCCGCAAGTTGTAGCATTGGTAGGAACACTGATTAATTTATTTATTTTGTTCGTACTTTTATCAAACATATTTGTTTTTTTTTTATGATTATTAGTGTTCTTGTACTTTTTGCATCATATTTGAAAATTTGAAATAGTACTTAACAATAAAAGAAATAAAAAAAAAAAAAAGGATCAAAACTCCTGCTACATAATTATTTGGAAAAACAGCTTGTGAAAAACAAAAACTCTTTTGGAGAAATTAGGCCAAACATACACTAAGCTATTAAGGATATACTAAGCAAAAGAAATGAACTTTAAACTGAGAAATTAATTTGTAATGAAATGAAAAGAGATTGAACAGGATAAAGATGAAATCTGACCACAAAGGTTAAGGTTTCACTTGAAATCTCAAACAAGAATAAGATCCACAAAGGAAGAGGTTTTGAGCAAGGCAAATAGGGTTTTTCTTATTCATCAAATATGCCCCTTTTTAGAGTTATCGGCCTCTTATATAATACCACACATATTGAAAGCATTTTCAAAAAAATTTCAGAGCAATATCAGGATTTCTGACAACAAATAAAATAAAGCAAAATGAAATAAAGAAAAGCTAATTGATTGATCATAGGCTCCTAGGATTGTCCTCTTGTACAGCTTGATAAAAGTAGTATATGCCTAACTCATGAGAAAAATATGGGCAGAACTGTGAGCTCGCGCAGCTGCATTAGGACCACCTGGTGTCACTATCACACTATCAGTTGCTCAGAGTTGGTGAGAATTCATTAGTTTTAATTCTCATCTGACTACCTGATTAAATAGCTCTAGCCATCATAAACTTCTTCTAAAAACGACACTTCTAGAGCCAGTTTCTGACCTTTTCCGTAGGCATAAAATGTAGCTAGTTGGAGAGTTGAAACCAACGATACCATGGTCACAATGACTTGTATATATCCTAGCCTTAAACAAAATTGTAATGGATCCCCTCCTTGAACCACAATTGTGACTGAAAATGACCTTGTGGTGGCTTAGTGTTGTTCTCAGCTCCAGGACTTACTTTTCTCCTTTAGATTTCTTGTTGCAGCCTATCCTTCTTGAAAATTTTTTGTCTAACAAATATGTTTCATCAACATCATCATCAAAAAATTTAGAGAGATCACCATGACTAAAAATCCCATGCACACCATACTCTATGGAGACAAACCTTGCAAGCATTATACGGAGTAACCATATTTCTCAAGATTTTCTTAAGGTCTCTTAGCATTGGGCATTTGCTTGTTCTTCCTTTTGGTAGGGAACCTCTTTTCTCTAAGTGTAACCACGCCAAATCCCCAGGTTTGGAAACTGAAGACATAGCACCTTCCTTGAATCTTTTCTTGTATAACTCATTTGATTTGTAATCTGAGCCTACACTTGTTCATGCATTTTCTTCATCTGTTCAACCCTTTTCTTGGCATCATAGTTGTTATGTTCTTGTCCAATAGACAACAGTTTAACTAGCATGTGGAGGTTTACACCATAGACAACTTCAAAAGGGCTCCTTAATTTCATGTGTAGCAAATTGATGGAGCTTTGTTAAATGCACATTCTGCTTGGCTAGTGTTGTTGGTCACTTCTATCTGGCCATATGTTTGAGGGTGGTATCTGGTGCTGAAAAGTGAAGAGCAGCTTGGTGTTCATGAGCTTCCACATAGTCTTCCAGAAGTAGCTCATGACCTTCACATCCCTGAGAGACACTATACTTCTTGGCACACGGAGTCTCATCACTTCCCTCACAGGGCCATCCCTAACATTTTGTGGACCCCTAGGCAGTGGCAGACCCAGTGGAGTGGGCACAAAACCGGTAGCGTGTGTTTTTGGAGTTTAAAATTGTGGTAGTAAAAAATTAATGATGACTTTTTTTATCTTGGAGAAAATAGGGTATTAGCAAAATTTTAGCTACGAATTGACAAAAACGCTCATAAACATTCATCAACATCTTATTTGACGAAGTACAAACTTAAAATACACAATGTCAAATTATATGTCTAAATAAAGAAGAAGAAAAAAAGTACAAGCAAGTACTAAAAGCTTCACCCACAATTAAATTAGAACATGAATTCATTATATTTAACATAAATATATAGTATGTACCTCATTTGGTTTTTTTAGATGATTTGCTTACCACGAGTCTACGGTTCAAATCCAAACAAGACCTAAGTTCATTTCATTGAAAAAAAAAAGGTTAAGAAAACCATTTAATTGTTTGTGGCGGACTCGAACCTAACTCATTCCTAAGAAACCTACCCACGCCTAACCACTACTCCAATCTATCATAGATGAATAAAAGAGGACTTCTTAAACATATATACACTCCCAACATTAATGGGGGTGCACGTGTCTCCTGTGAACAATTTAACGAAATAGTGCTCGAAAAAAAAATGTTAAACAAAATGGGAGGAAAAAAAACTTGTTCAACCATATGGGGTGCAAGTCACCCATATGTAAAACAGCCACATCCATTGGCGGTTTTAAGACAAAAAAAAAAAATTGTGAATAGTAAAACCGCCACGGGGACTAGCGGTCGCCAGGGCCAGTGGCGGTTTCAATGTTCACAAAAATTGAGGATTTTGTTTTACTGTTCACAAGTCCTGAAACCGCCATGCTCCTTGGCGGTTTTACAAATGGGTGACGTGCACCCCATTATGTTGAACAAATTTTTTTCTCGACCCATTTTCTTTAACATTTGTTTTTTGAGCATTATTTCGAAAAATCGTTCGTCTCCTGTGCACTCCTGGGTCCGCCACTTCCCCTGGGCGAATGGGTGTTAGTGGGCCTCTAAGCACTCACTATCGTAGTAGTAATGTCGACTTAAAACAACATTATTGAACAATAATATACAACTTAAAATGCATTTTTGCATAAACAACACACTTCTTAGATGACATAATACTCTTAAAACGTACTCGTAAATGTTATGACCAGAAAATTAGCTGCAATTTTCCTCTAACATCATCTAATTATTTGCAAAATGGTTATTTATAGAGTAAATTTAAAAAAAAAAAAAAGATTATAAGAGAATTGGCACATCTCTTTATTGGGAAATTTTTTTTTTCCTTGACAAAAAGATTAAAACAAAATTGTAAAAAGGTCAAACAAAAAATAATTAAATAACTACTAAAACTTTGAACCCCTCTTCTGAAATTAATTTTCCCTATACTACGTACTATCAATTAAATAAATTTAATTAATTAAGAAAAAAGAATAAATACATAAGAAGTCCACCAAATGAAGAAATAAAAGTTTTCTTCATCTCTTTCCTCCCAAACCCTGCGTCTCCCTGATTTCCCCCTATCCTCCATGATCAAGCTTAAAAGCTATGACTTTCATCAAACCCATGCCCTCTGCTCTCTGCTCTCTGATTCTCAAGTTTGACTCTCAGAATGTTAAAGCTCTTTTCCGAAGAGCTTGTGCTTTCAACAACTTGGGGTTATTCATGGATGCTTACTCATATTTAATCAAGGCAAAGTCTTTAGAGGGTAATAACAGAGATGTCCTCAAGGAGTTGGCCAAAGTTGAAGGTTGGCTTCATATTTCAGCAACAAGACTTGTACGTCCTGATCAAGTTATTCATACTGCTAAAGGTAAGGCAATACTAGTTGAATGTGCAGGGAGTTCAGATTTCAGTGAGATAATCTCATGCCCAAGCTCAAGTTCAGATGATTTTCCTGTTTCAAGTTGTGTGATATCAACAACAATGAGTGATGTTGTTGATGAAATGAAAGTTGATGGTCCTGATGCTTCGGATGCGTGTGAAAGGATCAGTTCCCAGGGGTCAATGGATCAATCCACCTTTGCCGGCAATGTGCCTAGTCAGTCTCCTGAAGTGGATATGCAACCCCCCTCATGTTTTTGTTCGACGTCAGCCATCCAAGTCTTTGAGTATATCTCCCGTTGGTTTGGACACAAATGGCCAAGAGTTACTTTTTTATCATTCTCGTTCTGGGTCGGTGTTGCGTGTTCTCGCCACCACCACCTTAACTCAAATCTCGACGGAAGCCCCTCATGACCTTGAGTCAGCTGAAGCAGCGGCTTCCACTCCTCTCTCGAGTACCAGGGACGTTACCCTACCCCCTTCAGCTCAAGCCTCTGAGAAGGTAGTTCCCTCCCCACCCCTTTATTTTCAATTTTCAGCAACCCCTCGACGAAAATTTTGCAGGTCTTGGCAATACCGTTTCAGTTCTGGTGACTCTCATCCTAAGCAGAGGCGTAAGGCTGGCCATCCTCAGCACAGGCGAGCCAAATGCGCTGCTCCCCACAACGTCCTCTTTGCGGGACCAAGCGAAAGGCCGTATGCTATGATCACCTCCCCCTCCTACCTTTGAAGAAGAAGAAGTTGTTTGTTTATAGTTGTTTCAATTCCAATAATGTGTTTTGTTTGGAAGGCTTGGAGTTCCATCCCTGCATTAGTAGATTTTGCCGAACCCTCCCTTCCTTTGTGTAATCCGTTTTCAGTATGGTTTGATATTTCAAACATTGTCAACAAAAAAAAAAAAAAAAAAAAAAAAAAAAAAGCTTAAAAGCTACATTTTTTTAAAGAAAATTTGTCACATAACACCTTTTATGTTTTCGAAAGCACCTGTTATGTGAAAAT
This sequence comes from Spergularia azorica, assembly GCA_038382645.1. Classification (NCBI taxonomy): domain Eukaryota; kingdom Viridiplantae; phylum Streptophyta; class Magnoliopsida; order Caryophyllales; family Caryophyllaceae; genus Spergularia; species Spergularia azorica. The sequence continues at coordinate 13,053,026 of JBBYHQ010000010.1, read as the reverse complement.
CTGCCAAATGACACCTTTAATTTGCCCTTTTTAATACCATCACACCAAATCGCCAATTTCCGGCCAAAATCAATTTGACTCCGGTGTTGACTCACGTTTCTTCTTTTCTTTCCTTTTTCCCCCAAATCAACCCCGACATTTCGCTTCTTTTTTTGGTTTGGAAGTTCCAGAATGTTCCCTCCCCCTTAAAAGCCACATTTTTTGAAGGAAATTTTGTCACATAATACCTTTTATGTTTCCGAAAGCACCTGTTATGTGAAAATCTGCCAAATGACACCTTTAATTTGCCCTTTTTAATATCATCACACCAAATCGCCAACTTTTGGCCAAAATCAATTTAACTCTGGTGTTGACTCACGTTTCTTCTTTTCTTTCCTTTTTCCCCCAAATCAACCCCGACATTTCGCTTCTTTTTTTGGTTTGGAAGTTCCAGAATGTTCCCTCCCCCTGAACCGTCTTCTGTAGATCAACCCTTGTGTTGCTCTCACTGCTCTTCCTCATCTCTTATTCCCTCTCCTTGTTTCTATTGATTTCTTCTCTCTCCTTAACTTGGTATACCTTGTATCTCTTCCAATTTCAATCAATCTCCTCTTCATAAATCTCACCTCAAAATATTCCTCCCTCAAGTTTTATAATACCACAGTTGGTGTCGGTCAGTACCGACCAAATGTATGGCATCTACCAATGTCGAAAAATTTGAGGGATACCCTCAATTCTTTGGCTTTCCATACCGTCTTTGATAATTCAGGGAAGAGATTTGGCACCAAATTTGTGAAGGTTAATTAGCGCGGTCGATTCTTTGTACACCTTAGTGGCATAGTGCAGTGTATGCTCGACTTAGCTGCAATTGATTGCTAGCTATAATTGCTGGAAAACTGCGATTAAACAGGTTTGTGAAATGTGGAGTAGCGTGAGAGGGAAGGTTAAGCAGGCTTGCTGTTTGGTTCGATTTGAGATGTTTCCATTCTTTCATAGTGACAAGATTGGGTCATTCCAATCATCCAAAACAATTCTTTCTATGTAAAGTTCGATATTATTGTGTTTTCATCACTTTCATACGATTTTCAGAGCAATTGTAATGGTGAAACAAGTCCGTAACTTTGCTTACCAAGCTACTCAAGTTAACAATTTCAATTATTGGGTTTTCTTTTTCTTTCAAAGTGACGGTATCCCTCAAAATTTTGGACATTGCAGTAGCTGCCGTAAATTTGGTCGGTACCGATTCCAACCATGGAATTATAGAGCTTGAAAGAGGAAGATTTGGAGGTGAGATTTGTGAAGAGGAGATTGATTGAAATTGGAAGAGATACAAAATATAAAAAATAAGGAGAAAGGAGAAATCAATAGAAATAAGGAGAGGGATGAAGAAGAAGATAAGAGATGAAGAAGAGCAGTGAGATGTCACGGTTGATTTGGGGGAAAAGGGAAAGAAAAGAAGAAACGTGAGTCCACGCCGGAGTCAAACTGATTTTGGCCGGAAATTGACGATTTGGTGTGATGTATTGAAAAAGGGAAAATTAAAGGTGTCATTTGGCATATTTTGACATAAAAGGTGCCACCTGTTAAATTCAAAAACATAAAAGGTGCTATGTGCCAAATTTTCCCTTTTTGAAGGCAAATTTGATAGATCCTAACGTTGCGCCCCTTGTAGATGATGACTGGCATCTTTAGTCTTCAAGCAATCTATAAAATGAGCCATTTTACTAAAATTGTCAACAACCACCATCAATGCATCTTTTTCCCTATGTGTCTTTAGTAGAGTTGTGATGAGATAAATACTCACTTCTTCCCATGGCTGTGTAGCTACTGGTAAAGGGGTGTATAGTCCATCCTTGAATTGACTTTTGGCCTTTTGGCATTCCGAGCACCTTTGTAGTGTATGTTGTACATTTCCAAGCATTCTGGGCCAGTTCACTGCTCTTGGAGCAGTTCCAGGGCTTTGTGGATACCAAAATGCCTAGCCAATTTACTTGAATATACCTCCTGAATCAGTATGTACCTATATGAGCCCTTAGGAATGTTTAGTTTCTTCCCCTTAAACAGATAATCATACTGGAGTATGTATTTTCTTCATTTCCCTTTCTGACACTCCTCCCAATGTAGAGAGCTCTCCATCCTCTTTGTACAACTCTTTCAAAACTCAAATCCTATTACCTTATTCTCGATAATGGTGAGAACTCGATGCCTTCTAGATAGAGCATCAACCACTATATCCCCTCTTTAAACTTACTCACAAAAGAGAAGGACTGTTGAAATTCAACCTACACAGCATGTCAGTTATTAAGTTTGTGTTGCCTATTGATGAAATTAAGACTTTCTTATCTGAATGTAGGACACAAGGTTTCGGTTTGAGATAGTGACTCCAGTGAGTGAAAGCTTTAATGATAGCATAGTGAGAACTCCTTATCATAAGTGGAGTAATTCATTTTTGTTGCATTAAGTTTCACTTTGAAGTAGGCAATGGGTTTCTTGCCTACATGAGTATAACTCCAGTGCTAATGCCACTTACATCACACTCTACCTCAAAAAGTTTGTCAAATTTTGGTAGGTCTAATACGGAGTTTGAGAGAGCCTTTGTTTAATGTCTTCAAAAACCCTCTGAGCTGCAGGGGTCCACCGAAAAATCTTCTTTATTCATGCATTCAGTGATAGGAGCTATTATCTCACTGAAACTCTGATAAATCTTCTCTAAAATGAAGCAAAACCATTCTGGCTTCAGTGGTTGTATTTGGGCTAGGCTAGAACTGTATAACTCCTATTTTTCTTACAGAGATGCGGCATCCAGGGCCTGACATGCGACAACGCCTATCCGAAAGATCGAAATTTTTTTGAAAGACGCTTGGCCTCCTTGACACAATATACCCATGCAATGTAACCTGTGGCACCATAAAACAAAACTTCTCCAGTTTCCCAAACAACTTGTGTTACCTCATTCTAGTAAAAATCTCCCTAAAATGTCTCAAGTGCTCGACTTAATTTTTGTTGTACAAGATGTCATCAAAGTATACTATAGCAAAAATCTCAATGAATGACATAAACACCTCAGCCATCAACCTCATGAAGCTGCTTGGAGCATTGTAGAGACCAAAAGTTATGACCAACCATTCATATAGATAGGCCATTCTTGTTTTGTCTTAAAGGTTGTTTTCCACTCGTCCCCTTCTCTAATCCTGATTTTGGAGAAGCTCCGCTCAACTCATCTAACACGCCATCAAGCCTAGGTATGGGAAGTTTGTATTTGACTGTGATGTTGATTGCTCTGCTAGCTATCAAGACACATCCTACATGTCCTATCTTTTTTTGGCACTAACAAAGGTGGAATAACATAGAGGTTAAGGCATTAGCAATGGAAGAACTAATAGTTGAGTTCTTCCTATGCCACGTCATTTTTCACCAATCTCAAAATATTAGAACTAGTATCGCAATGGAAGAACTTAATCTAGAGATCGTTCATAAGTAAGAAACATTTAGCAATCAGTAAAAGAAGTGATGCAAGAGAAGACGTGGGAACAAGACCATGCTGGCCCTCTACTTTTTTTTCCTTGTTTCCAACAAAAATGCAGGTCGTGTATGGGACGCGCTTGCTTTTCTTCAAGTGTGAAGGTCACGCGGCATACCTACTTCATTCCTTTCACTTTTCAGAGACAGATTATACGAACTCAGTTCGTCATTTCGAACGCTGTTTTTCGATGAACTACAAAAAAGTTGATTCCGCAGTGGTCGAACTACTTTTGTGGATCTTAACCAACGGACTCGATACATCAAACCTCCATTGTGTTTGCTTTAAGTGATTCCATGTTCCACAACTTTCTTTTATCTTTTTGTATCCTTAGTTTCCGTTTAGCATTGTTTAGGTTGTTTATTTCGAGTGACCCGTTATTATTATTATTTTTTTTTAACAAACTTATAAAGGTTCCAATTGAACAAAAAAAAAAAAAAAACCCTTAGGTTATAGATTCCACATAAGCTAGAAGCCTAAAATAGAAAATGAAGTAAATTTACTCAAATAATAACGGTTCAGCTCACTATATATAAAAGAGTAAAATTTGGGAAGAGACGACGCCACCTTCTCATTGCACTCTCGAATTCCCTCCTTTGTATTTGTAGCCGCCGAACAACACAAAACACAAAACACAAACGCAGCTTCTTCTTCACTCCTCTCCTCAAACATCGTCTCCCTCCGTTCCCTCCCACCATTGCGACGTCCGGTAAACTATTCTCTCTCCTCTAACTCTATCATTTCATACGTCTTCTTCACTCTTCATGTTATTAATCAGTGTTATAAACTTTGTATTCTAAGAATTCCCCTGCTTTTTGTTTTTGTGTTACCATGATTTTGTAGCTTTGTTTGCTGTGTTCTTCTTGATGTTTTTTCGGCTGTTTTTGCTATATTAAGTGATTATATTTGGTGGGTTTGTTTTCATTTTTCATCTTGTTGATTAATTTTGGGTTTGATCTCGTAGTTTTTTGCTTCTTGTAAGTGTGAATGACATGCAAAAAGAATGGTGTAAATTGTGGGTACATGGTGCTCTATATTTCTTGTTAATATATGGTGTTTATCTTTGGCGCTCGTGTTTTGGGTTGATTGAATTTGTTGCGCCAATTCTTGTGAGGGAAGCTTCGACAAGAAAAATTATCCAAAGTTCATGTATTTTGATAGTTTCTAGCAATGCAGTAATGTTGTGTAGAAATTTGTTTCATGGTGGATGAATTCGGCGTAATTGCGCTGATAGGACACAGCATGTATCGTGGTTTTGTAATTTGGTTTTTCGTTGTCTACATTGCAATTGCCATTTTCCCTTGTATGTGGACTAATTTTGTAAGGTTACAATTGGATCAATTTGTGGGCATGACCAATCGTGCATAATTATCCATATTAAACTAGGTATCGATTTGTTTGGTGAAAAGCTGGATGCAACGATGACAGTTATACCTCGAGACAAAGCTAAAAGCTTTGTAAGGATGCCAAAGAACTTGAGCATGAGCTATGAGGATACTCTCCGTGAGATGGAAGCTTACCTGGATGGAAGGCATGACAATCCTCAAACTCGTCAGGATTCTATTGCTGATATAACAGAACTTACAAGCTCAAGTGTCATTAGGGAGCCTGAATATGATCCAGATGCTACTGAGAATTCCAGCTCATTTGGTGATACGACATCCAGAAGTGAGATAACTTCTGTAACTAGTGATGCCGAGGTTGAGTCAGAGTACCGACGTACTGATGGTGCTTTGGGTTCTATGTTTGACAGTTATAATAGTGTATTTCCTACGAGGTTAGTCACTAGTCCTATCACATGTGTGTTATCTTTTGTACGTTACTTTACATATCCGTCGGTTCTCTGATCATATTGCCCTCCTTGAAGCAATATCACTGTTCAAAAGGTATTGATTGGTTTATGGCATTATTTGTTCTACAACCTTTTGGCATTTTATTAGGCTTTGGCTGTTATTGTGAGCCTAATATTCATCTTGATGCTGTGTATCATCGTTGTGTTAAAGACACTGGGTTGGAATTTGGGTAAGAGGAGTTTCTTCAGTGGTATCCCTAGGTTTGATGTCTGCAGCAGACTTTTTCTCTCTATGGGCGCTATAAAGAGTGATACTGAAACCTTTGATGGGTCCCTTGACTAAGAAAGAACTAGCCTCGTCCCTTTTCCTTCATGGTGTTATGCCAATTTGTTAGTGAATATGTTCAAGTTGTTTTCATCTTTCTGCTGATTGTTTTCTTGCCAAAGCCTTTTAAATTCCTGAAAACACTTTTGTTTGTGAAAGTTCCTAGAATCCTTTGTGTTGGGAAGCTTGGATGTTTCATATTCTTATCCTAATGCGCGTAACTCCTTTGTAATGATATTTAACTGTTACAAGACTTACAACCATAACATAAAACTGCACTTGGCTTGATCTAGGGTTATATCAGGCATTTTGTCTTCATCGCTCTTAATTTTGATTTGGTATTCTAGTCATCAATGCTAATCTCGTACTTCTATCGCTTATTATAGCCCATGAAGTTTGTAATGAGCATTAATGTCTGATATTTGGCTCCCTTCTGTCACTACTGATTAGGAAAAAGAAATTAACGAATCACTGGAGGAATTTCATAAGGCCCCTCATGTGGAGGTGCAAATGGACGGAACTGAAGATCAAGGAATTGGAGTTGCAAGCACTAAAATATACCCGAGAGCTTGAAGCAAATGAGCAAACCAAAATGTTGGAACTACATCAATATACATCAGATTTTTGTTCAAAGTCCTTTCCCTATTTCAGACATTCTGTTAAGAGGAAGCCCATGAAAAGGAGGAGGAGAAAACGTGTCGAAAATACTACTGATATTTCATCTTACATGTCTCATCACCAACTTTTCTCTTATCTTGGTATATATTTTTGTATGCCTATATTACTTCACTTATCCATATGTTTCCATGTAAGGCGGCAATTTTCAGCTACTATAACTGTATCTGGTCTTTTGCAGAAAAGAAGAGGTCTGATCCAGATGGTGCAGTCACACCTGAGGATGACGGTAACCAAGGTATGGATTCTGCTTTTCATATACATTCTGGCCGTCTTTTAGTTTTTTGTCTTCTTTTTTGTTTTTTGTTTTTTTTTTTTTTCCTGTAAATTGCAGGAATTGGGGATTTAGTCATTTTAGGTGCTCTACAGTGCATAAAATTTGTTCCTGACGTGTCTTCTTACCATAGTCGTATTTTTTATTTCCACCTTCCTTACCTTCAAGATATTCTTTTTTATATTTAAGATAGATGCAGTTAACTAATCGCTGGAATATTTTAGGCAATGATGGTCTTAGTTAGACTGTTATCAGCATTTATAGAGTAATACAAGGGAGATGTCCACTCTCGAGTTTATTTCTTTGTCATAGAAGATGATCATCTTTCCTGGAAAATAGATATCTATTGCTTGTTAAATGTTTACATGATGTTGTTATCTATTGCTGGAAAATGTGAAGTTGTTTGAAATGAACCCATTAATTCTAGTTGGGCTTTTGTCTGTTTATCTTTTGAAGGATAATGGAGCACCCTTTAATTGTATGTTTCCAGGAAAGATAAATAGATAATAAATCCCCGATTGAATAGTGTACTGCCCATAAGATCGTGGAATTGTGAAAGTGATCAAGATGAACCCTTTAGTTCTCCTTCAATGATTATGAAAAGAAAGTGTCCACAAAGAACCTTCCTTGGGATTATAATTTATGCGCTTGGCAAACAACGAGCACTGCAACTGTTGGTCCAGCAAGTTGGCTGTAGTTTGTATGTTTTATAGAGAATGGCTAAAACCTTAGGCCTATGTCTCTTTTCCTAGGTTATTATACAATTCATCTGTGTTCTTTTGGTTGCTATTGCATATTTGACTTTTTCTTAATCTTGAAGTCACTTCTCTAGTTATTTTTTTACCTATATATTTGGTTTCTCCAGAGAGTCTTACCTTCAAAATTGTTGACATTTTAATGTCTGGAGGATTGCAGTTTGCTAAGTCTTGAGATAATAAAACTAGATTATGTCGCTAGAGTTGGAACATTTCTCAAAGACAAATTCTATTATAGTGAGTTTATGGAGGAGATGAAAACTTGAAAAGAGTAGCATGTAACTGATGTAAACTATGATGGGGGAATTGCAATGTTTTGAGATTCTGCAAGGCCTAACAGCTGTGCATTTGGTTTTTATTTCTGTTAAGGTAGACATAGGTATTGGAACTTTCAACTCTCTGGTTTAGTTGCTTCTTCTACGACCCTATGCATCCTAATATTGCCCCATCAAGACTTACCCTTTCTTGCTGCTCCCCTATCTTCATTTTTTCTGTTATCACCTATCAGTATTGTATTGTCTACATGTGAGAACATGGCTTCCCTGGCACAAAAAGCATGTGGCATGAACGGTTTCTGTGTGTATTTTCTTCTCTTGTTTCTTTTTTGCACTTGATGTTTAAACAAGGAGTGTGTCTAATTGATTCAATTTTTTCTTTTGGTGGTTGCAGAACAATATTCTAAGAATGACGAGTTTGTAGTGGATGATGATTGGTTAAAAGAGAGCGAGGATGCCTCAGAGCTGATCCTCCGACAAATAGAATCAGTACAGTCTCATGTTCACAGGCTTAAACATCATCTTGATATGGTCATGTTGCATAATGGTGTGAAGTTCTCTTCTTCGGAGAATCTTAGCCTTCTGGCCCCTTATGATGCTCAGGCAAGTGCTGCTCAAAGCCCAGCTTTCTCAGCTGGTAATGGTGATAATATGTCTCTTGGTGCCTTTTATGCTCCCGATAACTTATCAGATTTTGACATTGGAGACCTGGTTTTGGATGAGGACATTATTACTGGTTATGATGGCACTGAGATTCCTGACGTGATAGAAAGTACAGTAGGACTTTTGTCTGCTGCAGATGTTACAATTCATCAGCCACAGATTGTGGAGTCTGGTGAGAATGTAAGGCTTCTTTCATGAATTCATTCTAATTATTATGATGCTTTACATTGATTCAGTTACATTAACATATAAGTATGTTACTGAAGTTGAAAGTCTTCCTTGAGCTTGATATTTGTGGCCGTGTTTTGAGTTTACATCAATACTGGATTACTGGCCTTTTAAATATGATGAATGGAACAGTTGGTTGTTGCATGTTCTTGCAAAAAATACTCAGATATATGGTTAAGAATAAATACAGAGCGGTAAGTATACAAGTATCGTGAGATACAAATCTAATTTTTATAGCTATAATTTGGTTAAATTTATATGATTAGTTATTGGTCAAACTACGACCTTGGCAAGCGTGAAGGTCAAATTGTTGCATTTCCTGAGAATTGGAGGGATACATTGCAAAACAATAGTCACATATATGGTAAAGAACAGTTATAGAGCTATAAGTATACAAGCATCGTTAAACAGAAATCTAATCACTATAGCTATAATTTGGTTAAGTTTATATCGTTACTTCTTGTTGGTCAAACTACCACCTTGGCAAGTGTGGAAGTCATAATGTTGCATTTCCAGAGAATCGGAGGGATACAATCCTACAAGAGAGACCAGACTCATGAAAAACAGAAAACAAAAAATTAAGAGTTTCGTGAGCCAAGCAGCTCATTGTAATGGATTGGCCTAAACGTCCTCACTCACGATATTGCGAATTCTTTGGACAATTTGTTCCTGGGAGGGATCAATATTACTTAAGATATGAGCAGTATACTCCAATTGTTTGCCCCTGATCTGGTATTGAATTGATTTGGTGTACTGTGACAGGGTTGCCAGCTAAAAGAATAGCCTTCACTTTCAGTTGCATTTATAGAATAGAAGATCAATGGCCCACACTTTCAGCATCTTGATTACATAAGTGCATCTATTAACCAAATGAAATGTTCTCTTACAGAGATTATCCACAGTAGAATCGTAGGGATTAGGGAAGCTGTTCTGGTGAAAGAGTGCATCTTGCATTCCGCTACTGTTCTGTACCAGAATTAGTTGTCGTAGGTCAATGAAGTCTTGACAGTTCCGCTCTTGTGTGGTGGTTGAGGAGTAATTGCGCAGCGATGGCCAAACCTCTGAGCTGAAAAATATCTTTCTCCCATATTTCTAGCCCATTTATGAGCCTTCTTTCTTCTTGCAGAATTCAGGATTATATACTTGTTGGCTCTTGTGTTCTTGTGGTTTTCTTGCAGTATTTGTTACTTCTTGGGCAATTTCTTCTGTCCCATTTGCGCTTCTACCTAGTCATTTTCCTGCTTTAGATTAATTTATATTAACCAGTTAATCCTTATGTAGCATACTTGATTGTATAATCAGATTATGTTGACACACCAAGATTTCAAATTTAGGTTCTTTGGGCCGTTGTATAGTTGGAGTCAAGTGTTACTTTCAAACCGACACTTGACTTTCATTCTTTTTGTGGATAAAATTTCTCATCCTAGAGCTTGATTAGCTCTCTTTTGCTTACGGGCGTCACCCCTTTGTCTTTTTGTATATGGGAGTCAGCCCCTTGGTGTCCTTTTGAATATAATGATATCCTATCTTATCAAAAAAATAATCAGATATGGATTGTAAGAGTACTGTTCTTGAGCATGATGATCTTCAGCGAGTTATCGTAACAACCCCCCCCCCCCCTCCACCCTCTTTGTTAGTATCATGCTGGGTTCACCTGTAGGCCTGAGACCTCCTTTTATTTAGTCAATCGTCTTTTTTAAGACCTCTGCAACTTTATGCTCTCCTAGTATTTTATCTGATTGGTTCTGCTGTTGTCTGCAGATTTTGGATGTGACTCTATTTCAGAGCAAGGTCTCTCAAGATATGAATACAAGTCATGGAATTAATGACCATTCAATTGTCGGATGTCAAGAACGGGAAATTAAAGAACAGAATTTCGCTTGTGTCGCTGTTAAAACAGAATTAGTGTCTGACCCTGTGGCTGGGAGTGCCATGCTCATGGAGAAATCAACCTTAAAATCTTGTTTAACTTCAGATGCTGTTCCTAAGAACAAACGAAAGCGAGGAGAGCGCAAAGCTGCTCCTGGAGGTTGGAATCTGAAATGTTCAGGTGAGCTAGACAGCAATTAGGGATCTCTTGAGATAGTAGAGACTGGGGACGTTTAGATTCAACAGATCAGGTGAATGTACAGGGGATGATGATCATATTGAGTAGCTATTCCACCCTTGATAGGAGATGATCAGTGGTTAGTTTTACCCAAGATGGCTTTTAGCAAGTGGATGCTTTGCTAGAGACTGCAAATAGTTATACTTTTGCATTTTCTGTTTCTTTTTTTTTTCCTTTTTTTTTTGGTACATAGGAGCAGCCAATTCTGCGGGGATGGGGATTTGAGGACTGGAATGTAGAATAACTCTCAGGCTGGTGAATTTCCTAACCATTAGGCCAATCTTGATCCTCACTTTTGCCTTTTTAGTGACCCCCTCCAAGTACATGTAATATTTTCTCCAGTGGTGATGATGATGAAAATTGTGTTGGGACAACTCTGTAGAGGATTAAGAGTATAGTTGTGTTTCCGTGAGCAGCAGCTGCAACAGGTTGTTCAGATGGGATCCTTTAGCAAAACAGGCGGCTTTAAAGAAGTCCCGAGTGACTAGTTTTGATACAGAGCAGCTAGTTGAACATGAAGGCGACAGGACATTGAACGAGTCTGAATCCTAGGATGGTAGAATGAGTCTAGGTTGATCGCTGAAACCCTAGGAATATCTGTAGACGGATACTTGTCGGAATTGTAATGCAATCCTAAGTTTGTATTTCTTATTGCTGCGGCTATTTTCTCATCAGTGTCAGCAGCTATGAAAGACAGACTTACTAAGGTACTGTCAAAGAAGAACTTATTACTGATTCTGTTTCTTGATGCACACTGTGAAAACTTCTCAGTGCTGTCGAACCAACGGCTTCTTGAAATATTTCTCAGCTTTTTATTTGACATTAGCGGAGGCCATTTCTAGTTAATAATCGTCAGTGGGGAACTGAAAAACGGAGTCTTCCTATGCTCTAGACTAATGGACTGAAAGGAGAGGCGCGATGCATGCATATTCCTGTTCTGCACTGATAGCACCATGAGGAATTCTTCAAAGGGCAGATTCCTGTTCTACACTAGGAGCATCATGAGGAATTCTCCAAAGGACATATTTCTGCTCTCCACTGATAGCACCCTGAGGAATTCTCCAAAGGGTACGATCATTCTCTCAAATTACTGTTTTCAAGCTGCACATTCCGGCACTTCTGTGAACAGGAGAGGTGAAGGAAAACACCCCCAAAAAGCCAAATGAAACAGAGGTCATGTCATTTCAGCTTACTTTTCGCATATATTTCATCTTAGATTCGTCTAGTTAACGTTAGTAGAAAAATTCTTATAACCAACTTCAGATGCTTTAAGTCGAAGAGAACATGATTGCAATGGCGAAATCTGGCAGAAATTTTGCAGGTTATGTTTCAGACAGGAAGCTCATCTTGTGGATGTCTGTCAAAAGTATGATGTATAGTAAAGCTGCTAACAACAGATAATCACTGATGTAACTTCAGTGAGACTTTGCCAGTAGTAGTTTACTTGGGATAACATAATGGACAGATGGGTCCTTTTCTTCATGCCCTCAAATTCTGGGAGATAAAGCCTTAAAAAGTTCATTGTTATATTTTTACTGTCAACTTTAAATTTTACTGTTAGCAGAATTTGATTGGAAGTTTAACAACTGATTTCCCAAGTGCGTTATCATCATTTCTGTGGTCTGAAATGTAGGGAAAGCAAAACTTCTGATGCCAACATTTGCAATTTTTTGACCAACTAAAGTATACCAAGTTACACTCTTTGTGGGACACATTCATCCCTGACAAATATGAGTCTGTCTTAATTTCAGTCTTAGGTATATAAGGATGGCGTGGGAGTGGGTATAACTATTAGAGATCTCGGGACGCCGATTTACTCCTCGCTCGGTCGATTACTGTCCATGGGAATGTGCATATAATTGTGTATACTACGTCTTGTGTGTAAGCTAACGAATGAGCTATGAACTAAAGATTGCGTCTGTGTGTTTGGATTGCGCGCCGAACGCTTTTAAATGCGACCCTCTCAAAATTCCCGTAAATCTAATGTTGATTCGACTCCGATAGAATTAGAAAGGCAGCGAAAATCAGTTAAGTGTATATGCATAGTGTAAGTAAGTCGAAGTAATAATACTGTAACACAGCAGTTAGGTGTTGGTCCAGCACCCTCAAATCATGATCTAGCCTTTTGTATGCATGCAATCCTTTTATCTTCCTAATGGAAATATAATACATCCACCCACAAATTAATCATGATGCCATCCTCCCCTTAATTTTATTTAATGTATAAAGATTTTCATTAGAGAATGCCACCTCTGTGCGTGTGTTTTAGCTTCATCATCACACATATTTTCTCTTAATCACGCAAGATTCTAATCCTGTTACTTCGAGTATTTACCAATTTCTTAATCGAATTGATTGCATATCTTTGAGATTAAGCCTAATGTGCAATCGTCCTTACGAGATGACCTATCTGACATACAATACTCCGTAGTAAAAACACATTATTACAGTCTTTTTTCGGACAATTCGACATTTGTCTTAGATCATGCATGCAAATATCCAATTAACTTAGTTGCATATGAGCTATCTGATATCTACAATGGCAACGATATATCATGATATTCTTTACAAATATTTTGATGAATTTAATTTATACATCTTGGTGTATGATCATGATCATCACATGGGCCAAGAAAGACTCACAATAACTGGTCCCATGATAATCAAAACTATATTGCATGTCCATAAACATGATTACACTAAGCAAATGTTATACTTTCCACGCCCTCAACATGGTATAATTGCTTATTAATGCAATTTAATTAAGTACTTAATTTCTTACAAAAAAAAAAAAGGTATTAATACAAAGAGATTAGAATAGCTTTACTTTATCCTGCTTTTGGGGCATTTGAATCTGAAAAACTTGAAGAATGAAGCCTGCAAAAGTAAAAAGAAATTAAATAAAGAATGTGATTGGATTTAAATAAAGCAAAAGAAAGGAGAAGGGTCACATTGCAAAGTTGCCAAATTTCTCTTTCTTTGTCACTTACATATTTGAATTTTAACCTAAAGTTTTGATTTTATATCTCTTCATTTCTTTGTGTAACTGATTCTCTGCCTTAGCTTAGCTCGTATATGTGGGTTTACAAATGAAATTTTTGTTGTGTCATAGAAAAAGACTGCTTTCCTCATCTGGGTTTTTCTCTGTTCATGCAAGATCCAAAGAGCTTGAAGACAAGGTTAGTACAAACTTTTTTCATTTATTATGCATCAACTTGTTTGGTTAATCGAAATCGATTATATAGTTCGTTTCCAAATTTCTTTAAACATGGTAAGTTCGTAGGAGCGTCGACTTGTTTGAGTGAAATTCGGTAAATATATAGTTCATTTTCATATAACATAGAGATTGCTTATGGAGGTAGCGTACCAAGAATGAGGAGCTATTACGAAATAGTGTTCTTTTTGGAGCGACTAGGAAGCTTAATTGAGTGGTCACATGGTCGTGGTACTAAGGAATTACTCGTTTGCTCCAATTTCACGTAATTGTTGACTAATATTAGGTACTAACCTAGAATTATACTACTCTTATGACCCCTTTTGCAAAATTCAGTGTTATACAAAAATCCTTGTTCTGCCATTGTTTCACAATTCTGTTACATTTTACTAAGAAACTTTTGCAGTAGTCAGTTCTTCAACAAGAAGCTAACATGTTATATCGTTGAGGAGAAGTAGGCCAACTTACAACAGTTACAAGTTGAGCGGACTTCGTTCTAATCAATTCATGATATGACTAATCCACTAAAAGGCACTAACTATTAAATTCAGAGCTCTTCTCTGTCGTTACGTGAGATACTTCTCCCAACTCATATGTGACGCGAGTTGGCCTTTCTGTAGAGTACATGAGTAACAATTTCTTACACTAATTTAAGCAAGTTGAGGTTCCACTTGAAAAGTAAAGCTAATGGTACGTAGCAAAGGTATTGTGCATCTGACTAGAAATAGGCCACTTTAGCTAGCTGATTGTACAATATGACCAATTGATCAAGGCCATTTTCTTCTCAGCAAAATGATTTAATGATGTATGTATACATGGGTGAATCTAGTTCCTTGAGAACGAGGTAGCCTTTTTAAAGAATCTTGTGCGCAGTATTTACACTTTTTTTTAAAGTCGGGTAACTCATGCACCTCAGACGACCACTAAAGTCGCCCACGTGTATATCCTTAAGGAATTTAATGAACTAACTCTTACCATTCCATTTGTATTCCTTTTGATGTTTTAGGAAGCCTTGGTATCAGAGAGCAATGGAGATGTCAACACTATGGAAAGTACTCTTCAAAACACCAACTATAAGCACAAATAATTCTACCCTATGGAATAATAATAAAACCATTAGACCCATAGAAATCACACAAACAAATACTAATAATTCTAGCAAACAAAAACTTAAAAAATCCACATCTTTAAAAGTTGCAACAACTTTCACAAGAGTATGCCTATGTGCTCCTATCTCCTCTTACACTGAAGTGTTCAGTGCTGATGTTCCACCTAGAAGAAGCTACAGCTACCCGAGATCGAAACCGTTTAATCCTCCTCCGCAACAACCACCCATTGGACACGAAATGAGGATCCATAGTGCCCGGCATAGCGTGGAAGGGCGAAGGATTTTTCGCGGAAAATCATTGACTGATAATGTTCTTATGAGGAGGTTTGTGATTGCAGAGGAAGCAATGATGCAAGTTAGAAGGAGAAATCAAATGGAGATTATTAGGAAACGAGCTGCGGTTCGTAGGAAAAAGCTCGGGCCTAGCCCGCTTAGTAGAATGGTTCTCGCTCGAGATGATCAAGACTCGGGGGTGGTACACGTTTATTCGGCTTAATCCGAGGTCTTGAATTTGAGACCCGGTGGATGCAACCATGTTAAAGGTCGCAATATTATTGAATTTGTACGTCCTCGTGGTGTTATAGTGATTGATCAAGTCCGGGAGAAATTGGATCGTGCAAAGTGTAAGAAAATTTTGAGCTTTTGTATTTAATTGTGTTTGTTCTTTCGGGAATGTTAATTAATTTCAACTTTCATCTTTTTGGTAAATTCGTTGAACAATTTGTACATTTCGCGCGGCATGCAATGTTGCACTCTAGCTAGTAATATATAGCAATATATAAGTTTGGTGTTGGGTGGTAATGTGGTATGGATCAAGATCGACTAAGAATCAATTATAAGCACGTAATTACTGATATTTTGTCGATTCATCACCTTAAAGTTTGGTAAAAGAAAATGTTTTAAAAAGCGTCTTGTATTGACTTGATATGTTATGGAGTAGTAGATCGAATGAGACATGGTGAGAAAGAGGACTACAACGCGAAGCAATTGGTTTCTCATTTGTAGCACATTACTTTTTTATTTGTAGCACATTACGAACTTGATATGTAGCATAATTGAAAACAAATCTAATTTGGTGATTGGCATAATTGAAAACAAATCTAAGTCAATATCATATACACTAATGTTTCAAATTAAAGAGAAGGCAATCCAAGATTTTCCATTGATTTGAAGATTATACCAACAACGTAAAATTTCAATTTTCAAGTAGACGACATATCAAGCCTTGTTGAGTGCATTTGTGCACAAAGTTAAGCAATAGTTTGTATTTTCTGTTTCATCTGCCAAAAAAAGTATATACCGTTAATCTATGCTATATATATACGTAGAAACAACAGTTATATAGCAATTAGCAAATTCCAAATACGTGTAGAAAGGCCATTTAATTTCACTTCCTCAACTCTGTACGACTATACCCCTAATGTATTACCAGAATTTATATAATAACCAGAATTTCGAGACTAGTCCCAAATTATTCTCAATATTCATAATTTCCGATTGTAAACAATGAACTTGGGCGAAATCTTTAACAAGAGTTTTGTATTGATCGAATTAAAGCAAGGGATGAGGAAGACTCACCTGAAATTTGTTGGGCACAATGACACACCTTCGACTGAGAGGGTTCATGAGTGGGCTTATAGTCAGGTGGAGGAGGACTATGTTGATGCCGGCATTCGTACCCACATTTTGCGCCACAGATTAAAGGCCCTTCTAGCAATATACATTTTAGAAAGCACATACCAAAGCAATTTTCTACTGGATTTTCTTCAGCATTTTTGGCCTCCATTTGCATTGTTTTCAACACTAATAAAAAGCTCATCACCACTATCAAAATTAATCTTACTTGTGCCTTCATCATTTTCTTGTTAAATAATCGTGGTCCAATGTTGCATTCTTTTTTGATGAAACTGCAATTGTCACTTACATATACTAGCTCGTATGATGTATATACAGATGTACTTGGTAGCCTTATATGAAAATTAATGCAAAGTACTCATTTTGGATTTGGTGCATGCAAAGACAAAATATACGAAATCAAAATTGATTTTATAAAATTTATTATGAATTTTGCTTTATGTTGTTTTTTAATCTACTGCTGCAAGTATTATCAGTTAGTCTTTCATTTTATCCTTTGCGTTAAGCAAGTTGGGATTTATTATTTATTTACTAATAGAGTTGCATGCTAGTGTTTACTATCAATAGTAATTGTAACAGATTATTTTGGAGACGAAAGAACAAGTTAAGTCGTCATACACACAAGGAGTATTATCTCAATATTACCTTAAAAATTCCTAAAACCAGGAGTCCACCAATTAGAGACACAAATAGGCGTTCTCAAAAACATTATTATGTTCAAATTAACTAATACTTTGGATTATTTTCAGACCAAGGTTAGTTATTTTCAGATTGAGTTTTCTTGTCAATTTGTCAAACTGTAATTGGGTATTTGGCATAGTGTCTTTCTCTTCTATCACGTGCAGGCAGAGCAGAGACAATAATCAGGAACACAAGAGGGCAGAGGTCAATCTTTGCTCCCTACCACTTTTCCTTCAGTTTTTCGTCCCATTTCCCTCTCTTTTACGGATCCGATGTAACTGGTTTTTTCATCACCTGCTTTTTTTTTTAAAAAAAAATTCACCACATGTTGACTTATGTCAACTATCCTAAATCACACGTTTTTTTTAATTCTGTATTGGAAAATAATTGTTATATGGAGTATTTCGTCTAAATTGAAAGTGTTATACGAAGTATTTTGTCTAACTTGAAAGTAGTTTGTTTGTCTCTTACATGTCAGTCTACCTTGCAGCGTTTCATCACATAAGAATGTGTGAGTATTACACCGTATGTACGTGTAATCTTTAGAAACAAGGTATTTTTAATGGAGAATTTTCAAAAATTAAATTTTATCAAATCGATTATGTCATGTTACATGTTAACTGTCTTCAAAGTGCAAACATTGTAGGCTTGTTACTCGTACATAGATATATAGGCTCATATTGGAACAATAGTTCTCATGTTTAACGCAACACCAAATGTTGTGTGTACTCATCAAGCTAAGTAGCCATGGGTAACTATAGCCACAACATAATTTTGCAACAGTAGATTCGCACAAGTCCGATGGAATTAATATATTTTTTTGCCAAGAATAGAAGAGGGAAGTTAAATGAGGGAATTTGTTTGGGATTAAAATGACTAGGTGAGCAAAAAAAAAATATTATAATCCCCGCGACCCTGGGAATCTGGGATAAATCACATGATACACCCGTCATGTTGATGAAGCAAACTAATGGCCCTAGATCGCAAAAATCATTTCCCTACACTTCCACTCATCGATTCTCTTTCTATATATATATATATATGTAAGGCGTTATTCTGACTTGAACGGCGTAGGCTGCATTTTGAGAAAATCTCTTGTCGGTGACACTAGTACCCCCATGGCGCCATGTACCAAGCTAAGCCTAGACTTCCACATGTTGACCCTTCGTCTTTGCATTGTTCATAAGCAGACTCATTTTGAAACTCGATTGAACTTCCAATACTTACTCCTCCTGACAATCAGTTAGTTCACTAGTCACAATAGATAATTTAAGCACACTCAACAAAATTGTAGTCGTAACAATAATGTGAGCTAACCATACATATAAACGTATCAACATCATGTTTTACATACAAATAAGGTAGTGGTGGTTGATTGTCACACTACCAAACTGAAAAGTGCCAACAGAAATGCAAGCAACAAAATATGGAGTGTTTGGCATAATTGTACATTTGTACCAATCTTGAAATTGTTTCTTTCTAATAATGGTAGTTTTCTAGATGTTGAATAGTCACAATCTCTCCCTCTGCAAAAAAAATTAACGGGATCCTTAAAGATTACAAATAAGTATGTTATTGGCAAACAAACCATTTAGGTGGTCTCTTCAAAAAAAAAATTCATGCAAGTTTGGAGGATTTTTACATGAATATGGATGCTGTAAATCTTTAATTAACAAGTAAATTCCTAAACAGCAATCAAAATAGAAATAGGACCCCCAATTCTATTTTGCTGTTTAGGAATTAACTTGATTGTAACACTTTTTTCCCATTTAGATTTTGCTATTTAGGAATTTACTTGATTGTAACACTTGTTAAAAAGTGTTACTTAAAATTGAAAAAAGGTTACATAAGATGTGAAAAGTGTTACCTATCGTCTTAATTAACGCTTTACTCTTATACTAGTATGTAACACTTCACTCATATTAAGTGTTACTTTTGTTAATGTTACATGTCAATTATATTGAGCTATAGATCGATAAGTAGCTTATTAAACTATCAACCAATTTCAAAATTAAATTGACTTGACTTTCGTACAATAAAACTGGTTACCAAATTATTGTTTCATCCATACTAGCCCGATTCTAAATAAAAGTAGGCTCTGTGAAGTCATTTGATTGCCACATGCCATGAACTCACGAACCATTAGTACCCACTCGCGGTCTGTCGTGGACCGCCAGCATCCACTGATAAAAAAATATGTCGCCCGGGACCTTGCGCTCACCAAAGCCTCTCTACGGGCCACCATGGCTCAAGTTAGATGTGGCAAATTTAATCTCGGCCCCAAATCTGATCCGTTTTAGCTTACGTGAACGTCGAGATTGGGCCCAAACTCGACAATTATTCAATTATAACTCAAAATCCTGACCCGATCTGAAGTAAAAATGACTCCAATATAATTTGATCCTATATGAATTGAACACGTGTGGTGTCATGCTTCGTGCCGGCACGGCGTGCCAAACGCCACCTTGGCACGACTGGGGCACAGTACTCGTTGTGGCGTACTTGAAAATTGAGTTGTGCCGAAAATCCAAAATATCCCCGAGACACGACCCATGGCACACTGACACGACGTGTAGTGCTCTTACGGTGCCAGCGCCTGCTGACCCCGCTTGCTAGCAGCTACTTTCTTATTTTTTCCTTTTTTGTTCTTTTTTATAAAACGTGTCTCACCAGCCCATTTTGCGTGCTATATATTCCGCGTGTCGCACTCGGCATGCGTTGTGTCGGGCATAGTGTGTCATGAGGGAGACCGGCGCCCCAGCGTACCCGAGCCGTGTCAGCCCCCTCGACCTCGAGCCGTCTCTAGATCGTAGTCGTGCTGGCCCGCCCATGGCACATGGCATAAAGCCGCCGTTTGTGCGAGTAAAACTGTTAATCCAAACTCACAACAGTAAACTCCCAAAGATTAGTGTGTAGTAATAGTGATTCGATGATGATTTCACCATCCAAAATTCTATTTACTGTGTCACATACATAGTAATTAGTTTGTTGTTACAGTTCGCCAAACTCCACGAAATCACAACTGAAATGTCAGTATAAACATTAACATTTGTTACACAATTGCGTAGCAATAATTAAATAATGAAATTTACCTAACCCTTTGAATAACCAACACTTTAACTTTGTTTTTTTAATATTTGTTGTCTCAAATAGAACACAAAATAGTCTTCACATTCAAGTAAAGTTTGTTCAAGTGTGTCACATTGAGTGACAGACCATCCAACTCTGATCTCCCCCCCTCTCTCTCTCTCCTCATCTCCATAACAATAATTAATCATATGGAATTAAATGAAAACATTATAATAAAATCCCAACACAAAATAATAATAAAGTTAAACAGGTGGGCTACAATAAATAAAAAAAAGTTGGAAATTTTTTCCCCTCTTTAAAGTTTCAAAGTGGAAGGTTGTAAAGTGGAAGAAGAATTAGAGAATTTGGAATTCAAAGTTTCTTTCTTTCTTTGTTTCTAGAGTGAGAAAGTTGTGCATAAACAAAGGGTAATAATTAATTAATTAAAACAACAAATTAAAAAAGAGATTAGTAATTTAATTATTATATAAAACAAATTGTGAAAGTACTATCTCCCCCATGAGAGAAAAGCACAAATTGTACAAGAAAGTAGAGGTGGGCTGAAGAGAGAAAAGAGTGGAAAAATAAAAACAGCTCTTTTCTTCTCTCTCTCTCTTTTTTTTTTTTTTAAACACAATTTATTCTTTCTTCATTTCAATCTTTTCTGGGTTTGTTAAGGTATGATTCTTGTTATTGAAGCTACCATTTTTGTGGGTTTTTGCTTGAATTTGTTTTTTTACTGAGGTATTGTGGTAGATTGCCAGCTCTTAGAGCTGGTTTTTTTACTGAGCTTCTAAGTAAATTTTAAAGTACTCATGTGGGTTTTCATTGAATTTATTTTTAATGAGTTTTTAGTGAGCTTTTTAAGTAATTTAAATGAAGGGTATAATCATATTAAAGCTGCAAATATTATGGGGTACTAATTTAATTATTATTATTATTATTATTATTTAATAAAAAGGTGAACTTTTGGTGCAAAATGAAGAGATTTTAAGCTGGATTAATCCATTTTACAGCTGAAAAAATGTTTAGAATTAGCTGGGTATGTTTAATTTTAATAAAAGGTGTGATCTTTATTGGTTTTTTTAGTGAGTTTTAATATTAATTTTTGGTCTGCCATTTTGGTAAAGTTGAGAGCTTTTCTGGGGATCAGTGATGGGAGAAATGGGCAGCTTTTTTGTCCCAAAAAAAAACCTAGATTATTTGTTGTTTATTGAAATT
Organism: Spergularia azorica; assembly: GCA_038382645.1. Lineage (NCBI taxonomy): Eukaryota > Viridiplantae > Streptophyta > Magnoliopsida > Caryophyllales > Caryophyllaceae > Spergularia > Spergularia azorica. The sequence continues at coordinate 13,031,505 of JBBYHQ010000010.1, read as the reverse complement.
AGCATGTTCTAATGTTCTTCTCTTTGTTTATGTTTTGTCTTTACAGGTGAAAGTAAATCCCAGAATATTTTCTTGCATTTGTGTGATTTTATTGTGTTCCATTTTTCTATACTTCAGATGAACATATCACAGTTTCATCATATTATTGTAGGTATGTAGTTTTGTAATTTAATGCTGATTTTGTAAGTTTGTCCAAGTATTTATTACCTTTTTCTGGCTGAATTGTATGGTAGGTAAGGTAATAAAATGGATGTAAAAGTAGCTATTGCATGTCCCACCTAGAAATATAATGTCATTCTTCTTCTGTTCTTTGAATTGTTGGACTGTCAGATGCTCATGCTAATCTTTATGCAGTCTAACCTGTTAGCTGGGAAATTGAGATTGTCATTCGAATTCGCGGTATTGTTTGTAATGGGCATGTGTTTCTGCTGTTTTAGTTGCTATGGAATAATCTGAATTTTTGCCTGATTATGAGATAGCGCCTACAGATGCGTATGAGGTCGAAGTTTATGGTTTATGGGCATGTAATTTGGTTGTTATCGGGCCAGTTTGGAGTAATTATGTTGCTGTTGTGATCAAGAGACTGATAATTAGACACAAGTACTTCAGAAGTTGAATGGGGTCAATAGACTGGGGCATTTATCCCAGTTTTTGCGATGCACAGATGAGAATTGAATACGATTTTGTGGTGCAGTGTGATCGAATGTAACATCTCCTCTTTTCTTGGTGCAGTGTGTATATTAGAGTAATGTTAGCAAAATGGGAAAGAAAGGAAGCTGGTTTTCAGCAATAAAGAGGGTCTTTACACATACCTCCAAGGATAAAGTAGCTGATGTAAGTAAATTTTACTGTTTCGAGATCGTATTATAGATTCACCGTTGAAAAATTAGATGGTATGAAGTAAATCAGTTACCTGATATGAGGTGTGCATTACATACTACTAGCATATGCTTTGAAATCTGTTGCCTTTCTGTCTAGTTAATTATCAATGTGCTACTGCAATTACTGTTACTTTCACAGATTTGAGTCATCTGACAACTTATTGAGACTCAGTTAAATTGTTGTCAATTGTCAAGCTCATTTGTCTCATTTCCATCAAATCATAATTTAGCGAGTACACAGGGCTTTGTTCACTTAAAATCGCACTCTGAGTACAATTATTTCCCGAAGTTCTCTAGTGATCTGATCCTATCACTTAATAGGGAACAGAGAAAAAGAGCTCGAAAGAGAAGAAGAAGAAAGGGCTCGGGAAGCTGAAACATGGAGATGGCCATTCATTCATTCCTCTATTTAGAGAGCCAAGCAGCATCGAGAAAATACTAGGGGAGGCTGAAAGGGAGCACCATGTTCGAAATTATAGGCCTCCAACTCCACCTGAGCAATCAAAGATACCTCCCCATGTAACTCCTCTTGTGAGAAATGCTACTCTTCTGTGGGATGATGATTATATAGGGGCTGATACTCCTCCAAGGGCTCCATCTCCACCAAAGGTTGCTTCACCTCCAAGGAATGTCACTCAATCGACTACACTTCCGACAAATACAACACTTCCAACTCCCCCTAGAGTAGCCACCCCTCCACCACGAAAAGCAGCTTCTCCTCCACGAGCTGCAACACCAGTGAAAGAAGTAACTCCAGCAAGGGCTCCCTCCCCTCAACCAGTTCGACAGTGGAGACCTGAGCCAACATTAAAGAACCAACATATGTGTGCTACTAAGATTCAGACAGCCTATAGAGGTTATATGGTGAGTGTTCTAAAGTCTAAACCAACTCTTAGGTTGTTTTCATTTTCTTTGTTACTTATTGTTCAATAAATGGCTTAAACTCTTATATTTGTCGGAAATTATTCACTATGTAGGATGTAAGATGCGATGCGCTTGACAACTTCTTCATTACTAACTAACTCATCCATCCTGGATTGAATGTTAAAAATTTAATGCACCTATTTGGTTTTTAGTCCATTGCATGGAAAAATCATATACCTATATACTTAATTTTGATGCACATGTGCAAAAATCAGGCTTTGTTTTGCCACTGGTTTTAGTCCATGATTTTTATGTCATTGATAATTTTACCAGATCACTCATCTTGCCGCATCAAATTTCTTCCATTCTCCAATCTTAGCCCATTCTATGTCTTATTATGTAGAAGTCCCTTGTTAATGGGATGCCTTGCTGTTTCCATTAAAAAGCTAGGAGGGGTAGTTTCAATCATGAAATCCAGAAGGTTATGTCAGAAGAGGGTATTCCTTATTAGTTGCCGATGGTAAGCTGTCCAGGATATACATGTTATATGTTTTCAATCAAGAATTTCTGTTCTCCTATATAAAGATTTCATTGTCGATTATGGACCATATAAACTTATTTGTTTTCATACCAGAAATTCTAGGGCATCATTCACTCTTGTTTTATACAATTTGAGCATGCCGTCAATGATCCTATTGTTGGAGAGACTTGCATGGAGTTGGACTGCAATTTGCCAAATAGTATCCGCTCTTAATATATTCTGATATCTGAATTGATCTGCCTCTAGTGGAGCAATTTCTTGTGTTATCGGCTCCTGGCCATATCAATTTGTTGCCCATCTGACACTAAACTTGGGATGTTCAGGCAAGAAGGAGCTACAGGGCTTTGAGAGGTATGGTGAGGCTGCAAGGTGTCGTAAAAGGCCAGAGTGTGAAGCGGCAAACAGCAAATGCTCTGAAATGCATGCAGATGCTGGTTCGTGTACAAACACAAATCCAGGCAAGAAGGATACAGATGTTGGAAAATCAGGTGCAGCAACGGCAATCTCTGAATAGGAATGAAAAAGACCTAGAGAGTGCCTTCGGCAAGTGGCTGGTAAGTTTCTTCTTCAAACACAGTGTTTCCTCATAGCCCATATCATCTTCATTCCATTCTATGAGGTTTTGTCTCTAGACTTTACTGCCTCTCTCGCCAATCGAATTTGAGATTTCATCCATCAGAAAACTAATAATATCATTTCAGTTTAGTGAGGTATAATCAAATTAGTCTAGGAAACTGTGAGAGCTTATTAATCAATTTGCATTAGCTGCAACCTGCAGAAAACTTCAATCTGTAAACTTCCTTAGAATTTTAAATACGTACAGAATTACTTTGTCTTGTATGATATGGTGTCTTGTTAATTAAAGGATTGTTGGTTTTACAGTCTGAAAACCAGGAAGACTGGGATGACAGCACGCTGACCAAAGAAGAGATAGAGGTGAGGATGCAGAGAAAGTTTGATGCAATTGTTAAGAGAGAAAGAGCAATGGCCTATGCATACTCTCATCAGGTATTAATTCACTTCAGCTACTAGACAATGGTCTTTTTTTTCTTTCTTTGGCGTTGTCTGTGCTATTCAAAGAATCGAGTTAAGATGATTCACTAGGGTCAAAGACAACGCAATACCTTTTTTGCATTAGAGAATTGATTCACCGCCTATTAGAAAGAAGCCTTCATAAAACAGGAAAGATATGTGGATGCTGTCACAGTGTAGTAATTTGCACGAGGCCTCTCAATTTGGACAGAAAGAGTAAGCAATCTTCGGAACAGGGTCTATTCTCCCCTCTATTGCTGCCCCCTACGCTCCTGTCTCTTCTGAAGCAAAGGATTTCTTTTGGAACCTGTACTCCATTCCTTGAAACTGTCCATATCTCGAGGTGCCTTCAAGAATGGACTTTCAAGTTTCATCTATCTGATTTCTTTAACATCAATTTCAAAATAGCTTTTCAATTCCAACATCGTGTTCATCATATATTTTAGCTTTACTTCCACATAAAATATTAATGTTCTCCAATGAGGTAAAATGTTACTAGTAGATTATCTTTTCAGTAAAGCTTGGTTAGGTAGGTTACCCCATGAAAAGTAGGTTTCAGATGAACAACCACTGGCAAAGAATTGTCAAGTTTATAATAAAGTTTATGGTCAGCAGCATCTCACTGTTTATTCCTTACACACCGGTAAATCTCTTTTTATCTGGAAGATCGGATAGTATTCAGACCTGCTCAACAATGCTTGATAATCAAAACTAATTATGATTCACACCTCACAGAATGACTTATAGCCGTCGTTTTCTGTAGTCTGACTGTTTAGCGTTTCTCTTATCCTGTTCTCTGTTAGTCATGGAAATCCACTCCAAGAATTGGTCATGGGGCATTAGCAGACTTCAGAACCGGAGGATATCCATACTGGTGGAACTGGTTAGAACAACGCCAGCCACCGCCAGTGACACCCAAAACAAATGTTCAGAGAAGTCCAGCCATGAAGAACTTCCAGTTAACTCCTACAAGATCAGCTATGAACTTCAAGGCTAGCCCAGTGCCTCAGTCAAGCAGCATTGGTCAACTTGCTAACTCATTTGAGAACATGGATACTTCTACTCCAAAATCCACCCGATCATCCGTCCCTCTAAGTACAAGGCAAGCAAGAACACCTCCTGGTAGACTTGCTCCGAGATTTTCACGAGGCAGTGCAACCAATTCACCCTTTAATGGTGCATCCTTCAGAGATGATGATAGCCTTACAAGCTGTCCACCTTTCTCGGTTCCACGTTACATGACCCCTACGGCCTCAGCTCAGGCTAAATTGAAGGCTGGCAAGGATCAGTTCCCTGACAGCCCAACATCTGTCACTTCGAATATGTCTAAAAGGCGGATGTCGTTTCCATTTGGTCAAAGTCCTGGATCTTTCAAGTGGAACAAAGGATCTTTGTTTAACAAGGACAGTAGTTCTCAGAGGGGCTCAGGGAAGATCCAGACAACACAATCTGTAGGAAACTTGAGCATTGATTCATCAACTTCTATGCCTGCCTCTGTAGGAAGAAAGCCATTTAACCGTTTTGTGTGATTTCTTTTTTTCTTCTTTTTTTTTTGAACTCTTTTACTTTGGCCTTTTGTTGGTCAAATATTTTTTTTACAAGTTTGTTCTCTTCCTATGCTGCTCTAATGCTGTGTAATCTTATATACTGAAGTTACAGTTGATGTATACTAATAAAAATGATGTAGGATGTGATGGCTTGTAATTACTTTGATTGTGAAAGAGTATGTGTGTTGTAAGTTGTAATATTGATTGATGAACTAAAATGTTTCCTTGTTTGAGATTGGAACATTTGCAAGGTTGTTGAAGTGAACATGGGCTGATGGCCTGTCTTACTCAGTTTCCTTTCTGGTTTTAACTTCACTCTTACTCCATAGCCATGAATCAATCGCAACATCTGAATAGCCACCCAGCCTGTAGCACCAAGGGTGCATCAGTCAACCAAACCCGAACCTATACAAGCTTTAGTAGTAGTTTCGTGCTTTCCAAAAGTGACCAATGAAGGTTCGTGGCGAGGCATCACGCAACAGAGTAGTCGTTCGGACATTTGACCTAATGCACCCAGTAGGTCTATCTTGTCTACTGCATCCAGATTTCTTGAGTGATCTCGATTCTCAGACCCTTGTTCAAGGTGAAACTTTTCCGCCTAACCCAGGACTTCCATCAACAATATATTGGACTATGGGGTATTGAAGACTTTGCACAGGAGATTGAAAGTTTCAGAGACCAGACAAAATATGGCACCACCTTCTCGATGTGGCACACATCTCCGCACATAAAGAATTCAATGAAACGGAAGGATAGGTGATTTCTCGACTAAATGTTTCAAGAACTTACATATTGTAAAGAACAAGTTCAAATATCAAGTTTCAAAAGTAATAGGATGAAATGATGACTTCCAAAATTGCCATATAAGGATCATGTTTCAGTACAGAAAGAAAAGGCAAGATACAAACAGAACAATGAGTTGGACTTGACATTCCAAACTTACTAAACCCATCCATCCAAAGAGTTTAATGCCAAAGACGATGCAAACGTATCTACAAGACTACTACAACTGATCAAATTCCTTCCAGTAAATCTGAAGCCACAGCTATTGGATCATCCTCGGATAGAAATGTACCTTCTAAAATGTTTCTTCTATTTATATGGTCCTGCCACAAGGAACGTTTCTCGTGATCAAGCTCACACACCAAATAATTCAAAGCTGGACTTGTCTGTCAAAGATCCAACTGAAAGGAACAGTAGGTGCCTGCTTTGCCCTCTCTCGAGCTCTCTCTTCCAGCCTTCTGATTCTTGGTGGTAGACTGCACACGTAATCCTGTGCCTTTTGCCCCTCAGGTGAAAGGCCAGTAAGCTTCTCGACCTGCCAACGACCAACCAGAAACTCCAATATGTCGGCATAGTCCCTAGCAGTATAGACTCCAAGCCTCTGAGCAACAGCAGAAAAATGATCAAACAGGTTGTCATCACGGCCATCATACATGAGGTGAGCTGGCATAGAGATCTTCTTCTTCATCATGTCAGCAAACCCCAGGACAGTACCATTGGGGTCAATTTCAAAGAGCTTCTCCACTATCTTGGTATATGCGGTTTCATGTCGCTTCTCATCTGAAGCAATTATCCCACATATTTGTGCCAACTTGAGATCTCCATGTTCCTTAGCAAGCCGTGCTGTGTTGCCATGGGAAATAAAAGTTGCCCTTTCTTGAAACGATGTGTAGATGAAGCCAAGATAAGGATTGTTTTCAGTCCTGGGGTCCTACAACACATTAAGTGGCTAGTGAGCCTTTCAACAATATAACACAAGAGTAACTGTTACGAACCACCACTACTATCCCTTGTCATGAATGTCTCCCCCATCCTCAGTGAACACATAAATCACAGACAAGCTACACATGATCCGATAAATTTGAGTTCATGGGACAATGTTATCATATATCATCTACATAAAAGTTCCCCAGAGAGCCGTCAAGTTATTCAGTCTATAGCCTCATCCAAATAATGTTAAGAGCACAGCCTACTGTATATACCTCAAACAAGATGTAAATGTTCACTTCCTGTATCCTACACCAAAATGACCCATGAGGCCTTGAACATGATAAAATAACTTAAGGAGCAACAGAAGAACATGACTCCACACACTACCCTTGACTTGTTTTCACCTCCCCAATACATATTCTAACTTACTCAAATAGAAACTAACATCTCTCTGAATTTTGCATTCGTACACCCTCCCAAAAAGCTGGTAAAAAAAAAAGCGTCTGACTTAACTGTTATAGCACATATACAGACCTCCTACTATCATAATTGGGAAAAAAAACTTGAGGACAATGGAACTTACCATCCCAGACCCAATCAGATACTGAATAGTTTTCTCAATGGCTCTCATGTCAACACGGCCAGTGAGATAAAGGTACTTGTTGAGAAGATCACCATGCCTATTCTCTTCAGCAGTCCATGCTCTTGTCCAAATAGCCCATGAAGTAGGACTTGCTCCAGTTTCATCCCTGACTCCATCCAGCGTATTAAGCATTGTCTGATAAGTTGGAAGAGCTTCTTCTGTAATCATATCCCCAACCAACGCAACATAGTGATCATCTGGGATCTCTCTTGCCCTCTCCCTGAGCTCCTTGACCTGTTCATGAAAACCCTCTGATGCAGGATCAGGAAGAAAATCTTGAGGCTGCCAACATTTTTCGACAGGCTTTAAATGGATCAAGAGGTTCTCATCTGCCCACTTTTCCATTGATTGGAATATTTCAATCTTTTCCTGAGGCATGGAATGAGTTACTTGGACATGCACTTCACGTGGAGGTGTAAACGGCTTCTTCAGGCTTTCAGCTTCTCTAAAATGCAAAGAACTAAAACATCAGAACAGAATCTAACCAATCTGTCACATAATAATAGTACAATAGCAACTAACTAACAATAACCAAGTAGCCTTTTAATTAAACATAAGCTAGAACAAGACACAAAAAGCATCTTTACACGATTTAAGGTGATTCCACATATTTTTAATTGCCAACTGCTGTCTCACACAGCAAGACAATACACAAGTGAACTGGAAATCGTACAAGGCTAAGCATTCTTAACACAGATGTGTTCCTGGACAAACTCATATATCGAACAAGCATTAAACAAGATCAGGAAAAGGGGAAGCAGATGAAATGGACATGCCCACATACAGAGTACACACCCTGAACCTTTACCATGCATACAAAAAGTAGTCAAGGCAGATCAATGATAAGTTGACAACATGTAAGAGAAACAACGGCTTTACTTCCGTAAAAGCGGGATCTACCCTCACAGAGAATGACCTAGCATCCCACGAGGCCCACGTAACTCGAACAATAGAGATTAGGCCTTACTAAAGAAGACTTCTTGTTCTCTCCTTGAAATATTTAAATCTTTTTTTCTGATGGACTTGCTTCCAATCTAAATTTACTTATACCTTGTTAATTTCTACAGCTAATGTATGTTCTTACACCTATTTTCGAAGTGCAGTTATTCTATGCTTGATTCTTTTTTGTGTTTCATTTGATAATCTGCTTTCCACTAATCAGTTTTAAAAGGGCAGAAAGACTCATATGCCATATGCACCACCTCAATCCCTATCTTTTCTTCTCCAAAACAACTAAAATATTTTTGTGCAAGACCTCTACTTCAAACCAACAGGCAATATCACAAATCAAAGCAAAGGAAGGGCATTCACCAACATCTTCAGAATATCAGCCGTATAAAAAGCAGGTTAAGGGCCAAAACTAGTCGTATTCTCATTCCAAATCCAGTATAAAGCAAAATGGATCTTTCACCTTTCTAGATATGTAAGCAATTCCCTAAGGTTTTGTGCCTTCACCATGAAGATTCAAACCCCACTAGCAGAACACGAGTAGCACTTAGCCAATTGAACTTTCGTAATTCTCCAAAACAAGTTAAAACAAGAGTACAAAGAAATACTTGGGCCATTTATACTGATAAAATAACCTCTCTTTACACTTTTAAGTGGTACTTTAACCATCATTAACAATCATTAAAGAGACAAAACCCAGAACACTGAAATATAGACAGTTACCAATCACCATCAGTTCAATATGAGAATTTAAACATCATTTTTATCATTAAATAAGCTTCTTTGATACTCTAATTAATTTGTCACAAAGAAAAATTATTAGATATGTGCACAAAATAGCATAATCTATGACCTTGTACAACATCCTCAAGTTTGGGAGAATGAAAATAAATGCTCAACTACCACTACCTATATATCATCACCTAAAATTCTCACCAAATTTTTGCAGCACTCAATCAATGCCCAAAACTTAACAGCTTCAAAACACTGCAAAATCTATCAAGACTCATACTTTTTTAGTGTATATTTTCATTTTGTAGCCCCACACTGACAAACTATTTCACACAACCATGAATCTTCATGGTGAAGGCACAAAAAACCACGGTGGGCAAAATCAGACCTCCCACCCCAACCACTAGTATCTTCCCATACACTCAACATGAAATAATATAATACTAAAAATATAAAAACAACAAATTGTATAGATTAATCAAGAAATTGCAGAGCATCTGAGTATCAGAATCCAACAAGTTGGGAGTTGCAGAGAATGAAAATGATAGATTTGCAGAGAAGCCCATATCATATAAATCATACTATAAATGATTAAATGTCAAATCAATAAGATCAAAAGTATAAAGATTGAACCTTTATACTAAGAAAATGAGAAATATGACAAAATACCAAAACCCCGCAAAAAATAATCAAAGATCAGAGATACCCAGATGATAAATTACAGCAAATTACTAATAACTTGAAGAAAAAACAAGATTAAAAATCAATAAAATTCATTAATAATAAAGAAAAGAGGGACAAAGAAAGTTACTTAGGAGAAGAGCTGCTGAGAGTGGAAGCCATGAGAAACTTGGGAGATCTGGAAGAGGGCAATTTGGGGAGAGAGAAAGAGGAAGGAAATGTACGACATTGGAATGGTGCTGATATTGGATTGAGATTCACAGCCATTTTTTTTGTTGGCTTCTTTGATACACTTCTTTTTTTTCTTCTTCTTCGGTTGTTGAGTTTTTATTTTTGGGGGGTTTTGGTTTGCTCCTTTTGTTGTTGTTGTCCACAACCACAGGAAGAAGAAGGTTAAAGTATGTGAAGAGGAAGTTCAAGGAATCTGACTCATAAATGAAACAAAAATGTTGGTAAAACGAAAATGAAATTACTACTCCGTACTAGTGGAGTAGTAAAAGTACACTTGTGGATTTACTATGGGAATAAATTGGAGTACATGTTTGAATATAAGATTATGGTCATGAGTCTCAAGATGAGTCATAGACTTTGCTTGAATTGGATGCTAACACTCACTAAGTCACTATTATAGTTAGTTGGTAGTCCATGTTTGAATACTAAGATCAAGATGTTAAAATCTTAATTTTCTAGTCAAAGAGTTTTAAGGAAGTATAAATTATTTGGGAAAAAAGAAACATGGATGGAGATGAGCGTTAAATATTTATCTTCGTATAAAAGATATACTCGGTAATAAAGAAATATATGATCCAAGGTATCCCTGAAATTTTCGACTATTTTGTAGTATTCTTGAAATTTCAAAACTTCTCATGTTACCCTTTAGATTTGCATGTCGTAAAAAATTCTAACGGATTGCTATCGATGTTATTTTACATTGTGTTTAAAGTTTGTTTAACACTAGTGGTGTGGATGACCATGGGCGAGACGAGCGTGCGCCGAGGGCCCCCACTCAAAATTCAGGGCCCCACCCAAAATGTTGCAAAAAACTATTGATAAGTGCCTGTTTTATAGATACTTTTAGGGTATTTAAGTATAGTTTATAGTGTATATATAATAGTTTTAGTCTAATTTATTATGTAAATAAGTATTATTTGAGGATATTATGTTTTGGGTATTGTTTTGTTGTTTTATATGATTGTAGGGGCATTT
>JBBYHQ010000010.1:12997359-13020617 GCA_038382645.1 Spergularia azorica | reverse complement strand
CGAAATGAAAAGTTAGGGTGGTAAATTGCTCAATTAGAAGTTAAGGTATTCAATTGCACAATTGGTGAAAGTGTAGGAGGCAAATTGCCACTTTCGCCTAAAATAAAGTGTTCGACGTTGTCAAAATAAAATAAAATAAAGTGTTCCATAAGGGCCAAGGTAGCACGAGGAAAACTAACACCAGCAATTGTGGCAAAAGTTGTGTTACCCATGTCTTAAGGACCGTTTAATTAACGTTTTACTCTTATCATGTAACACTTAACTCGTATTGGGTATTAAGTTTGTAATGTTACTTAATAGTTAATACTCCGTATCAATTATATTGTGATGTAGATCGATAAGTAGCTTAAACTATCAACCAATTTGAAAATTAATTGATTGGACTTTCGTGCAATAAAAACGGTTACCAAACTACTCGTATTGTTTTCCTACTAGCTAGCCCAATTCTAAATGGAAGTAGACCTAGTGAAGACTCACGAACAGTCAGTACCCAGGCCAGTCGCAGTATATCGTGGACTGCCAACATCTATCGATAAAAAAAAATGTCGCCCGGGACCTTGCGCTCCACCAAATCCTCTACAGGCCACCATGGCGCCAGTTAGATGTGGCAGATTTAATCTCGGCCCTCTACTCCGATCCGAATTAGCGTACCTGGACATCCAAATTGGACTCGAACTCAACAATCCAAATATAACCCAAAACCCAACACGGGCGGTGTTATGCTTCGTCCCTCACGGTGTGCCAGACGCCCATGCACCTTGGCACACGGCTGGGGCACAATACTTGTTCCGGTGTACTCGCGTTGTGCCGAAAATCCAAAATCTCACCAAGGCACGACCTGTGGCACACTAACATGACGTGTCGTGCTTATGCGGTGCCACTGCGTACTGGGCCGCTTGCTAGTTTGAACTACCTTTTGAATTATCCCTTTCTTTGTTCTTTATTACGGTGTATATACTAAAAACTCACGTGTCTCACCACCCCAATTGCGTGCTAGTCCGAACGCTGCACTACTCGGCGTATATTGTGCCCGAGATTGTACGTCATGAGGGAGCCCGGCGTACCCGAGCCATACCGGTCTCCTCGACCTTCAACCCCTCTCGAGATCGTGCTCATGCCGGCCCGCCCATGGCATGTGGCGTAAAGCCGCCGGTTGTGCGAGTAAAGCTCTAGCCGGGAGTCTTGTGTAATAATAGTAATATGATGATGATTTCAACATCCAAATTTTATTTTTATTTTGTTTCAGACAGTAATTTGTTTGTTGTTACAGTTCGCCAAACTCCACGAAATCACAACTGAAATGTCAGTATAAACATTACATCTGTTACACAAATGACCCAAGCGTAACAATAATTAAAATAATGAAATTTACCTAACCCTTTGAATAACCAACACTTTAACTTTCTATTTTTAATATTTGTTGTCTCAAATAGAACACAAAATAGTCTTCACATTCAAGTAAAGTTTGTCACATTGAGTGACAGACCATCCAACTCTCCCTCTCTCTCTCTCTCTCTCTCTCTCTCCTATCTCCATAACAATAATCATGGAATTAAATGAAAACATTATAATAAAATCATAGAACAAAATAATAATAAAGTTAAAAAGGTGGGCTATAACAAAAAAATAAAATAAAAAAGTTGGAATTTTTTCCCCCTCTTTAAAGTTTCAGAGTGGAAAGGTTGTAAAGAAGAACAATCAATAAGAACTAGAGAATTTGGAATTCAAAGTTTCTTTCTTTCTTTCTTTCTAGAGTGAGAAAGTTGTGCATAAACAAGGAAAAATAATTAATTAATTAATCAAAAACTAAAAACAAAGATTTGTAAATTGTATAATTTAATTATAAAAAACAATTTGTGAAAGTACTCTCTCCCCCATGAGAGAAAAGCACAAATTGTACAAGAAAGGAGAGGTGGGCTGAAGAGAAAAAGAGCGTGAGGCAAAAAAAAAAAAAAACAGCACTTCTTCTTCTCTCTCTCCTTTTTATTTTTTTTCACATTTAAACACACTTTATTCTTTGTTCATCTCTTTGAGGATTTTTTTTCTGGGTCTGTTAAGGTATGATTCTTGTTATTGAAGCTACCATTTTTGTGGGTTTTTTTACCGAGGTATTGTGGTAGATTGCCAGCTCTTAGAGCTGGTTTTTACTGAGCTAAGTAATTTTAATGTACTCATTTGGGTTTTGCTTGAATTTTTTTTTACTGAGTTTTTAGTGAGCTTTTTAAGTAATTTAAATGAAGGGTATAATCATTTTAAAGCTGCAAATGTTATGGGGTAGTAATTTAATTATTATTATTATTATTATTATTATTGAATAAAAAGGTGAACTTTTGGTGCATATTGAAGAGATTTTAAGCTGGATTTATCCATTTTTCAGCTGAAAATTTTATAGGGTTGTATTTAGAATTAGCTGGGTATGTTTAATTTTAATTGAAGGTGTGATCTTTATTGGATTTTTATTTTTTTAAATATTAATTTTTGGTCTGCCATTTTGGTAAAGTTGAGAGCTTTTCTGGGGATCGGTGATGGGAGAAATAGGCAGCTTTTTTGTCCCCAAAAAAATTATTTGTTGTTTATTGAAATTAGCATGTTCTAATGTTCTTCTCTTTGTTTATGTTTTGTCTTTACAGGTGAAAGTAAGTCCCAGAATTTTTCTTGCATTTGTGTGATTTTATTTTGTTCCATTTTCTATATTTCAGATGAACATATCACAGTTTCATCATATTATTGTAGGTATGTAATTTTGTAATTTAATCCTGATTTTGTAAGTTTGTCAAAGTATTTATTACTTTTTTTCCTGGTTGAATTGTAATTGTGTGGTAGGTAAGGAAATAAAATGGATGTAAAGTAGCAATTGCATGAATAATTTGTCCCACCTAGAAATATAATGTCATTCTTCTTCTGTCTTTGAATTGTTTGACTGCCAGTAGTTCATGCTAATCTTTATGCAGTATTGTTTTCGAATTCGTGGTGTTGTTTGTAATGGACATGTGTTTCCTCTGTTTAAGTTGCTATGGAAGAATCTGAATCTGTGCCTAATTGTGTATAACTTGAGAGTAAAGTAGATAAGTATGTGATAGCGCCTACAGATGCTTACGAGGTCGAAATTTGTGGTTTTTGGGCATGTAATTCGGTTGTTATCAGGCCAGTTTGGAGTAATTATGTAGCTGTTATGATCAAGAGACTGATAATTAGACACAAGTACTTCGAAAGTTGAATGTGTTCAACAGACTGGGTCTTTTATCTCAATTTTTGTGGTGCACAGATGAGAATCGAATACGATTTTGTGGTGCACTGTGATCGAATGTAACATCTCCTCTCTCTTGGTGCAGTGTGTATATTAGAGTAATGTTAGCAAAATGGGAAAAAAAGGAAGCTGGTTTTCAGCAATAAAGAGGGTCTTTACACATACCTCCAAGGATAAAGTAGCTGATGTAAGTAAATTTGCTATTTCGAGATCGTATTATAAATTCACTATTTTTACATTAGATACAATGATAGAATGAAGTAAATCAGTTGCGTAATACTGTATGCTTTGAATTCTGTTTAAATTGCATTACATACTACTCCGTATATGCTTTGAAATCTGTTGCCTTCCTGTCTAGTTAATTGACAATGAACTACTACTGTAATTACTGTTACTTTGACAGATATGACAACTTAATGCGATTCAGTTAAGTTGTTGTCAATTGTCATGCTCATTCGAATCATTTCCATCAAATCATTATTTAGCGAGTATACAGGGTTTTGTTCACTTAAAAATTGCAGTCTGAGTATATTTAGTTCCTGAAGTTCTCTGGTGATCTGATCCTATCACTTAATAGAAAACAGAGAAAAAGAGCTCGAAAGAAAAGAAGAAAGGCCTTGGGAAGCTGAAACATGGAGATGGCCATTCATTTATTCCTCTTTTTAGAGAGCCAAGCAGCATCGAGAAAATACTAGGGGAGGCTGAAAGGGAGCACCATGCTCGAAATCATAGGCCTCCAACTCCACCCGAGCAATCCAAGATACCCTCTCATGTAAATCCTCTTGTGAGAAATGCTACTCTTCTGTGGGATGATGATTCTATAGGGGCTGATACTCCTCCAAGGGATCCATCTCCACCAAAGGATGCTTCACCTCCACGGAATGTCACTCAATCAACTACACCTCCGACAAATACAACACTTCCAACTCCCCCTAGAGTAGCTACCCCTCCACCACGGAAAGCAGCTTCTCCTCCACGAGCTGCAGCACCAGTAATTGAAGTAACTCCTGCAAGGGCTCCCTCCCCTCAACCAGTTCGACAGTGGAGACCTGAGCCAACATTAAAGAACCAACATATGTGTGCTACTAAGATTCAGACAGCCTATAGAGGCTATATGGTGAGTGATCTAAAGTCTAAATCAATTCTTAGGTTTATTTCATTTTCTTTGTTACTAAGTTCAATGAATGACTTAAACTCTTATACTTGTCTGAAAGTATTCACTATGTATTCCTTCAAAAAAAAAAAAAATTATTCACTATGTAGGATATAAGATGCGGTTTACAACTTTTTGCCACTAATTTCTCCATTCTTGATGGGGTGTTCAAATTTTATCGCACAAATGTGGTTTTTTAGTCCATTGCATGGAAAAATCATGTACCTGTATACTTAATTTTGATGCAGTTTTGCAAAAATCAGCCTTTGTTTTGCCACTGGTTTTATTCCAAAATTTTATGTCATTGATAATTTTACCAGATCACTCATCTTGACACATCAAATTTCTTCCATGCTCCAATCTTAGCCCATTCTATGTCTTATTATGTAGAAATCCCTTGTTAATGGGATGCCTTGCTGTTTGAGTGTTTTCATTAAAAATCTAGGAGGGGTAGTTTCAAACTTGAAATGCAGAAGGTTCTGTCAGAAGAGGGTATTCCTTATTAGTTGCGGTTGGTAAACTGTCCGGGATATATATGTTATATGTTTTCAATCACCAATTTCTGTTCTCCTATGTAAAGATTTTGTTGTCTGTTATGGACCCTGAAACGTATTTGTTTTCATACCAGAAATTAAAGGGCGTTATTCACTCATATTATGTACAATTTGAGCATGCCGTCAATGATCCTATTGTTGGAGAGACTTACATGGAGTTGGACTGCAATTTGCCAAATAGTATCCGCTCTTAATATATTCTGATATCTGAAGTTATCTGCCTCTAGTGGAGCAATTACTTGTGTTATTGGCTTCTGGCCATATCAATTTGTTGCCCGTCTGACACTAAGCTTGGGATATTCAGGCAAGAAGGAGCTACAGGGCCTTGAGAGGTCTGGTGAGGCTGCAAGGTGTGGTAAAAGGTCAGAGTGTGAAGCGACAAACAGCAAATGCTCTGAAATGTATGCAGATGCTGGTTCGTGTACAAACACAAATCCAGGCAAGAAGGATACAGATGTTGGAAAATCAGGCTCAGCAACGGCAATCTCTGAATAGGAATGCAAAAGACCTAGAGAGTGCCTTCGGCAAGTGGCTGGTAAATTTTTTCTTCAAACACACTGTTTCCTCATAGCCCATATCATATTCATTCCATTCTATGAGGTTTTGTTTCTGAACCTTACTGCCTCATTCGCCAGTCTAATTTGAGATTTCATCCATTAGAAAACCAATAATGTCATTTCAGTTTAGTGAGGTATAATCAAACTAGTCTAGGAAACTGTGGTAGCTTATTTTTGCTTTAGCTGCAACCTGCAGAAAGCTTCAATCTGTAAACTTCCTTAGAATTTTCTATATGGATAGTATGATTTTGTCTTGTATGATATGGTGTCCTGCTTATTAAAGGATTGTTGGTTTTACAGTCTGAAAACCAGGAAGACTGGGATGACAGCACGCTGACCAAAGAAGAAATAGAGGTGAGGATGCAGAGAAAGTTTGATGCAATTGTTAAGAGAGAAAGAGCAATGGCCTATGCATACTCTCATCAGGTATCAATTCACTTCAGCTTCTAGACAATGCATTTTTTTTTTTTTTGGTCTGAGCTATTCAAAGAATCGAGTTAAGATGATTCACTAGGGTCAAAGACAGCTCATTACTTGCTTGGGATTGGACACTGCCTCTTCACATAGACTTATATTAGAAAGAAGCCTTCATAAAAACAGGAAAGATATGTGGATGCTGTCACAGTGTATATTTTGCACGAGGCCTCTCGATTTGGAAAGAAAGAGTAAACAATATTCAGAACTTGGTCTATTCTCCCCTCTATTGCTGCCCTTTTTTTCTTTTGGAACCTGTACTCCATTCCTTGAACCTGTCCATTTCTCGAGGTTCCTTTAAGAATGGACTTTCAAGTTTCGTCTGTCTGATTTCTTAACATGTATTTCAAGATAGCTTTTCAATTCCAACATCATTTTCATCATAATTTCTAGCTTTAAGTCCACATGATATACTAATGTTCTGCAGTGAGGAAAAACGTTACTAGTAGGTTATCTTTTCAGTAAAGCTTGGTTAGGTAGGTTACCCCATGAAAAGTAAGTTTCAGATGAACAATCACTAGCAAAGAATTTTTTAGTGTATAAGAAAGTTTATGGTCAGCAGCTTCTCACTGTTTATTCCTTACACACCACTACAACAGTATAACTCTTTTTATCTGGAAGATCAGATAGTAGTCAGACCTGTTCAACAATGCGTGATAATCGAAATTAATTATGGTTCACAAAATGAATTATAGCAGTTGTTTTCTGTAGTCTGACTGTTTGATGTTTCTCCTATCCTGTTCTCTGTTAGTCATGGAAATCCACTCCAAGAATTGGTCATGGGGCGTTAGCAGACTTCAGAACCGGAGGATATCCATACTGGTGGAACTGGTTAGAACAGCGCCAGCCACCGCCAGTGACACCCAAAACAAATGTTCTGAGAAGTCCAGCCATGAAGAACTTCCAGTTAACTCCTACAAGATCACCTATGAACTTCAAGGCTAGCCCAGTGCCTCAGTCAAGCAGCATTGGTCAACTTGGTAACTCATTTGAGAACATGGATAATTCGACTCCAAAATCCACCCGATCATCCGCCCCTCTAAGTACAAGGCAAGCAAGAACACCTCCTGGTAGACTTGCTCAGAGATTTTCACGAGGCAGTGCAGCCAACTCACCCTTTAATGGTGCATCCTTCAGAGATGATGATAGCCTTACAAGCTGTCCACCTTTCTCAGTTCCACGTTACATGACCCCTACGGCCTCAGCTCAGGCTAAATTGAAGGCTGGCAAGGATCAGTTCCCTGACAGCCCAACATCTGTCACTTCCAATATGTCTAAAAGGCGGATGTCGTTTCCATTTGGTCAAAGTCCTGGGTCTTTCAAGTGGAACAAAGGATCGTTGTTTAACAAGGACAGTAGTTCTCAGAGGGGCTCAGGGAAGATCCAGACAACACAATCTGTAGGTAACCTGAGCATTGATTCATCAACTTCTATGCCTGCCTCTGTAGGAAGAAAGCCATTTAACCGTTTTGTGTGAATTTTTTTTTTTCTTCATTTGTACTCTTTTACTTTGGCCTTTTGTTGGTCAAATATTTTTTTTACAAGTTTGATCTCTTCCTGTGCTGCTGTGTGATCTTATATACTGAAGTTACAGTTGATGTATACTAATAAAAATGATGTAGGATGTGATGGCTTGTAATTACTTTGATTGTAAAAGAGTATGTGTTGTAACATTGATTGATGAACTAAAATGTTTCCTTATTTGAGATTGGAACATTTGCAAGGTTGCTGAAGTTAACATGGGCTGATGGCCTGTCTTGGCCTGTCTTTCTCAGTTTGCTGTCTGGTTTTAACTTAACTCTTATTCCATAACCATGTATCAATCGCAACATCTGAATAGCCACCCAGCCTGTAGCACCAGGAACTCAGGAAGGGTGCATGAGTCAACCCAACCCGAACCTATAAAAAGCTTTAGTAGTGAGTATTGAGTACTCAGTAGTAGTTTCGTGCTTTCCAAAAGTGACCAATTAAGGTTCATAGGCATCCAGCAATGGAGTAGTTCGGACATTTGACCTAATCTAGTAGGTCTATCTTAACTACTACGGCCAGACTTTTTGAGTGATCTCGATTCTCAGACCCTTGTTCAAGGTGAAACTTTTCCGCATTAACGCAGGACTTCTATCAACAAATATGTTGGAACTATGGGGTATTGAAAACTTTACACAGGAGACGTATCAGTGAAAGTCACTGAATGTTTCAGAGACCAGACAAAATATAGCAACACTTTCTCGATGTAGCACGCATCTCCACACGTAAAGAATTCAATGAAACAGAAGGACGACTAAAATATTTCAAGAACTTGCATATTGTAAAGAACAAGTGAAGTTTAAAGATCAAGTTTCAAAAGTAATAGGATGAGATGATGACTTTCAAAATTGCCATACAAGGATCATGTTTCAGTACAGAAAGAAAAGGCAAGATACAAACAGAACAATGAGTTGACTTGACATTCCAAACTTACTAAACCCATCCATACAAAGAGTCTAATGCCAAAGACGATGCAAACGTATCTACAAGACTACTACAACTGATCAAATTCCTTCCAGTAAATCTGAAGCCACAGCTATTAGATCATCCTCGGATAGAAAATGTACCTTCTACAATGTTTCCTCTATTTATATGGTCCTGCCACAAGGAATGTCTCTCGTGATCAAGCTCGCACATCAAATAATTCAAAGCTGGACTTGTCTGTCAAAGATCCAACTGAAAGGAACAGTAGGTGCCTGTTTTGCCCTCTACAATGTTTCCTCTATTTATATGGTCCTGCCACAAGGAATGTCTCTCGTGATCAAGCTCGCACATCAAATAATTCAAAGCTGGACTTGTCTGTCAAAGATCCAACTGAAAGGAACAGTAGGTGCCTGTTTTGCCCTCTCTCGAGCTCTCTCTTCCAGCCTTCTGATTCTTGGTGGTAGACTGCACACGTAATCCTGTGCCTTTTGCCCCTCAGGTGAAAGGCCAGTAAGCTTCTCGACCTGCCAACGACCAACCAGAAACTCCAATATGTCGGCATAGTCCCTAGCAGTATAGACTCCAAGCCTCTGAGCAACAGCAGAAAAATGATCAAACAGATTGTCATCACGGCCATCATACATGAGGTGAGCTGGCATAGAGATCTTCTTCTTCATCATGTCAGCAAAACCCAGGACAGTACCATTGGGGTCAATTTCAAAGAGCTTCTCCACTATCTTGGTATATGCAGTTTCATGTCGCTTCTCATCTGAAGCAATTATGCCACATATCTGTGCCAACTTGAGATCTCCATGTTCCTTAGCAAGTCGTGCTGTGTTGCCATGGGAAATAAATGTCGCCCTTTCTTGAAACGATGTGTAAATGAAGCCAAGATAAGGATTGTTTTCAGTCCTAGGGTCCTACAACACATGAAGGAGCAAGTGAGCCTTTCAACAAAATAACACAAGAGTAATTGTCTTCATAGATCAGATAACAAGGATGGCAAGCTACGACACAAGAGCTATTCCAAAAGCTATTAGACTATGTGGGTACAAGACTTGGCAGATGAAAACATTGCATTATCAATCCAAAACTACTAACCACCACTACCATCCCTTCTCATAAATCTCTCCTCCATCCCTCAGTGAACACATAAATCACAGACAAGCTACACATGATTCGATAAATTTGAGTTCATGGGACAATGTTATCATATAACATCTAATTAAAAATTCGCCATAGAGCTGTCAAGTTATTCAGTCTATAGACTATAGCCTCATCCAAATAACGGTAAGAGCACAACCTACTGTATATACCTTAAACAACACGTAAATGTTCACTTCCTGTTTCCTACCACCAAAATGACCCATGAGGCCTTGAATATGATAAAACAACTTAAGGAGCAACAGAAGAACATGAATCCACACACTACCCTTGACCTGTTTTCACCTCCCCAATACATATTCCACCTTACTCAAATAGTAATTAACATCTCCCTGAATTTTGCATTCCTACACCCTCCCAAAAAGGGCTTGTTAAGAAAATTGTGATGTAAAATATTTAGAGTAGGAGAAGCGTCTGATTTAACTGTTATAGCCAAAATGCAGAACTCCTACTATCATTAAAAAAAAAAAAAAAAAAACTTGAGGAAAATGGAACTTACCATCCCAGACCCAATCAGATACTGAATAGTTTTCTCAACGGCTCTCATGTCAACACGACCAGTGAGATAAAGGTACTTGTTGAGAAGATCACCATGCCTATTCTCTTCAGCAGTCCATGCTCTTGTCCAAATAGCCCATGAAGTAGGACTTGCTCCAGTTTCATCCCTGACTCCATCCAGAGTATTAAGCATTGTCTGATAAGTTGGAAGAGCTTCTTCTGTAATCATGTCCCCAACCAATGCAACATAGTGATCATCTGGGATCTCTCTTGCCCTCTCTCTGAGCTCCTTGACCTGTTCATGGAAACCCTCTGATGCAGGATCAGGAAGAAAATCTTGAGCCTGCCAACATTTTTCGACAGGCTTTAAATGGATCAAGAGGTTCTCATCTGCCCACTTTTCCATTGATTGGAATATTTCAATCTTTTCCTGAGGCATGGAATGAGTTACTTGGACATGCACTTCACGTGGAGGTGTAAACGGCTTCTTCAGGCTTTCAGCTTCTCTAAAATGCAAAGAACTAAAACATCAGAACGGAATCTTACCAATCTGTCAATAATATTAGTACAATAGCAACTAACTAAACATAGCCAAGTAGCCTTTTAATTGAACATAAGCTAGAACGGAACACAAAAAGCATCTTTACACGATTTAAGGTGATTCCACATGTTTAAATTGCCATCTGCTGTCTCACACAGCAAAACACTACACAAGTGAACTGGAAATCGAACAAGGCAAAGAATTCTTAACACAGACGTTCTCCTGGACAAGCTCATATATCGTGCAACCATTAAACAAGATCAAGAAAAGGGGAAGCAGATGAAATAGACATGTCCACAACTCCACATACAGAGTACACACCCTAAACCTTTACCATGCATACAAAAAGTAGTCAAGGCAGATCAATGATAAGTTGACAACATGTAAGAGAAACATCGGCTTTACTTCCATAAAAGCAGGTTCTACCCTCACAGAGGATGACCTAGCATCCCACGAGGCCCACGTAAGTTAAATTATAGAGATTAAGCCTTACTAGTGAAGACTTCTTGTTCTCTCCTTGAAATCTCTAAATCCCCTTTGCTAATGGACTTGTTTCCAATCTAAATTTACTTGTATCTTGTTAATATTTTACAGCTATTGTGTGTTCTTACCACCTATTTTTGACGTGCAACTATTTTCTGTGTGTTTCTTTTTAGTGTTTCATCAAATCATCTACTTCCCACCAATAAATTTTTAAAGGGCATAAAGACTTCTATGACATATGCACCACCTCAATCTGTGTTCTTTCTCCTCCAAAACAACAAACATTTTGTGCAAGAACAGTGATCAAACCTCTACTTCAAACCAATTAAAGGAAAGGAAAGGACATTCACCAACATCATCAGACTATCAGCCGTATAAAAAGCAAGCTACGGGCCAAAACTACGGGTATTCTCATTCCGAATCCAGTATAAAGCAAATTGATCTTTCTCCTTTCTAGATATTTAAGCAATTCCCTGAGGTACATAATATCTTTGAGTTCAGATTCAAATCCCACTAGCAGAACAGGAGTAGCACATTACCAATCAAACTTTCATAATTCTCCAAAACAAGTTAAAACTTAAAACAAGTGTACAAAGAAATTCTAGGCCCATTAATACTGATAGAATTACCTATCTTTACACTTCCAAATGGTAAATTAAATTTTTCGACTGACAAAAAGAACCACTGCTAGATAACTTTCACTGTCTAAATCATCAACAATCATTAAAGAGACAAGCCCAGAACACTGAAACATAGACAGTTACCAATCAACATCAGTCCAATATGAGAGTTTAAACATCACTTTTATCATTAAATAAACTTCTCACATACTCTAATTAATTTGTCACAAAGAAAAAATTAATAGATATATACACAAGTAGTATTACCTGTGACCTTGTACAACCTCCTCAAATTTGGGAGAATAAAAATAAATGCTCAACTACCACTACCTATATATCATCACCTAAAATTCTCACCAAATTTTTGCAGCACTCTATTAATGCCCAAAAGCTTAAAAACACTGCAAAATCTATCAAGACTCAGTTTTTTTTTTTCAGTGTTTATTTTTCATTTTGTTAGCCCCACACACCAGAAAATGACAAACTATTTCACACAACCATGAATCTTCATGGTGAAGGCACAAAAAACCATGGTGGGCAAAATCAGACCTCCCACCCCCAACCACTAGTATCTTCCCATACACTCAACAGGAAATACTATAATACGAAAAAAATTAATAACAACATAATAGATTAATCAAGAAATTTGCAGAGCATCTGAGTACAACAAGTTGCAGCTGCAGAGAATGAAAATGATGGATTTGCAGAGATGCCCATATCATAAAATTCGCACTATAAATGATTAAATGTCAAATCCATAAGATCAAAAGTACAAAGATTGAAACTTTATACCAAGAAAGTGAGAAATATGACAAAACACCAAAAAAAAACATCAAAGATCAGAGATACCCAGATGATAAATTAGTGCAAATTACTAATAACTTGAAGAAGAAACAACATTGGAAATCAATAAAATTAATTAATAAATAAATAGAAAAAAAAAGGAGGGTGAAAGAAGAGTACTTAGGAGAAGAGCTGCTGAGAGTAGAAGCCATGAGAAACTTGGGAGATCTGGAAGAGGGCAATTTGGGAAGAGAGAAAGAGGAAGGAAATGTACGACATTGGAATGGTGCTGATATTGGATTGAGATTCACAGCCATTTTCTGTTGGCTTCTTTGATACACTTCTTTTCTTCTTCTTCTTCGGCTGTTGAGTTCTTTTTTTGGGGGGGTTTGGGTTTGCTTTTGTTGGGTGTCCACAACCACAGGAAGAACAAGGTTAAAGTATATATGTGAGGAGAGAGAGAGAGAGAGTGTAAGAAAGTTCAAGGCATCTGACTCGACTCTCCAAAACTCACCATTAAATTAAATAAAAATGTGGTAAAACGAAAATGAAATTAAGAGTAATAAAAAGTACACTTGTGGATTTACTATGGAAATAATTGTAGTACATGTTTGAATATAAGATATGGTCATGAGTCTCATGATGAGTCATGAGTTTGCTTGAATTAGATGCTAACACTCACTATTATAGTTGGTACTCCATGTTTGAATACTAATATTAAGATGTTAAATCTCAATTTTCTAGTCAAAGAGTTTACAGGAAGTATAAATTATTTGGGAAAAAAGAAACATGGATGAAGATAAGTTTTAATTATTTATCTTTGTATAGTATACTCCGTAGTAACAAGTATCATTGAAATTTCCGACTATTTCGTGGTACTTTTGAGGTTTTCGAAATTCTCATGTTACTCATTAGATTTGCATTTTGTTAAAAATTCTACCGAATGTTAACATTGTTATTTTTCATTGTTTTTCAAAATTTGTTTAACGATAAAAATGATACAATTGTTAAATAACTTAAACCACTTATCTCAATAATCAATGGTTAGATTAAAACAATTAAAGATAAATAGAAGTCTCAAACCTATCCTTTCGACTTCCCCCCATCCCTGCCAGTGGCGGAACTTAACCATAATATCGATGGGGGTCAGGAAGCAAACACATAACCTCCCATGTAATTTTGGCCGGCCTTAAACTACCATCCTTTTCGCTCGCCCTCGCACCTTCTCACTTCCCTGTTCTCCTTGATTTCCCCTCTTTCTGTCTCTATCATCTGTCAAACCCATTCTCTCTCCCCATTCAAGCAATTACCCGAGTCAACATCTTCTATATCTTCTCATGTAATAGGCCGACTCATAATACGTTGCAACACAACCCAATAAGATGGAAAATCCTCAATTAGACCCATATATCCTCTCTTGGGTTTAAAATGTGAATAACTTGTTGGTAGTATGGTCGGTGGACTATATTACAAACATATCACAAGCTCGTCAGATTCCTAATTTGGCACAATTTTCATATAGTATCGTTGTGTTACACCTAGAATTGCTTTTGGTAGTTGTGTGAAGGAGGAGATACGAGAGGGGGGTGGCCGGCTGGAATAGTTATGTCGGGTGCGTGTTGGCCACAAGGAGAGAGGAGACAGAAAATGTGGTTCTTTCTTTTTCATTATGTTGCACTAGTAGAAGATGGCGGAGATTCCAACTCCTCGAAATGATCCCAAGGTAAGAGAAGGCTATTTTTTTTTTGTACACTGGAGCAGCTAATGCTGAGGGGGTGAAACCTGGGACACTTCCACGTTGACTTATTAACCACTAGGTTAGCCTTAACACTAAAAGATGGCTAAATTTTGCCGTTAGTGTACCACCTCTCTATCCATTTTGATGGAGATGACGAAAACAAACTTTCTAAACAGTCAAATGCATGAGATAAATAATATCCCATACAATGCTTCAACTTTCATAAGAAATACCTCCGAACCTACTAAGTATGTAAGACTTGAGTTATGAAACATGTACTAGAATCTCCAACTTCTTTGTATCCAATTTTGTGACAAATGAAATCCCTTTTCAAATAATGACAAAATAAAGAAAGAAAATGTTCAACACTACGGAATATGGAAAGAGATTTATGGAATTGATTTGTCTCAAATTGGGAAACTAAGACTCATATGATCAGTTTATGATGAATTCATATCATCATACTACCAACAAGACCTTTATCTTTTAGCGCACGAAGAGGATATATGGTAACTTCCCATCCTATTGGGTTATGTTGAGACGGACGGTGGGTTGGGCTATTATAGAGCAACTTTGCGACCGCGTGTTGATTCTGTGGTCAAGAGTATGCCCAGGTCAGCAGCCTAACGAGAGAAAGATCATGGAGCTAGACTATGGTTGGCTGCCACTAGCAACGAGGGCGTTGCTTTCTTAAGAGGGGGTGAATGTAATACCCCATATTTCAGAGGAGGTTCCTAAGAGATTAAGGGCTCATATGAGGTGTTCAAAAGGATTGACAGTGCAACTCATACCAACAAAGTCGAATTTCCCTTTAGAAAACCCATGTGATAAGAACTCCACAATTAAGCGTGCTTGCTGGGGAGTAGTTTCATGATGGGTGACCTCCTGGGAAGTTTCCCCGGGTGCGCACAAGTAAGGTCAAAGTGCAGCAGAAGGACCCGTGTTGGTCTGTGGAGCCAGTTACAGTCTGGCAAATTGACATAGGTAACTACTCTCGGTTCAGGTGCTGATGAATCGAGGAGTCACAGAATGATTGACTATTTCCTCTTACGCTGATCTCTACTCTTCATATACCATTAGAAAATTTTGGATGCTTTCAAATAGTATAACAATGGAAATGGTGTATGGGGGGTGATTCTTCTGATATCCAAGGGACATATGAAATCGATCTCGTGAGTGCATTGGTGAATAGAAAGAGAGTTTCCCAACGGATTGACCAAATAGAAACATGTAAGTTATACAAAGAGAATTATGTTGAAAATAGCAAGTAAATTGAAATCTTTAAGGGATTGTTCAAATCTCTAAGTCATTGGAAAGTTGCCAAATAAGTTGGACCGGTATACAGTGGCGGATCTAAAAAAAATATTTCGCGATGTCTTAATATATTTTTTCAGTGTCTCTCTATCTTTTTAAGGGAACTTTTCACAAACTTTAACCTAAAAATTTGCGTTTTCGGAAATGTTTGCGGTGTCTGCGGACCCCATACCTTAAGGCATGGATCCGCCACTGCCGGTATAAACACCTAAGTTTATCATTTCCATGGCAAAATGAGTAATGACACAAAAAAAAAAACAATGGTTGCACCACATGAGTAATAAAGGCGAATTATTGCCTTTTGGTGGAATACACTAGTCCCCAAAAGTAATTTAAGATGACACATTTTGACTACTCATAGTTTCATTTCCTGATAACACCACCAGAATAGCGAAATATGATAACCACCCTAGTCATCACTTTTAGTTGGAAATAAGAAATTTTTTATACCATGAACGTGCATCACAATCTAATAGTTCACACAAGAATGATAACTACTAGGGTTTCTGATTAGAATGTTAAACAATGGTGATTTTTGTGGAGACACGGGGATAGTTGGAGTAAAAGTAAAAGTAAAAGGAAATGTTAGGTGTACAGATATAGAAAACACATATTCATTCGCAACAAATCAATATGCTTAGAGTAATCGTCGGCCAAGATCGGTGTTGCATGTTGAGGAGGTGATAGACGTGTATAGTCAGAAACCTAGAGAGATACTGTGTATGTGAAGATCAATTGGATAAAGGACGGGCACTCTGAATTTCATTTGATTAATTAATTTGGAAATTCAGTGTAATTGGATGGAATTTATGGGTTCCCTTGAGAATTCTTGCTTAATTAACTAAGTTTTAGTGTGTGATATCGATATGGAGGGAAGTTTGAACTTAGAAATTGGCAGGAAGTTAACTTTTGCCTATTCTGTATTTGGAACTTGTTTTTTTTTTTTTAATACGCGGTAAACAAAGCTTGTTGAACACATAAACGATCTTATCATATTCTATGGAAAACGAGAAACTTTAAAAGGTATAGAAAACATTAATATTGAGAAACCTGGATGTGCATTGTCCTCAATTAAGATACAAATAGATGTAAGCCCGTGCGTTGCACGGGTCTCTTAATGACGATATCCAATTATGATGATAAAGTTGAACCGGTAAATATTTGACCCTTATATAGAAACTATTGCTTCAGACAATTACTTTCATTATATGAACCTCATTTTACAAATTTGAAAACGTATACTTTCAAATCAGTCCTCTCACTATAATATAACTACAATTATTTTTTTAATTCAATAGAACTATCTTGAAGATGGAGTATTACTTAACCTCTTGAAAAAAAAAAAGATTTTATTGCTTAGAAACATTCACGTAGTACTCTTGTGTTTTCATTTTTCACCTGATTTCCACAATTTCATGTTTGTTTACAATATGTACCATAATTTTTGCCCTTCGTACACATTATTGAAAAAAAAAAATACTATAATCTAAAATAAAGTATTTGTCTTTAATTTTACAATTTTAACTTAGCACCCTCTAATAAATTAGAACTAAATTAAATCTTTTAATGAAACCTCGTGCATCGCACGGGTCACTAAATAATGATGTCTAATCATAATGATAAAGTTGAACCCATGAATATCTAAACCTTTATATATGATCTATTACTTGTATTTTATTTTACCCGGGTAAACAATTACTTTTATTATAAAATTTATTTTACAAATCAAGAACTTATACCCTTTTACTGAGCCTTAATAATTGGATTCCTGATAATGAGCTTGTATATAATTTTTAAAGACAATTTAAAATATATAATTTAGTGTCAAATATCAAATAATTACTATAAAATTTTGATAGAGTGACCCAACCCAAGAGCATGTTACATGACTTATTTATGTGAAAATTATATTTGAGTGTAAATAAATTTAGGGATCTGCTCTGATTAATTAGGAAAATTTCACAAAAATATGTACCTTAATTTTTTCCCTTTGGACACATGATTGAAAAAGAAAACAAATAGTATATTCTAAAATAAAATCTTCGTCTTTAATTGTTCGACTTTAAATCAACAACTTTTAATGTCATTTACAACTATACTTTTATACAAAAATACAACTTTGAATACTATTGTTTACTTTATAAAAAAAAAAAGATATATATACTTCGAAACATTCACATAGTAGCCTTACAATTCTATTTTTCACATGGTGTCAACATTTTTAGGTTTGCGTATAATATGTATTTAATTTTTGCTCTTCAGACACATAATTGTTTTTTTGCTAAAATCTAAAATAAAATTTGTTCTTTAATTGTAAAATTTTAAATCATTACTCTCTAATGTCATTAGAACTAAACATTTCTTTAAAAACACTACCTCAATACTACTCCCTCCATTCAACTCCACTCTTCCTATCACTTTTCGGCACGCAATGTCGAGTGTTCTTCACCAAGTTCATCAATCCATAAAAAGATTGATGAACATAAAACGTACTTTTGATGAAACATCAACTACAGTGATGAAAAAGATCGAGATTTTGACACTTTAAAACTAATTTTCTCCCTCCTCCAACCCTCTTTCCCTTTCTCTCTCCTCCCCCCCACCAATCCACCATCACGGCACCACACAACCGACGACAAATCGCCATCACCTTACCCGCCGCCGCCTGTGGCGACCGCACCCAGCCACCACACTTCCCGACCCCGCTAAGCGTATCCCCTATCTACTCCACACTTTCATCCTCAAATGTATGTTCATCGAACAACAGTTAAATGTTCATCAAATTATAAGGTATGTTCATCAATTTCAGCTGAATGTTCATCAATTTCAAGCTGAATGTTCATCAATTTCAAGCTGAATGTTCATCACTTTAATTCACCCACCATTTCTATCTCCATTTCTGCAAATTAATTGATGAACATTGACTTAATTTTGATAAACATATAACTCAAACTTGATGAACATTAACTTCATTTGGATGAACATACAACTTAAGTTGATGAACATAGTGATTATAACTGATGAACATAAAATCTGGATGCACTTTTAATTATTATATTTACATTTCTTTTCTTATTTGGATGAAAATCAAACTGATGAACATACACACATTCAACTGATGAACATTACCTCGATTTCATTCGTCTTTGTCTACTGTTTCAATCATTTGCACTAAGCGGCGTTGACATATCGGGGAGTCTTTTGACGGTTTTTTTGTGATTGTTTCTGGATTATGGAGGAGGAAAGAGGAGGATAAAATAGGTAGAAGTGGTGGAGGATGGGAGGAGGATGTCAGCAGTTAAGGTGGTGAAGTCGGCGGTGTGCTATGTGGTGGCGGCAGGGGGCGTTGGCGCTCGATCAGTTGGGCAGGGGAGGAGAGAGAATATAGAGTTGGGTTTTGGTTTATTATTTTCTTTTTGGTGAATATGTAAGGGGAAGGGGAATGAGAACCGTGGGATTATGTTACATCTAGTGATTATAAATGGTTCCTAAATTTTCTATATACTAAGGTTCCTACCTGAACATGACCCTATAATTATTTAATATTTAAAACAAAAATAATTACATAATATTTTGAGGGGATGTATAGAGTTTTACTAAACCAATCACCGTGATTGGCACAAAAGTGTCAATCACGGATTGGTGGCTAAATCCTAACCGCACATCTGCATTTCCACAATCCAAAAGCCCAAAATATTTCCCCCACCCATACCCTTATTCAGTCTTCTCTCTCTCCTCCCCAACTTAGCCACCACGCACCACCACTACGTTCACCCACACAACGGTAAAAGTGGGTTAGGGTCCCACTTTTCCGGCCACCTTAAGGATACCACACCCTAAGTAGGGTCGACCAAACCCATTCAAACACCCACTCGCCTTAGGGTGTCTTTTTGTGCTTTTCCGTGAAGCCAGCGGTGCTCCGGGGGTGGGAGGTGGGTCGCCGGCTGTTGGCGTTGGGTTGGGTAGGGTGCTGGTGGTGGTGTGCGTGGTTGGAGGCTAATGCGCGGTTGCCGGATCTAGGCTGTTTTGGGTTGGATGAAAAATGGACGCCTTTGCTCCTGTGATTGGGTCCGTACACCCAATCACAGTGATTGATTTATCAGCACTCGGGATGTATATGGTCTTCCCATTCTCTCTCCTCTAAAACCAAATCGAACACCACCAAATACCTTACTCATTTATTGGTGACCATTGCCTTCACAAGGTGGCCTACCCAAGGGTGATGTTGACGGGAAGAAACAATGCTGGAAACTTAAAAAAAAAAAAAAGGCAGTCTGATATGAGACAGTTTCACGATAATTTATTGTGAGACGAATCGTGAGACGCACTTATTTGTTTAAAAATTGAACCATTTAACATTCATTGTGGCCATTATATTGATTTTCGTGAACTTGTTTGTTTATGATTTAATGACATCAGTTGTACTGTGATTTAAAAGGGTTAGAAAATATAAAAGAAGACATAATTTATAGAGTAACTCATTTACTTATTTTGTATGAGCCATTCCAATCTTACTAAATTAAAACAATCACTAAAGAGGTGCCATGGTTACTAAAAATGTAAAAGAGGTCACTATTTATAGGTAATTTGCGAGACCGCACCTTATAAAATCAAAATTTTGGAAGACCGCACCTTTTCTGTTAAATTTTGCGAAACCACGGATTTTAAATTCTATTATTTGCGAGACCGCACCTTTATTGTTAAATTTTGCTAAACTATGCCTTTTAAGTTCTATTCATTTTGCGAAGCTGCACCTCTTTTCATTTCCGACCAATTTTGACCAAATATGACAGGAAGGGGGTTTCTCACAAGGCCACAATCAAAGTTGATATAAGAAAAGCCTTCGACTGAGTCTCATGGAAATACTTAGAGAATCAGCTGAGATTCTTGAACTTTCCAGAGAAGTTTATCAGCTGGATTCTAACTTGCCTCAATACAGCTCACCTTTCCCTAAGTATCAATGGATCCCAAGTTGGTTATGTGATGGGGAAATTTCCTTTCAAATACCTAGGGGTTCCATTACACTCCTCTAGGCTTACTACAACAATGTATCCTCTCCTCGACAAAATTAAAGCAAGACTGCAACACTGGGCAAACTCGTTCATTTCCTATGCAGGGAAAGTTACAGTTGATTAACTCTATCATTCTTGGTATTCAAAACCTACTGGGTTTCAGTGCTTCTACTCCCCATGATGGTGCTAAAGAAAATCACTAGGCTTTGCAGAGATTTTTTTTGGGGTACAAGTGAGCAAAAGGGGAAAATAGAATTCATCAAATGGAAGACAATTTGCACCCCAAAAAGAGAAGGTGGTCCTGGCACAAAAGAGGTGTTAAACTAGAATAAAACACTATATGCCAAATGGATTATTAAGTTGCTGACTAATAATGAGAATATCTGGTGTAGATGGGCTAGAGCTTATTACTTGAAGTAGGAGGATTTTTTGGGTTATTGGTCCTAAGCATCACTGCTCAGCCACTTGGAGATCCCTCCTATCAATAAGGGAGGAAATTGTAGGAAAAGCTGGCTCAATTGGGGAAGCTAAAATGATGATTAACAATTGGAGCAATAAGGGCAAAAGCAAACTGGTGTATAAGTTCTTCATGGAGGAGAGAAATGTTATCAAGTGGTACACAGTAGTCTGGGATGCCTGGAGTATGCCCAAATGATCTATTATAGGTGTGCTGGCAATCTACAATGCTCTTTCTACAATAGATAACCTGAAAAGAGAGGATTTTGCATTCCTAATAGGTGTTGCCTATGTAAGGTTCAGGAGGAGAACATAAATCATATGTTCTTTGAATGCCAACTTACTAGCAACATTTGGAGTTGTATACTAGAATGGCTAGGCTATAGCAGGAGAATTGGCCGCTTAGAACATGAGCTAAATTGGTTCAGGTTCAAGATTAAGGGGAAGACAGGGAAACATCCATTTACTTCGAAGTGCCCTCTCAGCTACAATCTATGAAGTCTGGAAGGAGAGGAATGCTAGGAATTTTAGAGAAAAAGCCAGAAGTGTTGAGCAAATTACGCTATTACACTTCTTACATTCTATACCGCCCATTTAATGGCGGTTGTCGTATGAACCACTGTAAATTATGTGATACTGTTATATGATAGTTGTCTTCGTCTAACCGCTATTATTGTTCAAACATTTTACAGCGGTTGTGATTAAATAGTAGCGGTTCTCTGAAAACCGCTGTTATATAGTATGTTTATCTATAGCGGTTTTTCGTAAACCGCTATTATATGACACATCCATTTGTGGCGGTTTCACCAAAATTGCAAGGAGAACTTTCCAAGTTCTCGCGCTTAATCTAAAAAAAAAAAAAAAAACCCAACACGATTCCTAATTTCCCTCGCGCTTAAACCCTAAATCAAAATTTTCAATCTTGCGGAACGAATCTCACAGGAAAGATCTAGTCTTCGCGATAAAAAATAAATCAATCAACTTGTTCAAGGCTTTCTACTTCCGGTACTTGAGGCCTAGCTACAAATTCACCCATCAATCTTCAAAATATCAGGTAATATCAGATTATTGATTTAATCTAACTATCAGTATTAATTATGATGTTGCTTTGTGTATATTAGTTGATTGAATTCAGCCGACCATCTTGAATTTATTTTTAGTTTTAATTTGTCAATTATAATTTCTTGCATCTAGGTTTAGACTGGGCCTCGTAAATTTTTGCCATGATTGTTCAAATCCTAAGTATTGATGGCTGAAAATTTTGGTGAAATTGAAATTATGTGCTAGGTTTTTGTATTTGTTAATTCTCGAATTTCTGGTTTTTGCTAGTTAATTTTATAGTTCATTGTGCTTGTTGATCAACTTCATGACATAATTATGCTTGATTCAATTCCATCAATTCAAGTACCATGTCTTACGTGTCCCAATAGCCGAACTGTTATAAGTGTCTTATACGAATGTCTAACTACTGAAGTACGATTGTTTAAAGTGTTACAAAATGAAAGACTTCTCTTGTGGGGTTTCCTGAACTTATTAGTCAGTAGAGTAGGCTAATTGTGCAATATTCCTTCAATGAATCTAAGGATTTTTCTTTTGTGTTTGGATTATTAGTTGGCTTGTACTCTATTCTTTAGAGACGTTAGTATAGAGGTTCAGTGGACTATAGACCTTTGATTTGATTTCAACTAGTAGTGCTTGTGCCTAATTGGTTTCCCTTTTGTTTTTAGTCTTCCTCTTGATTCTATACTTCAAGTATCATCGAGTTCGATAAGCTTGCTGGAGTAACTCTAAAGGTACATGTCGTTAGCATTTCTCTCTTCATAGTGTTTATAGCATGTGCAAAGTATAAACCTAAATGTATTATATGTCTCAGATAGGGGTGATGACGAGCCGAGCTGAGCGCGAGCCTAGCTGAGCTCGGCTCGAGCTCGACAAGCTTGAAATGCAGCTCGAGCTCGTCGAGCTTTAAAATTTGAGGCTCGAGCTCGAGCACGCATTTGGGTAGCGAGTTCGAGCTCGGCTTGCGAGCTCGAAAAAAATTGTTTGGAGCGTCTATTCATGTATGAGTTGGATAGCATCAATCGGCAAAGTCATGAAAAATTCAATATACAAACTCCATCTACTTACTGTTTTACAAAGGGCTGCATACTCCAAAAACAAATAGGATTTAAGGGGCATTCATTCATTCAATATGCAATACAAATTATACAACA
>JBBYHQ010000010.1:12986189-12997259 GCA_038382645.1 Spergularia azorica | reverse complement strand
TTAATTTCCTAGAATTAGAGACATGTAGTATATAGTTTAATATGTAGAACTTTGTTCATCTTTATTATCATGTCATTGCAATGCATTCTTTGTTGCTCTTCATGGTTATGAATATGGAGACGTCTATGTTTGTGAGATCATAGTTAATTGAGAGAAGGACGTAGCAGTGAATCTCAATTAGCGGAACCACAATGAATGCACTAGATTGATTAATCACGAGAGTAGTTTAATTGTCTAGGGGTGGTCCTTTAATGGAGATTATGTGGAATTGACATTGTTCTTAATGGGTTTAGATTAGCGCAAGTGACCATCGAGAGGTAGGCCTTCCTAATCTAGGCACGCGTACTAAACCTTGATCGTGAGAAGTTAGTTCAATATAGCGTAACACCCTTGAAACTTGACATGAAATTGATTGTATGAACTTGTTTTATGTGTTAGATTATTATTGCATTGATCTAGTTCTAGAAAAGTTTTCTCATAAATTCCATTCAACATTAGATAATAGTTTTAATTAAATTTTAGTAATTCAATTACAATTCCAATTTTATAGTAACTTAGTATATTTTAGTCTAGTTTAAGCAACTCTAATTATTGTAACATTGTCCTCGTGGGATACGACCCGTATTTGCCGAAGTATTACTACAATATACACCGTGCACTTGCGGTATATAACAAAATTGCTATCAACTGTTTGATTTTTAGAGCCTAAACATATTAAATCCGATATATTGGGGTCTCATTTAGAAATTTCGCCCACGGCGGCCCCAAATTTTTTGAAGATTTCCCACACAGTCGTGCACTAGATAAAGTTATACAAAAGTTAAATAACTTGAACCGAATCAATGGTTAGATTAAAACATGAAAAGAAACATAGAAGTCTCAATCTCATCCTTGTGATTCCTTTCACCCCGACAATGGAGGTACTTAACCATAAAATCAAGGGGGGGGGTCATAAATCGAACACACAACCTCCCACGCGATTTTGGCCGGCGTTAACCGGCCATGCTTTCGCTCACCCTCGCACTTTCTCACTTTCATGTTCTCCTTGATTTCCCCCCTTTTTGTCTCTCATTCGTCAAAACCATTCCCTCTCCTCTCATTCACACAATTACCGAGTCAACATCTTCTATGTCTTCTTGTGTAACAACCCGACACACAATATGTTGTAACATAACCCAATTAGATGGAAAGTTGCCAATTAGGCCATATATCCTCTCTTGGGTTTCAAATATGTATAACTTGTTGGTAGTATGGTCAATGGACTATATTACAAACGTATCACATGCTCCTCAAATTGCTAATGTGGGATGTATAAGTTTCCATATAATGTTGGGGTGTTACACCAACAAGTGCTTTTGATGGTTGTATGAAGAAGGAGATGAGAAGGAGTGAGAGTGCACGGGGGGAGGAGGGGGGGGGGGAATGGTTGGCTGGAATAGTTATGTCGGGTCGGTGTTGATTAGAGGGAGGGAGGAGACAGAAAAATGCGGTTCTTTTAATTTTTGTTAAGTTGCACAAGGAAGATGGCGGAGATTCCAACTCCTCAAAATGACCCCAAGGTAAGAGCACGCTAATTTTGTTTTTTGGTACACAGGGATGGAGATATAAAAATTTGATCTAGGATACTCCCCACTCAAATTAACTTATTAATCACTAGGTCAACTTTAATCCTCAAAGAGGGCTAAATTTTGTGTTAGTATTGCACCTTTCTATCCATCTTGATGGAGATGACAAAGACAAACTTTCTAAACAATCAAGCGCATGAGATAAATAATATGCCATAACAGTGCTTTAACTTTCGTAAGAAATACCTCCTAACCTACTAAGACTTGAGTTATGTAACATCTACGAGAATCTCCAACTTCTTTGTGTCTAATTTTGTGCCAACAGTAATCCCTATTGAATTAATGACAAAACAAAGAAGGAGAATGATTGGCTCTTTCCTCTTGCACTGATCTCTACTTTCCACATACCACCAGAGAAACCATAAGGTCAAGCCACTTTTGAAAATTTGGATGCTTTCAAATAGTATAACGATGGAAATAATGTGTGGTGGTGAGTCTTCTGATATTTAAGAGACATAAAATCGATCTTGTGAGTCCATTGATGAATCGAAAGAGAGCTTTTCAACCCATTAACCAAATAGAAACATGTAAGTTATACAAAGAGAAAAATGTTGAAGGTAGCAAGTAAATTGAAATCTTTATGGGATTGTTTAAATCTTTAAGGCATTGCCATCCTTAGACTGCTTTGATCTTCGAGATAAGGTCTGTTAAATTCGGCCATTGGAAATTTGTCAAACTATGTTTGGTACCTTTACATCCCTATGCAGTATCAATGGTGCCCTTTAGTAGACAAGTTGGACGGGTATAAACACCCAAATTTATCATTCCCTTAGCAAGATAAATAATGGCACAAAGAACAATGGTTGCATCACATGAGTAATAAAGGCGAAATGTTCTCTTTTGGTGGAAATACACTATAGTCCGTAAAAGGAATTTAAGATGACACCTTTTGACAATTTCATTTCCGGGTAACACCATCAGAATAGCGGAAATACAATTATTAAGAAACCTTGGCCATGACTTTTAGGTGGGGTATAAGAAACTTTTCATACTATGATCGTGCATCACAAACTAATAGTTTGAGTACACAACAATGATAACTACTAGGGTTTCTAGATGTAATGTTAAACAATGATGAATTGTGTGGAGATACGGGGATAGTTGGAGTAAATTAAATTAGAAGGAAATGTTAGGTGTACAGATATAACAAACACCTATTCATTCGCAACAAATCGATATGCTGAGAGTAATCGCCGGCCAAGATCGGTATTACATGTAGAGGAGGTGATAGACGTGTTTAGTCAGGAGTGTTAGAAAAATAGAGAGATAGTTGAAGAACAATTGGATGAAGGACGGGCGCCCTAGAGCTCATTTGATTTATTAATTTGGAAATTCCGTGTAATTGGATGAAATCTATGAGTTCCCTTGAAAATTATTGCTCATAAGTTTTGGTATGGGACACCAATATGGAGGGAAGTTAACTTTTGCCCTATTCTATATGTAGAACTTAAATAGGCGGTAAACGAAATTTGTAGAATACATACACGATTTTATCATATTTATGGATGACGATAAACTTTTAAAGTTAAAGCAGTCGTTCATGTTGAGAAGCCTGGTTGTGCATTTGCCACCAATTATACAAGTAAAACTAGGAATATCTCGTGCTTCGCACGATCAATTTTTATGTTTAGGTCGAAAATCTTATATGTAAATTGGAATGGTATATATATCTTTTATGACATTTGTGTGCAAATTATATGATTTTTTTTTCAAAATTATAGTGTGGTTTTAATAATATTAGATTAGCCTAGTGTTCATGAACTTATGGCTTGGGTAATCGGGTTTTGCATGAACCTTGGGAATTGAGAGAAGAATGACATATTGATAGTATATATCACATTGACCTTTATTTCTCAATCTACCATGTTCCTCTCATTTGTATACGTAATTATAAAAAAGTACAATGAATGTACTTATGTACATGGCATTTACAAGATTCATGTACAAATGGAATGTACATGGCATTTGAACATTGATGTATGAAGTGTGTGTAAGCATTCATGTGACCTCTTTTACTCTTTTCTTTGATACACTACATGCATATTTAGAAGTTAATTTAGTTTTGAGGTTTGAATTCATGCATATTCTACATGATGATTAACATATGCACAATTTCCTAGAAACATTGATGTGTAGTGTGTGAACTCAACCTAGATTACTTGAACCTTACTTTACTTGTTCTATAAGCTATCGATCCACACTTGCCCAACTCAATTTTATATAGAGATATATAGGATTACTGATCAACAATATTATTAACAAAAAGTTGTATGAATCATGACCGTTTACACACAAAACTTTGCAAAATGGATAAATCCAAAACTTCTAAAATAAAACCAACATATCCATGTGTCCTATATACTCCCTCCGTTCCGATGAATACTTGGACTTTGCTTTTGAAACAAAAACCAATATATGGTGGGGTAAATGTGGGGGAGAGGAGAGAGAAATAGAAAATACCCATAAAACCAATAAAAGGTGGGTAGAGGTGGGGCAACTTGAGGGCATTGTAGTAACTTTACAAATACCACACCCCCTAAATAAGGAAAGGCCAAGAAATGAACGAAACAATCCAAAATGGAATAGTCCAAGTATTCATCGGAACGGAGGGAGTATAAGATTACCATGCTTTCTATGCATTTCATTTCACTTTCCATGTCCTTTTCTGTGAGACCTATCAATGGAACTCACAATATGCCATACTCCCTCAATTTCATTCAATTGTTTACGTTGTGACATGTTTTGTGAGGGGAACCCAATCCCAACATAAACAATTGAATGAAATGGAGAGAGTACAAAAATCACTAACATATATTCGGTGGTTGATTGATTGAACATCAATTACAGGGGTGGAGCCAAGGGGGGGCTACCCTAGCTCTGGCCCGCCCCAAATTTGAGGAAAATGGTTTCGACCCTGTCCAAATTTAAATCTGGCTCCGCCATTGCCATCAAACTTTGTAGTAATTCAGGATTCTCGTGAACTAAAACATGAGTAGTTTAATTAGTCAAAATTGACCAAACTGAGAATACATAATTTCCCTCCCTTAGTTATCAGGAAATTTGTGTCAAAGTACCCCCTACATTCAATAAACAAAGTGAGGAGCTCCCAATGAATTTCTGATTTTAGTGATTTCTTTGAGCCGCGGCTTGCAGGCAACCTAAGAATGACTCAATGAAAAATGCTACACATACAAAGCTGGTGTGGGTATATACTTGTACTTTTCGTATTTAATCAGTTCACACACACAAAAAAAAAGCACTTCAAACTCATTCAAACTTCGATAGAAAAAATTAGAAATTATTGTAACTTCGTATATTTTAAATTTAAATTGCAAAATTGACTGTGGATCAAATTCGAATATGTTAGTTGATCCATAGCCCATTAACACAATGTTGAGATCCTATTCCATTTCATTCAATTATTTTGATTACTTAATTACCTTTTGCATAAAAGGTGAGTCATTTAATCAAGAAAGTCACACAAAATTTAAGGCCTTTTTGACTGATTGGGGAAAATGGACACTAAAATGTTAAATAGACTCCGATTTCAAGTCCATCAGAGTTTTTGACCCATGAATCCAAGTCAATCTCGCTCTCCCATTTCACCACTATGTGATTCTACGTAGCATCACTCCCACTTCAAGTTCCACCTCATTTTAGATTTACGGACTTGGTAAAAGTCATGTTTACGACAAACAAAGTGCTGATACTTTGTTCTGCGTATATATTCACATCATCATCATACTCTAAATTAAAATCAACAATCCTAAATTAAAATGCGCATAATTTGACTATTAAAACTAAAACCAACGGTCCAACCCTTTTCCTTGCGCCAGTCAATCTAAGATTTGGTCACTTTATGAGAATCAATTAAAACAAGTTTAATTAAAGCGGCCGTTTTTCACGACTCAACTGACTCGCTAATTCGCCATTAATAATAATGGCTTATGATTGAAGTTACTACTAATAAAAAGCAAAATATTAACTTAGGAATGAAATAAGAAGAGAGTAAATGTAGCGATTTGTTCGAGGCCACAATCAACAAGAGAGAGATTTGAAAGGCACGGAGAATCGCAGATGTTGTTTTGTTATTGCCAACCTTCAATGCAAAATTTTCGCCACTTTATTTAGACGATTTTGCTCTGCAAATTGGCTTTTTTTATTTTCTACCAAAATATTGCAACAAAAAAACTTGAGAAAATTAAGCAAATAATAAAACTTGAGAAAAATAAGAAACGGACCATGAAATAAAACAGAGATCAATTCGAAACTATTAGAAATTGAAACGTAAAGAAGAAGATTGAAGTTGTGAGATTACAGAGGTGCGGTGAGGTATAAATAGCAGGCTGAAGGCGGCAAGATCGGTGCTATACCTTTAAAACCCTAGTGATTTTTTTGATTGTGTGTCTGATGGGCTTTTAGCCCACAAACGTGTTTTATGATTTTTCTAGGTTTAAATCGTTGAGCTGATTAACCTAAAGTGGAGTTCATTTGTTACTCTTCACTCTTCAAGTCTTCAGGTGGCCAGCTTGTTTGGTCTTGAGTTGAGTCATATTTACTCATATTGATTTCGGACTTTTTGGGGTTGAGGTTGGGTCGGTGTCGTGATTGAATCGTTGGATCGGGTTCAATTTGAATTATTAGCGTGGTATATTGCTTGTTGATTTTTGTTTTTTTTTGTTTTTAAAAGGAGCTTGTTGATTATTTGATGGTTGATGGAATCATTTTAGGTTCGTAATGTGTTCGACTATACTCCCTCCAAACACCTCATTTGTTTTTTGGGGCTCAAGTTTGAAAACTTTGACCATGAATATCAACAAAACATACAATGAATTATAGTGTCACAAAAATAATTAAATTCGTTATCAAAACAGCTCTTATAAAAGTAGATTTTTTTTTTAATAAAACATTTGAATACATGTAAAAGAATAATGATCAAAGTAGCGTCTTGAAAATTGCGGAAGAGGAAATGGGGTGTTTATTGTTTAGGCATGAGGGACAGAGGGAGTATATTACGTGAAAATATTTTTTTTCATTCCATTGACATTACTCGATTAAATAACTTATCATTTTCATTCGGAACATTATTGAGCTTGCGAAGTCACGTTACGCCAAGTTCAGGTAGGTGTAATAGAGTCCTTGAGTTTGCGATTAGCTCAATTTAAATTTAGTTTGCCACATATATATGCTTTCTAGTGGGGTTTTGAAGCGATTTGGTTCGGATTGTGCCAGCATAACCAAACGTGACTCGTGAGACTTTGCTTCACTTGGAGCTTATATGCTCAACTAGAGTTCTCGACCCTGAGCATTGTTAAGAGTGTTAAGACTTGAGATGGACATGGGACAATGTTTTAGTTCTCACTCAACTCGATTCTCGAGTAGATTGGGTGTACAAAAAAAATAAAAAGATGGACATGGGACAATGTTTACAAATTCTCAACTCGATTCTTGAGTGGATTGGCTGTAAAGAAAAAAAATGTTCGTAATCTAATTCCTCTTAACTCTAAGTACTCAAATCTCGACTCAGCTCATGGCACAACGCAGGAAGAGTTTTCAAGCTCAGTCTCGGGTTAGAGCTCAACGGGCCTAGACTTTAGCTAAAATGCAGCTCGCCTAAGACGCATAGCTTGGCCGAAACATAAGTGACAAAGAGATAGAAACAGAGCAACTAAACAGCCCAAAAAATTGTTGCCATTCTCACAAACACTGATTTTTTTCGTTTGGTATTTAGGTCACGTTGAGCCCTTACGCCCTCCTTTCGATCTTTCATCTCCTGGACTCCTGGGTGTAAGACCGCACAAGGCTGGTTGGAAGTTGATGTCCTTCCGCCTTCGGGTGCCGTACCGAGAGTGTCAGATATGAAAATGGCAATGTTGCGCTTCATAAGACTCATTACAGAGTTAATGAAACCTGTGAACTTCACCGACGAAAATCAAATGCTTTATATTGACCAAATAAGTTCTCAAGGTTCAGTTGCAAGATGACTGAATTACTCTGCCTACGCTTGACGAAAGGAGGGGGCTGCAGCAAGTTTCAATTTGCAGAACGTGCAGTATTCTAAAGAAGATCAGAGATTATTGGCTTTTTACACCGGAGATCAGAAACTCCGGCAACTGATCACACTGACGGGTTCAAATGTCACTATTTACGAGCCTGATACTACAGATGAAATCAGAAAGTGGCACAACTATTCTCTCATTCACCAGACATAGCCACGCCCACAGATGAGTTTGTATAAGAATGAGTGCATGACTGCTAAAAGACCCAGCTATGTATTTGACAGCCAATAATCAGACATACAGCATGTCTTGCATACTTCAATATGGCAAAAGAATTAAATCTAGTAACACGGCAGTGAAGATCGCCTTTCTACCCAAATTTATGTTTCTGATCATACCAAAACCGCACAAGATACACTGTTCAGATTTACACTTCCACCAAGCAATCATTACCATATACCATCAATGTACAAATAACCAAATTAACCTGCTGTAGCAATTAGCAAATATCAGTGCAGCATGTTCAAACACAGGAGGGTATGAAAATGTGACAGACATTCACAGAACCAAACTCGTACAAGATATGCAGCTCAAAACTAACATTATCAGCACATTCACTAAAAAAAAAAAGGCAATTTTATAAAAATGGATTCTCGACCAAATGTAGTATCAAGAATAAAATTCCAACTCTTATAAGAGTAAAAATCATACAAGAGATGCTTCCAATTCAAGCTAAGAAAGCCTTTTTTTGTATCAGGGGTTCACTATATCCCCAAAAATCAGAAACTTATAAATGACGAATCAAATCACAAGTTTTTCTTTTCTCAATCATCAGAACCTTTGGGAACCTTTCGAAACGACCAAAAGGAACATCAATCTAACCATTCTATAGTATCCTCCCAACTCCCATACCCCAACTAAAACAAGATTTCATCATACATTTCGACTCTCTCGAAAATGGCTAGTGCTACTACAACCACCCATGGTCGAACCAAAAACTCGAAATCAAGCTCTAACTTGAACATGTTTCCGTCTATCCTCCTCAAGCACTACTCCAAGCCCTTGTCTCCCCCTACTCCTAACACCCCTCTTACCCCGATAAACCGAATTCGACGACAACACATTCAACCCACCCCCCTTCTCAATCTCCAAAACCTCAGACAACCCATTCCCACACCCTCTCGACATCCCAACATCAATCCTAATCGCCTTATCCTCACACGCGCTATTAATCCCGTCTTCTTGTATCGTATGCCCCATGATCATCCTTTTCGCCCCGGGAATCGTCCTCAGAACATGCTCCAACGCCTCACAATCACAGCTCTCAGCCGCCTCGTGCGAAAACTTCCTCAGCCACACCACTGAGTTCCTCCCGCTCCCAATGTCCCTCCACAATTCGCTCCTTTCGCCTTTGATCCACTCCGAAACCTCGGCATTAATCCTCTCTAATCCGTAATTAACATGATTAGCTAATAATCCACCGTGCACAAACACATTCTCCCCAACCACTAACACCGTCACATTATCCGCTAGAAACCGTGTACTTATCGGCCCTTTCGGCCGCAACGCCGCAATCCTAGCCCTAATTCCGTCGTGATACTCCTTTCTTAAACCCTTAAATTCCGTCGGAATCCCTGAAAACGGATCTTTCGGAATATCTGAAATTCCAGAACACGATTTCTTCATCGAATTGCCGATTTTATACCAAAACGCCCAATTTTTGAACTCGTCTAACGATCCTTGCGTTATGTAACGGAAATCGCCGTAGATGTTCATGATTTCGTGGTTGCCGTTCATAGTGATGAGTTTTCCGCCGGAGGTTTGAGCTTGTCGTTTAAGCTTCTCGAGAAAGTAGAGGATTTTTATCTCGTCGTTGCCGCGGTCGAGGACGTCGCCGACTTGGACGACGGTGGAGGTGTCGCCGGACCAGTTTCCGGCAGCGTCGATGATTCCGGCGAGGCGGAGTGACTGCTTGCATTTGTCGAGGTCGCCGTGGATGTCGCCGATAGCGATGAGGCGGTCTTGGGGTGGGTAGTGAGTCTGCAGCGGCGACGGCGGCGGCGGTGGTGGATGAGGGGAAGTAGGGTTAGGGTTTGAGGAAGGCGGCGGCGGCGGAGGGAGGAAGATGCCGCCGCTGACGGAGAAGTCAACGAAAGTGTCAACGAAGGAGGTGAGGAGATTAGGGATGTTTTTGCAGGTATCGAGATTTGTCGCCATTGCTATAATGTGAGGATGATGAGTTGGGGATAATTCGATTTTTCGGAAGTATGGTTTATTATAGCTCAAATTAGGAAGAATTAGGTTTGATGGTAGCTTGACTTATAATCTACCGATTTACAAGTGTTGTTGTTCCAATCAAATGAGGGACTACCGAACAAGGTTGGTTGTTGTTTGAGTGGTTTCGAGCTCGAGTTTGAACTGAAAAAGTAAGTGCTCGTGTGGATAACACGAAAGCTAAATTTTCACAGTGAGTTATGTTTCCGTTAAATTATTACCTCCCGGAGGATGAGTAATTGTTAATTGGTCTCAAGGTATGAGATAGTTAAGTCTCGCGATAGAATAACCCAATTCGGTATTGTGTTCAAAACAATGTTGAACTGGCAACGATTGAAACCTCTTAAATCACGCCGAGTGTCTTCTTTATCTTAATCAATCAAGACTAGATATAAATAGGTGGTATTGCTCGGATACTCGAATTAACCTAACACTCTATATGTAACATTTTCAAGAGATATTTTCTTCTCTTTTCGTCAACAATAACGATCAACTCCAATTGATTTATTAATCTATTCGATTTATCATATCATTAAAGTAACCTAAAAAAACTGAAACCAAAAATCCTTCCCCGGCATGTCATTTTTTCATCTTGTTATAGTTATAGTGTTAAAGACGTTGGTCGTTAGAGGTGGACTTTGTTGTTTCTCCAAGACATCCAATCTTTCCCCGTACAATTTAGTTTTCACCTCTCGACTTTTGGAGGGAAGAGTTTGTCGCCGGAGGAGTTGGTTGTTTTCTAATCTAATCTAGTCCTCAAACAATCAAATTTTTGCATAAAAA
This sequence comes from Spergularia azorica, assembly GCA_038382645.1. NCBI lineage: Eukaryota > Viridiplantae > Streptophyta > Magnoliopsida > Caryophyllales > Caryophyllaceae > Spergularia > Spergularia azorica. Next base: position 12,986,578 of record JBBYHQ010000010.1, on the reverse strand, counting down.
ACTAGTGCCATTTATGCTAGAGAGTGAATATTTACATCCAAAAAGTCGATTGAAATGATTGTCTTTAAAATGCAATTACTCGACCTATTTCCACATTTATACTATTGTCAGGGCCGTAGATGAGCCCGGGCGAGCAGGGCCCAGGAACAGGGCCCCCAAATTTTGGGGGCCCAAACTTGCCAGATCTAAGTTTATGTAAAATGACAAATTCTTGTGTTAGACGGTCTCACAGGTGAGACGGGTCCATTAACTACAGGCCCAAGTGAGTAATAAAACATATTAAAAGATTAAAAGAAAAAACTTTATTCCTCCCTTGTGTTTTATTTCAGTTTCTTTCTCCCCTACTCCCATCCCCTTTTACGTAATTCCTATTCCCATGGTTCTCTCTT
>JBBYHQ010000010.1:12973135-12986089 GCA_038382645.1 Spergularia azorica | reverse complement strand
ATTTTCAACTTCTTTATTTATTTTATTTATTAACTCTTGTTTCCTGCCTTTTATTTTCCTATTTTTTCAGTTGGGCTGTATGTTTATTGGGCCCGTCTCACCTGTGAGACGGTCTTACAGGAGACTTACTGAAACCTGGGTTCGAAACCCACCTCTTGTGTATTCTACCATTTTTTTTATTTTTTTATATCTTTTTACATGTTTTTTTATTTTTTATTTTTTTTTTATCTTTTCCTTACCCAAATTGTTCATGTTTCTATTGTTTTTTCCCCTTTCCAATGCTTTTGTAAACTGTTTTTTACTTAAATTCTAACTTGGGACTTTCTTATATTCTAATAATCTCTCAGTGCTTAAAGTTGTGAGCAGTTTTTGTAAATGAGCCTAAAACACATACGTCGATATTAATATATTAAGGCCCCAAAATTGTCGTTTCAATGTATTTGGCCCCGGGCCTCTCAAAGGAACGCTACGGCCCTGACTATTGTATATATATCTATCCATCTTTCTTCATAAAACTAATATCAATTTAGTATAACTCGACAAGTCGACTTATTTTCGTATTTCGCACATACATCGTCTTTAGAGTTTAGACCCTTTTTTTTTTTTGGACGTGAACATCGTTCTTCACCTTTTGGTGACTATTGAGCCACGAGTCGACCCAAGAGTCCAAGACTAACGATGTCTTGCTGGAAAAGTTAATTTACCAACACGACATGTATTAATCCAAATTAAATTTGCCATCCATCAACCGCAAAACCCTAAACCCTCTTTCTCCTCCTTTTCTTCCTCTCCCAAAGTTCCAACCTTGTATCTTCCTCAAGAAGCCAAAGAATACCAAATTTGAGCAGCAATGGAGGACCAAATAGTATCAGAGAGATTGAGGAGGAAGCTCAGTGAAGTGAACACAGCTGCACAATCCCAACTTTCTGGCATTCAAGATCACATTAATTTCACTCTCCAGGTACTTCCCTTATTTTTCTTTCCTTCAATTTTTCTGGGCATTTTTTTGACATTGAAATTATGCAACCATAGAAAAAAAAAAAAACCCATAAAGTTTGAATCTTTACATGTGAATGTTTGGTGGGCAGCAAGCATATTTCAAGTGTGCGTATCAGTGCTTTGATAGGAGTAGAAAGACTGAGGAAATAAGCAACTGTGTTGAGCATTGCAGTGTTCCTGTTATGCAATCTCAGAATCTTGTTGAGGGTGAGATGGCTAAGTTTCAGGTACTTTTTTCTGTCATTCTCAGTAGAAATTTTTTGCTATTCATTTGATAATCAGCTGGTTTTGATTGTTGCTTCTCTATTCAAATAATCTGATCTTGTTTATATTTGAATCGGGTTTCGATATACATAGTTGAAAATCTTTCTTGGGTTGCTCTACGAGTTGTTTATTTGCTTCTGCTGCGGAAATAAACTGTGTTGTCGAATAAAGTCGAATTCAAGCACGATTTAGTAAAGTTGGGAGTGCATTGGTTAGGTTTCGGATGTCAATGATGTAGTATAATTAGTTGGTAGACGTACTCGTATGATTTTGCATACTCTGATAGGCTGCAAGAGTAGAGCTTTAGGCAGTTGAAGGTAGTGATTGATGTTGAAATTGGAACCCATCTATGAATAGCAGCTAAATTTTAGCTGCCTTGATTTAAATATTGTGCTTGAGCGTGTTATACAGAGTTGTGGACCTTTAATGGAGTTGAAATGTCCATCCTTTTTGGAAACGGCAAAGTCGCAATTACCATTACCTTTTCACTCTGTGCTTGGTTAGGGATGTGGGTTGGGAGGTAGTTAACCTGTAATGTTCTCGAATAAGGTCAGTTGAAACTAGTGGTTTTATGTGCTACTGACTTTACTCTTACTGAATTAGGGTGCGTTTGGCCAAGCTCTTGGACTGACTTCTTGGACTTAGAAACTGAAACTTGGCCAAATAACCCAAAGTGAAACAATCTCTAATTTTCAGAAGCACTTTGGTGTGAAATTGTCTTTAAAAGTAGAAGTTCCAATTTAGTGCCCCTTCTACAGTTTCCGAAAAAGTTGGGAGCTTTGTCAAACAAGCCTTATTAGTCATTTAGCCCATCATTTTCACAATGAGCAAAGGCATTGGTGAAAGTTTCTACTGTAAATTAATCGCGTCAACTTTTGCTGGGTATTTGTGGTTTTTTTAATAAAATAATAAAACTAAACCGAGTTTAGGTATATATCTGAAACTCCTTGTTGGGAGGTGTTTGATTTTGAGCCTTCTCATTTGGGGGTGCTGTAATTAGATTTATGATGTCCATGCTGTAGAACAATTAGTTTGTAGAAGTATATTCTATCTATTCTGATAAATTGTAAGAGTAGAGCTTTATGTAGTTAACGGAAGCGACTGGCCTTGAAGGTTTTATCATAATTTAGTCATGTCCTTTTTTGCTGGGTAATTGGCTATTCGTGCTTTTTCTTTTTGGTGGTGGGACGGGGATGCTGGTGGTACAATATCATTTCATTATGCCTCCTGAGCTCTTGTCGCAAGATGTGATGTTCTTGGAAATCCTACTTTTGTATCTGTTATTAAGGAACAGGATGGTAAATTTTGTGTTCCACCTATATGGATGATAAAATGTTGGTTGGTAACTGAGGCATTTCGAATCTGATGTTTGTGCGAAGTACGTAGTCAATTTTGGACAAACTGGCTTTTTTCTTCTTATGAAACATGCTTCCCCCACAAAAAGGAAAACCTTTGACAACATATAAAGTTTTTACCTCTATGTTGTTGTTGGGATAAATTATTTCTGGAGCATAGTGCTATGCATAGGTCTATGCCTATTAAAGTCTGGTGCTTAAACATATGGGCCATGCTTATAGCTTAGAGAAGCTTTGTTGTTTATGACTCCTGTAAGCTGGAATTTGACTTTCTAATGCCATGTCCGATTTACTGGGATATCTTTCTGTTCATGTATATGTTTAAGTTTTCATCAATTGGCAATTTCTCTGTGCACATTCAGGATCTTCTATGTCAGCCTTAATGGACGTATCTATGGGCATCTAGATGCCAGTCATCTTCTTTGGCTGATTTTGTCATGTTAATACTTCGTTGCAAATGACTTTTTTGTGCACTACTGCTCAAATTTGATTGGCTGACAGCAGACCCGTTAGGTGTGAGCCGTCGATGTGCGTTATGGTTTAGAGAAACTTTCAGGTTACTTCCTCATGTGCCGCTGTAGGGATCTATCATGAGTTTGTATAGGAGAGTTCTAAGTTCTAGCAAATACGATAAGAAATTCTTAATTTCTTATATTTGTAAATTGTGTTCCCAATGCTTGCAGTAATCACTATAATATTATGACAATGGCAAATCTATTATGATTGGCAAACTAGAAGCTTATTGTCGGTCAACCTATACTGTGCCTTTTGAGACTTCAAGTGCCACAGGAGTGAAAGGTCTAGCTCACTCGTTTTACTTTTTTTTTTTTTTTTTGAAAGTGATTATAGTGAAGTTTAGCAGTCAATTGCAAAGTGACTGAAGATGGCTGTTTTTCTCCTTGTTCTTAACGAAGTTTTGCCTGTGATACTTGGCATAAAGTATTTTCACACTCATGTACATTACCTTGTGTCCATTATGGTTATCTTCCCCGGTCCATCCGACCATATTAAGAGTTCTTACACTTATTACATATTCTGTGTACAGGAAAGGCTACAAAGAGCTTTGGCAGTGTGCCACGACAGATATGAGTCTTCCAAACTCCAAATTGGTCAATCTAATCCAATCATTGACCTGGAGACTTGTGCTAACAAGGCAATAGATGACAACGTCAAGAACCTTCCAGCCATTGCGGAAAGATTGAAGACATCTCTTGGCATGAACAACAGCTCTTAAGGTTTCCTGACTTCCAGTATCTTTGCCAACAACTACACAAATAAATCACGATGACCTTTCCCGCTGTAGTCTGAAGAGGGATGAAGAGGATGTATGAAGCATATGTGTCCAGTTGCAGTTTAAATGTTGGTGCTCTATTTAGCACATTAGATTTAGATTGACTTCTTCCAACACAAGTGATGTTAACATTCTTTGTTCAGCCAGATATGCAGTAGACAACATCTTTTCGTATTCAATATTACCTGATATGCTATCACTTCCGTCGTAAAATTCTTGTCAAAGTTGTGTTTTGAGTTTGTTGGGAAATGAATGGAGGAAAAATAATAGAACAGTCCTTAATATTCATATATACTACTTGTAGTTAGTATGTGCTTATGAAATCATGAGTCGTTTCACTCATCATAGTTGTCAAACTGTCAAGTGAACCCATTCGACATGTGCAGAAAGCGAGTCTTCACAGGGCAATGTCACTGGTTATGGACTAGAAACTTGCGGTCTATCAGTGACCAACATGGACGGGCTTGGCGATCTTTCAATGACTAACCTGAAGCTTGGGTGAAACTAGCTAAAACTCCCCTTGAATCCTGAAGCTTGGGTGAAACTAGCTAAAACTCCCCTTGAATCCAGGCCCAGTTCCCGAGTTGTATCGAGGCGTAGCAAAGCAAATAAGGTATATAGAGTGTTGTTTCGGAAGGGGATAGTATCTTCGAAGATGTAGGATTGCTTCTTTGAGAGGAGAGCATGGTTCGTGAAGGAAACCTGAAAATTATTTGATTGCATAATTCCGACTTGTTTTGATTTCAAGTTTAGGAATTAGAACTCGAGTACTCAACTATCATCCAAAGATAAAAGCAAAGAAATGCGACGGCTGAAATTCTGACAAAAATCCAGCTGAAACACAGCTCTGTGGAGACTGGAATTTGATTGGGAAAGACATCGAAATCACACTACATGAGCTATACAATACACTTTAAACATCCTCAACTGGCTCTCAGGATCCCAGGCAGATCAAGTACATAAAAGTAAACACAGGCTTAGGATATTCCTAGAGTTTCTCTGTAACATACTGAACTGTTGAAATGCTTTATTCCTGTCTACTCCACACGCCATCAGTGAAAGTGCGTGACTAGTAAGGTTGCTTATGTGGCTTTGGCTTCGCCTTGGTGTTTCTTGTCTTCAAACTTATCAATAGCAACCTGAAGTTCATCAGTACCCCCGACTGCTCTCATTGTGTAGAAATACACTCCAAAGACGAATGCTGTAAGCCCACCAGCAACTATCACATTCTTGGTTTTGGGTGAAAGGGCACCGAATCCTGACATTCTTGAAAGTAAGCAATCCCTTGGGACTCCTGAATCTGCAGAATAGACACAATTAATATGTAAATGATTAGATGCTCTTACATCAACTGTAGCTGGCGTCAAAGTACTGTTCACAACGTCACATCACCTAAAGTATACGGCGAAACTTAAGGAGACAATGAAAACAATCAATAAGTTGAAAAGAAAACGCCCTGAAAGTCTGATGGACCTAAATAGAAAAATAGAAGTCTCATAACCAGCATTGCTGTTTTCACCACCTGAGATTAGTGTTTTGAGGAAGGATCACAGAGCCTGAATTGTATAGGTGCAGAAGTAATAAGCAGACAAAATGTAGTGTGGCTAACCCGACATGTTTGAGAACATGATCGAGACTTGAATCGCTGACCTTCCCAACTAGCCATTCAGTCAGAATACACTCACTAAACGCACATAATAAGATAACATATTCTCGTACTAATACCTACGAGTACACCATAGGACTCTGCTATCTCATTCTCCTTCGCATGCTATTAGAAGGGTGTAACTGAATATTCCACCTTCATCGTTGACCCTAAGCCTCAGTAATAGGGCGACTGCTTTCTTTCTCTTACTCAGCAACTAATGGCCATCTCTTAGTCCTCTAGTGTTAACACTTTCATGCAACATTTTTCAACCACATGCCCAAAAGATGAAAGTTCAAAGGAAAAGACAATTCGAGAAATATACCAAATCACACGACACTAACTCGCGAGTTTCATCATTCTCAAGGCCGAAGTTGGGATCTCATTCTCAATCATATGATCAATGTTCACCTTATCTGGTAGAACACTGAAACTAACACACAAGTGGACTGACATCTTAGCTCAGCGACTAACATAAGCTCAATTTAGTGCTTTCTAATACACTCATAAGCCTCCACAAAGACCAACTAATAGTGTAGCTAACACCTTACCTCAATTTATCTACCCAACAAAAAAGAATTCCACAGTCAACGCAACCCACCAAATTGAACCTCAAACTCCAATCCAGTCATTCAATAAAACTTTCAATCAATCAAAAAGAGAACCAAAAAAGATACAGATATCATATCCACTAGATCATGTATACAATCTGGCGAGAATATAATAATCTCAACACAAATATTCTTAACTCATCAATTAATTACAGATCAACGCATATGCATTGGAAAACACAGCAATTATATACTAATAGTTTTGACAATGGTAGGCATCTTTTTACCTGAACCTTGCAACAAATAGTCCACAAAACACAACTAAATTGGTTAAATCACTGCCCAAAGTCAACCCAAAACTCTGAATTACTTCAAATGAACTTTAAATCTATCGCAAAAGGCAAAAAACAAATATATAAAATCAAATTTGAATATCAGAATTTTAAGGGCCGAGATGGTGGCGGTGTGAACAATTTAATTAGGTACTAGATAATGATGAAAGATAATTTGACAATTGTTGCTAGGTGATGAAGATTAGTGATAGAATAATGATGGGATGAGAAAGTGAGGAAAGAGGCAGAAGGTGATGCAGGTAGAATGCACCAAAGGGGGAACAAGGAGGAGAGAGAACAATTCAATATAGCCTAATTAAGGGTTTAACCTTATTAATCTCAAAGACCACTTTGATTTTCTACTAGGTTTGTACCCGCGTGTTTGTTTAGGAGATTGTAAAAATACCACAAGTTAATAGATAAAAAGAATACTTGAGTCGTTGACTACTCTTCTCACATTAAACCTCTTGAGTAATTGACTACTCTTCTCAAATTAAACCTCATGACTATCAGATCTAAGCTCAGTAAACTATAGGTTACTTCCCTAGGACTCAACTCTCGTGGAGTTAGGGGGTTATTAAGGGATCCTAATTCACAGGGAGACCCCAACTAAATAGCTGATAACTAAGAATTAACCCAACAGGAGACCCCATAAGGAGGCCTTACCCCACAACATTCCCCTTAACTTCACAAGTTGTGAGAATGATAGGGTTTGAGCCCCAAGGCACCAACTCCAAGTTGGGGGAGTGGTAGCCTAGGCAAATGAGCTGCAACATCAACCTTTCTGCTGATCATCCAATCCAAAGAAAGTTCCTGGCTTATTAATCCACAAGTTGATGGAGTGGGCTTACAAATGCTTTCAGAACATCAGGAGACCATACCCGAAAAATAGCCCATGATCTCAAAGAATTTATCTGGGAGAAAGCAGTGCACACACAATGCAAGAGAAGCAAGAGGGTCAAAACTCAAAAGGCAAGTCACTTACAATTGCATAGTATTTCATACGTATGTTGTCACTCACAATTATCACTGGTTCACTACAATGTGTTCGGCATAGGAGCAGAAGAAAGGGGTCATTTTCCAATCTTAGCATCACACTCACATGGTTACTTATATGCAGTATAAGGTGAGGGTGACCTGTAAAAAGACATATTTTAAAATAAACTATTACTACTAGGCTATATGCTGAGTATGGTGACCCGATACAGTTGCATAATCAACTATTCTAACCTAAAAGGTGGAAGGAAACTAAGCTATATTTTCCTAAATGTCATGTATAAAACCATCGCACAACCGAGAGCAAGGTCATCAAGACAATAAACAGCCATTGGTGCAAACTGGTTTCGGTATTCAAAGAGGAAACAGTTGGCTTTAAAAGAGTACTGTATAGCTTCAAGAATGATGTACCGATAAACATCAAGCTAAGTTTTTACATTTCCCAACAAACTATAACCATCACAAACAGATTTCCCTTTCAAAAGTTGGCAAAAGCTTCGCCTTTAATCTAGCAATTTCGGTCAAAAGTTTACACATTTAAATTGTCACATCCTAAACTCGCAACCTTGCACCACAACTAAGATCCCAACAGGCCAACACAACCTCAAGATGGGGCAACTATTGCGCGGTTTTGTTCCTAGTATACTTCATAAGATCACTGATTACCCGATATCTTCTAGGACACACTTATGTTTACCAAAGCCCAAATTTCACTTTCCTAATGCTGCTCACATCTCTCCACACAAAACCCTAAACCCTAAACCCTAAATTTTAGCATACATATCAAACATTAAGTAATAACAATATACAATCACATCAACTCAAAATCAGATACAACAACTACAACATTACACCAGTGCCTCAAACGCTCTCGCCTACAACAAACACTACGTCAAAAAACCCAATATCAAGCCGGAAATTTCTATGAAATTACGCCGAATAACCCAATAACCCAATCACATCAAAATCATACGAAGTATTATTTTTGGGGTTGGTGACTTATTGACCAAGTAACCCAATAACAAAAGCTGGAAATTTCTATGAAATCTCTCCTGCCCATTTCAACATACCCAATAAATTAAAAACAGCCCCCAATTACAGATTAAATTAGAGTAAAAATACATCTGAAATCAATGATAAACTTGCTGAATATTATAGGAATAGAAAGTGCGATTAGTAATCATGTGAAGAAATTGCGAAGAGAGAGAAAGAGGGAATACCAGTTCAACAATGGCGATGACGGAGAAGAGCGGAAGTCGGTCGCAAACAAAATGAGGGAAGAGGGTCGATACAATATGAGGAGGCGTGTCACTCAAGTGTTGCGTCTTTCATATGTTGTGATTTCATTTCTAGCTTTGTCGACGACACAAATAGGTTAGCCCCAGGACCCGATAGTTGGGAGATCAACTTGACTCGAGGTTGATTTAATTTTGAGCCATATTGACTCTTGCGTAGGTTGAGGAATGTTGACTCATCGATTATGTTTTATGATGTGATTCTATTAGCAACCAGTTTTGAAAATTACTAGGCGGAATAATGTTAAAACAATACACATCACGTTGAAAATTAGAATAATCATTTCAAAAGTAGCATATTAGAGCGTCTCCCATCTCCCTTTATGGACCGTTTTCTTCTCAAAGATTAATTTTGGATCCATATAGTTGAAAATAAACTCCAGCATGTCGAGTTTGCCCAATGAGGTAAGAAAAAGATACTCGTAAGTGACATTTTATACATTTAAATATTCTCTTTATGTTGGTCTATCATCAACACTAGCAAACTCTACCAAATTCACTAAATTTCAACCTTATGGGATCCAAACACCTCCAACACTCTGCCCACATGCTAAAAGTTTAACACCAACCCCTACAAACCTTTCATCTAACCCCAAAATCCTCTTCCATGTACTCTGCTAATTCGCCATCACTACTATTAAAAACCATCTATAAAGGTTCAGCTAATCTCTTATAGGAAAAAAAAAAAAATTTAAGCTAAAGGCTGAGTCTTAATAATTGATTGAATCGATCACTACAACAAAACTATGTTTTTGGGACGCTTTTGTACAATGTCAGGCGAACAAAATAAGCCCGCGTGCCTCTGGACGCTTTTTGTGACGCTTTTTTGTGATGCAAATTTTTGGGACAAGAAAAGGCGCCTTTAAGGGTAAAAAACAAAGCGGGATAAACTTTTCACTTCGATTAATACGCTTTCTCATACCTTGTACTAAAATTTCACTTGAAATGAAGGGCTCTCAAGATTTGTACTCGAGATCCAAGGGTCAGGGTTACTGAGGCTCTCGATTTGTGTTCATAGTACGCCATTCATCTGAACTTGTTGTAATACGTTGACCTAAATTGTCTCGTAAACTTGACTCTAAAACCACGAGTTGTCGACATATATATAGAATGGAGCAGAAAAATAACTCTACATATGGATTTATTTATTGTTTTCAATAGTACATTTTCATTTATATTTTTCATTTATAGTAAACTCGATCAACTTAAGGGAACAAAAAAAAACTCTAGATGATCTGAATCCATATAGAATCGTCTCCACCTAAAGTGTTGTTATAATGACATGCCTTGTGATCTTATGTATAATTGTATATACGTGCGAATTCAGTCATAGGCATTCATGACTTAGCTAGCATGTTGATAGACTATTACAAAAATTATTTGTAGGACAAGATCAATAATCATGAACAATCTTGTACAAAAGCTGGTCTCAAATGATCACCAAATGTCTTAAAATCTCGAATGTAGATACAAACTTTGTCCTGCAGCAAATCGACCAGTTTGCAGATCTTGTGGTGAAAGAAGAGCAAGCTTAGCTGCAACATTAGCAGCAATATCAGCTGTACGACTTCCTTTTCCACCAGTCATTCCAGTTTGAGTAAATCCCGGGCAAAAACAGTTCACTGTAATGCTGCATTTCTCCAACTTCCTCGCTAGCAACTTCGAGTATGCGTTTAGTGCCAGCTTCGACACTGCGTAATCTGTCCAATGCTCCGGCCATCCTTCAGTCTCCCATACACCTTCCTTGACGTGTTTCAAGAACGAATTTACGACTCCCTCTATTAGCTCCTCGCTTAGATTGTCCTCGTCTTCTAATGTTGCTTTTACACTTGGGTTCTTAACGTTCTGCACTCGTGAAGAAAATTATTCAATTAAGCGTTGTTTCAACTTAACTAGAGGCCTCGAGTTTAAGGTATACTTACGCTGGTAAGGCCGAGCCTGGAGCTGAAGTTTAGAATGCGGCTTTTGGAAGCAGAGCACCGGAAGAGAGGCAAGAGTGCCTCAATCAACAACTTTGGACCGTAATAGTTGGTCTTAATCACAGTTTCTGCATGTTCAATCGAGTTGTCGTAGATCCCGTTGAATGATACTGCTGCATTATTGACCTGCAACAATAAATCCTCAATTTAATCACACAGTTTCTTAGCTTCTTCTTGAATATTCTCCTTTGAAATGTACTCATAATTCACGTTCCAAAAAATTAGGAACTAGAGATTAATTTACATTCATTTATAATAAGAGACTGTAATATACTCTAATTGATACGAAACTTCTTGAGTCCAAAATCAAATTGGAGAGACTTTTATCCAAAACGTGACAATATCATACTACGTATACTATTGAGGAATGACCTGAAATTTCTTACTCTAGTCCTATTTTATGCCAGATTTTAATTAATGCTTTTTTAGGAGAACCCATTTTTCATACTTGATTTTAAAAAATTTCTTTTCTTTTGACATTTAGACTTTGGTAGACGATCATTGAAGTTTCTTTTAGAACATTCCTTATCAAAGAAAACTTCCTACTTATAGAAGTCTTTTGAATGGAGAAAAATGCTCAACTGAATAATGCACCTTAATACTATAAAAAAAATGACCTCTGGCTAGATAGAGACTATAAAAATAGACCAACGGGAACATATTACCGAACTAGGGAACAATCATCGATTAATTTTAAGGCCGTGTTCGTCATGAAAAGATAAAGTCAATGGCGAAATGCCGAAATGTAACATTTATCCTTCTATAATTTCTGTTTTTAGTGCCCTTAAAAATGTAATAAAAAATCCTGTTTTTAGTAATATTTAATTGATAAGATTCTAAATTTCTACTAACTATTACTTGTGTGTAGTATTTTGAATCATCTAAACAAAATACTATGAAACATCCAATATTTTTATCCTACTTGAATTGTACATCTCTTTCTTACAACATTATTGAGCTTCTTAATCTATCACATTACATACATTGCCATATTTGCCAATTACGCAACCAATCTTTGCGACCAATCAGGTCACAAATAATTAAAGACCCAAAAGAAAATTCAACATACAGAAAGCGTAATTGAGAAGGAAGGAAACTTACAAGAATATCAAGAACACCAAACTTGTCCTTAAACCAAGAGGCAAAGGCAATGATGGAATCCGGTTGGGACACATCAAGAGGAGAGAAATGAATGTAATCACCAAGGCCATGATTCTTCAGCAACTCCACAGCTTGTGCACCTTTGGTAGCATCTCTAGCTGTGAGTATAACAGTCAATCCCAACTCTGCCATCTTCTTTGCTAGTGCAAATCCAATCCCTCTATTTGCTCCTGTTACTATACTTGTTGTCTCCTTTCCCCACCATCTGTAGTGGCAGTGTCAACAAAATTACGATAAAAACTTAGGTAAGACGATCTCAATGTCATCTATGTGATGATCATGTAGTGTCTTTGTACTACCTTGGTATTGACAAGTTTCATATGCATAGAAAAGGGTAAATTATTGGAGGGTAGTGAGGTATCAAAATAATGCTAAAAATGTGATTCTCCTAGGAAATTAAACCTTGACATAACGATGGACGTAACATAAACAACAACGACAAGTGGACAACAACATTACATAATGCGCATCCTAGCTAGTGACTCAAAGGCTTCTGCCTAATTATTAACGAATATATACGTAGGCAATCGAATGTACGCAATATTACCCTTGCTTGACAAACACATCTGTAGACATAAAGAAGCTAAATAATTAAGTGGTTGATTAATTACCTGGTGGAAGAGGAGGAATCTGAGTGTTTAAGCTCCATGTTAATTAGAAGAGAGAAAGATGAGAGAAGGCTTAGCTTGGTGGTGGCCTGGCTAAATATCAAACTATGGAAGATGGGAAAGCAATGGAACAACAGACAAAGCCAAGCTGTATTTATAGATTAAAAGTTTGAAGCATTCAGATTAGGAGGACTCAGATAACATTACATATTAAATAGACGTGACTTGTAGTCCATGCACACTTGCATTATGCTCTTATATGATATTGCGCGTTTGAGTGGTACTGATTTCGATATAATCTTAACTAATTTTTATTTTATTGTGTTTGTTGGACTTGCATATTAACTATGATACCGCAAGGATTACAATTTATGCAATTATGCGCAATTACATTATATATATTGATGCACTCACGTATTCATTTAGGGAAGGACACTTAAATAATATAATTATAATTGTAATATCGAACTGGATAACT
>JBBYHQ010000010.1:12942704-12972273 GCA_038382645.1 Spergularia azorica | reverse complement strand
CGGGTCGGTCCGGTCCGGTCCGGTCTTCGGTCTTGCCGGGTCGGTCTTCGGTCCGGGCTAGTTTTTGAACAGCCCTAGACATGATGCTAACAAGAGGATCTCATCATAGTTTTTAATTCATCATGCATTTATGTCTAATTAATTTCCATGTGTTATGGAATATTATTGTTTATTTTATCTTTTTTTGCTTAGGGTACATATCCAGAATTGACTTTTAGTCTATAAGAACCTAAGATATTTGGTGTCGTTTGTCATCTGGCAGCATTTATTGATATAATGACTTACATAGTTACATGCATGAACGAGGAGGCTTTAGATGGTGGTCCTACAATGAGAATTTCCTTTTTTTCTTTTTTTTTTTCTTTTTTTTTTTTCTTTTTTTTTTTTTTTTGTTTTGGCGAGGGCAAAAACCATACAATGAGATGTTAGTTAAAGCATTTTGATAAATGTAGATACATAAACTGATAAACAGTTCATCTAATACCGATGTATGTAATATGTGTCGCATTATAATAATATGAGTAAAACTAGTTGTTGGTCATAAGGAGAAATGGTTATATACTTATATATGGAGTTAGGGAATCAAGTTAAGGTATTAGTAAAGTATATGTAATAAACTACGTGAAAATTAACTTTTCAACCATGCATTGAGAGCCTACTTTACTCATCATCATGCCAATTTGGTTTGAAAACTTAAACGATAGAATTGTAGGAGTCGATGTTTACTAAAAGTGAAATTTTGGTTATTCGTATTTCATTACTTAGTGCTTGTGATATCATTGGGCTAAATGTTTTTAACTTCGTGTATTTAAAAGTTTGTAAAATAAAAAGAATTTAAGTACATTGAAGCTTAAAAAAAAATAAAACGATTCAATATATATACTAAATTCTTTCTATCTTAACAATTTGGAGTCAATGATAACTAAATATTAGGCTGTCTTAATTTTGATGACTTCACATTTTCTCTACCATGGAATAAACAATTAGCTGTGGATGGGCGGCAGTCCTATTTCATCTACTATCTCTTAGCTTGGACCTAATTAATAGCAGGACATAAATAGGACATTGTTCAACGTGGAGTATTGTCAGTTTTATTATTCTTCAACTATACACTACACCATTTCAAACTTACCAAGGTTCAATTTTAAAACATGCACAAGGTTTATAAATAAACATATCTCTATGTTCATAAAACACGCGAAATGTTACGATCAATTTTGTTAATTTTGTATACTAAATTATAATCTCTTCATTACTCATTGAATTGCTTACATATATAATCGATTAGGAAGAATGCTGGCATGCTGCAGCCTCTCATAAACTAACCATAGTAAGCATAGAGATGAATTTTCGAATGCATAAAGAAACATGTTTAATAGAAAATTAGAAACACACACCAAAATATCGAACCCGGCACCAAAAAACAAATAAAAGCACGATTTGGTGCTTGTGTTTCAAGTTCATACTGTGGAAAAACAAAAAATGTGACTGAATTAAGTCTATCAATATTCTTAAATTTGTTATAGTGGAAGAAGTTGAAAAAAAATGCTAGCCATTTGCCTCTACATTGAAAGGCAGCCCCTACATTGTACTCTGTATAATTTAAAGGGATCACGATCATCTGGGACTATTTTTCTTGGAATTTTCTGATACTATGAAAAGATATGATCTTTTTTTTCTTTCTTTCTATTTGGTGCTTATTAAAATGAGTCTAACAAAAGCTCGCTAACTATTTCTACTAACATCAACAAATTTATTGAAAAATTTGGAAGGTTAAATTGTTGTTCTGAACCGTGTATAAATGTTAGATTGGTTTGTGAAAAGAACAAAAACCGGATTATATGCATAATTATTGAAAACAATAGATTAATTGTGTCAACTTTTACAATCATGAAAGAGTTGTCATTAGAATAATTCAGAAGCACATGAATTTCTTACCTGACTTGTCAATGAGATTGTTAGCCCTACAAAATGATTCTACTTGATTACTTGTTGGAGACTAGAGTGCAATATTTCCTTAGTGCAAAACGAAAGTACAATTTATTTTGCACATTAATATTGTGAAGGTTGTTGGAAACACGGGAACATCGCTTTTAAGGGTCTTTCCTACATCTGCGGATTTTGATTCTCAAGCTTTCACAAGCAATTGAGCATGACAATCATATGCTCAACATCTTCTCACCTGTGACATGATTGATATCAAAACTCAAAGTGTACACGTGGCTCAACGCTTCCATCATTAGACTGTTATTATTTATACGTTTTAAACACGGGTTAGAGTATAAGCATTTGTCAAGTAGATAAACATGTGCATTAGTTTGGAAAGATAATCTTACCATCACGATCACTATAGACTTCGGTACGAGTCTTACAACTACACTTCTAAATGAACTGTTGACGAAATGGATATGGTAAAAAAAATGGTGTGAATAACAAATCAGGAACTACATGATGTTTTACCGCAAAGCAAAAAGCTTTTGGGAGTGTCGACATCATCCAAGTGTAGAAGATAAACCAATGTATGGAAAATAATGCATTCGATGGCCTTAGTTTATGAAGAATTTTGAGACATTGGATGCACGAGTGCGAAAGCGAAAGTATGGTTCATAAAAATAATGTCACCAGCAGCCAACTATATGTACTAAAAGCTATGAAATGGACAAGCATACGAGTACATGACACCAACTCCGCCAAAAGCAAGCAAAATGCTTCAACCTTTATCAAAAAGTCCCCTGGACCACTATTCCAGCATCTTGAAAGAAGAGAAGCAACAAGGCAAAGCACAAGCAACAGTCGCAGATCTCGGCCTAGTAGTTAAGATTGGATTATTCGATATATAGGTTTTGGAATCGAATACCCGATTGTTGTACCAGCCTTTGAATCTCATCCAAGAGCAGTATTACGCCAATACATCAAAGGCTCAAAAGTCAAAACATAGAATCGGCTAAACAGGGGACGTTGAAATGCTTCTAGTCTCCAAAAATAAAGGGAGTGGACAACTGAACAATAACATGTGCAAGGGAGGAAAAAAAAGAAGAGGAATCCTCTTATTTAAGTATGTTTATGCACTTTAATGATGTGAACTAAATACAAGAAAGACGTATTCTTGCTCTCAAGAAAGTAGCAGGAGAGGCGTAGGAGGAAAATGCCAAAGCACACAGAGGTTAAATAGGAGCTCTTAGTACCATTAGAAATGAGCCGAAAATGAATGGCTTATTAGAGATCTCTCATTACTCAGGCTTCATTTGTTCGCACTCCTCACGGATAGACTGGAACAGAATCGATGATAAGTATCGTTCACCAAAGCTTGGGAAGACAACCTGCAGCCATAGAAGAATTGATGAGTTACAGATGTTTGCACATAGATATGCTGACGGGAAACAAGCAGTAATCTGAGAATACAGGGCAGAGAAGATAAGGGGTCAAAATGTTAGGCAAAAGGGTGACTTCCAAATGATGAATGAATGATCCAGAGTCACTTAAAGGCGTCTAAAAATCAGATAAGCATTTTGCCAAGTTCAAATGATAATATTTCATAATGTTGAGCTATAAATATCATACTGTCGGTTCCTGTCCACGAATTCACAACCAAGTACTCATAGTATTGGAAAATAATCACTATCACTGGTCTCCTGGAAAAAGTATCATACTGCAAAATTGGAAAGTCCAGGTTCTATGCGAAAAGTCAATGTAACCAGGGAAAATGAGAGGAGTGTGGTAACCATTGTGTGACTACATCAGACGTGCACCTCAGAGAAATTTGAAGTTAAAGATGAGTTGCAGCTTAATAATGCTCTCTCACAAAAAAAAAAAAAAAAAAAAAAAGCTGAAAGCTGACTTGAGCATTGCTTCACTAAAAGATGAAATAAGTGAAATATCATATAAGCGTCAGTCTGTATTTTACAGGATCAGAAAAATACTCTAAACATGATAATGTAGAATACTGAATAATTCCTTGATTATTATTGATAACATAGTTGGTATTATTGATACCACTTGTTGTGGACTGCCAAACCACCGGCTCCACAATTAGTATGATATTGTCCGCTTTGGGCTGGGTGACAAGCCCGCACGGTTTTCAAACACGGGTATCTTTTCAACCCAAAAGGCCTCATACTATTTAAGGTGGAGGTGGAACTTATATACAAGGATTCTAGTCCTTGTTTCTTTAATGTGGGACTTGGGTTGACACCCCAACAATCCTCCCCTCAAACCAAGGCCCAATTCATGGCCAGACCTCCTTCCGTTTTTATTATACGGAGACGCACAGTCGCGAGGTGTTACCGAGGGGGGATGCCCACAAACGCCAGAGTCCACTTGCTTGCCACACAGGTCCTTTTTAAACTGTGGCTCTGATACCATGTAGAATACTGAATAATTCCTTGATTATTATTGATAACATAGTTGGTATTTATAATACAAACTGACTCTTAATAACCCTAACCCTAGACTCTAGAATATTCCTATTCTATCCTCTAACAGATAAACGATGGGAGGAGAAATCAGATATTGGTTCAGGTTGCCAAAGGGGAGACGGACAACCCTATTCAACTTCTCCTTATTTCTTAGCAATTCACTATCTAGAATAATCTTCTCAAAAAGAAGCAGCCAAAGGGATCGCTCTACGAAAAGAAAATGTCATACATGTACCACAAAGACAGTTATGTCAACAGCACAGTCTAAGCTGCTGAAAGCTATGGATTCGTTACGAGGAGTACAACAGTGTTTTGGGAAGAAACAGGGTCACAGGTCTGATCATAGGGATTTCATCTCAAAAGTAGGTCAAGCTCACAGCACATATACTCAAACAGTAGTCTGCACCTGAACCTGACCCAAGCAAGAACAAAAGGCAAGTTCTTTGATGATACTTTTACATTGATGGTGATTGGAAACTCTTTAGGGTATATAACATGGTGATTATCAGGGGCTGAGGAACAGTTGCATTTTGCATCTAACAAAATAAGAACGTCAAAATAGAGCTAGTAAAAGATGTTTCTGCAGAAATATGCCCAAGGCTTTGGATTATCTACCACATGATTGTAAGAGAGAAGAAATAACAAAAGATATCCAAGACAAGTTCAAAAGTGACACAGATCAAAGGTCTTACAGCTATAAGCTTTCCAGCATTTTCAGGCCTTTTGCCAACCTTGATTGCAGCAGCAGCTGCCGCTCCAGAGGAAATTCCAACCTGAAACAGCGAGCAAAAGTCCAAATTTTAAATCTGAAAACAGAAAGAGCTCCATAATGACAAAAAAATGACATCTTAGGCGCTAATCTAGGATTGGCCATACATTTTGCATAGCAATAAAGAAGGGTATCAATCAGAAGGTTCGAAAAACATTACTCAAAAGGAGACATGAAACGTAAAGATTCACTAACCAACAAGCCTTCTTTAAGGGCCAGTTGCTTTGCAGTTTCAATTGACTCATCACTAGAGATCTGAGAAAGAAAAAACAAAAAACAAATGAATATTAGCACAGGAAAGACTTGAAACATTTGTCACCAACCCAAAAGGAACTCTCAGAAGAAAAAAATCTACAGAATCATGGAGCAAATACTATGACAGTAGGACATGGGAGATGTGAACTTGGGAAGCATGAAACCTTGACAATATGATACACACAAACGTTTGGATGACCTCCGAAGCTTGTACTGTCTCATCTTGTTAAAAAAGGTGGCACCCAAAACCACAAAATTGAGGGAAAATAAAACAAGAACATCAATTACTCAGTGAGATTAGAATGTCTTTACATCTAGTCATCACTCTACCCTGACATAATAGATATAGTGATGCTCATTGTCAGATTATGATCTCTAACAAATTTCACTTGCACATGCAAATCAACACATTTGACATCGACATCCCGATTGCCAGAAAGAACAAAAGAATGAAAGACCTATTAGATACCCAATGCAATGGACTATTCACTTACATTTACGGAGCAAAAAACTACTTAAGCTAGATTCAGAAAATTCTGTCAGCTTAGCTGCATATAGCGACAAGAGAGGTAGCTAACGAAGGGTGAATCTGTGAATTGGCTTAGTGCACGAAAAAGAGTGGAGAGAACAAGATGGACATAACAATATAAATTGATAAAAAAAAAAACTTTTATATGAAAGCGAAGAGGAGATTTAAAGGAGATAAATAAGTTCGACGACAAATTACAGGGAGAAAGTAGTAAGACCATTAAGAATATGGCAACAAAAAGGTTCAAAATAAAGGAAAAGGGTTTCAAAAACATACAAAGACAAGTATTAAGAAGAAAACACGACTAAGATAAAATCAAACCCTATCATTCACATTTCTCTCCATTCTGTTCTCTCCAACGTTGTAGCTTAGTCAATCGAGGACAACCATATCACTTCCGTATTGACCTTGAAACAATCCCAATCTAATATTCTAGACATTCTTGAAAAACTCGGATATTTAGACAATAACCTTGGGCTTGTTATCAAGGTCAATTTGAAAGTGACAACAGTGTTCTCGGGATTGAAGAAAATGGAGTTGAAACTATTTTCAGGCATTGACTCCCTATATGTTGGCTTTGGAATGTGATGGATAAAAGAAAATGGTTCATTAAACTGAGGTTAATTCTTATATTGTAAAATTGCAGTATATCAATAAAATTCTCGATGCAATTTTCAGGAACAGCCTCCTTGTATTTTTAATACATCCAACATCCCCCTCCCCCAACCCTGCTATGATGAGTGGAGCCTTAGAGCACTCGGCAATGTTTTTGTTGTTGTATCCAGAAAAGAATTGGGAACAGACAATGGTCGCTAATACCAGGCCAGAATTAGTGAATCCTCCACTTAACAGGGGCTGGTGGCAGAGTGGTGAACAGGGTGAAAGGCAGAGGTGGCAGAGGAAACACTTAAGTAGCTACAAGGTGTGAATGCACTGATATTGGTTGGCAGCCAGAGCCACTTTGCATCTTGTAGAATGACTTGGTATCCGTTCCACAGCCAGTTTTTTGCAGAAAGCCATAATACCACCCCGGACTTCACCACATAAGCCCTGAATGCTACATATTGGCCCTGCTACCCTTCTTTTCCAGGGCTGAACAAGTCGGAAGCTTCTTGACTTAAGCTTGAGAAGCTAAGCTAGAGCCCATGTTTAACGAGCTTTAAAAGAAGAATATCAAGCTCAGACCAACTCGGAGTTTCAATGACTTTTTTTCCTCAATTTTTTAAGGTTGTACTAAAAGAGTAGAAAATATACATCTAAATCAAAATTAGAAAATATGCATCTTAATCAAAAGGATGACTCTCTATTAACCGTCTTTTTCTAACATCCAAATATCATGTTCATTCATAAGAAGAGAATTTGGGGAACCTCAGGCCTTCGTTTAAAATAGCGCCAGCCAAAACAGCTCAATGTGCATCAGACGAGCAGATTCCATGAGGTTCAGTGAGGAGCCTCGAGGTGCAGCACCTCGCTGATAATGAGGTGATGTGTAGTGTACCCGAGGCATTCGACTGTACAATTTGCATAATTTTTGTTCTAGTTCTTTTCTTCTATCCTTTGCTTTGCCCCTTAGTCCTTAACTTTTAAAATATTTACTAGGCTTTTGTCCAACCAAGAAATGCCTTGGACTTTACAGGCATATGAAGATCCTTTCTTCTCTTGTGATATTTCTGCGAAGCAGGAGATTACCACAGAAAGATCTTACTAAGCCATTTTATCACACGTCGTGGAAGAGCCTCCATTCTTTATCATTCTAGAGCTGACCCTCTTCTTGAATAGAAAAGGGGTAGTCTTCAGCAAAAAAAATTCTGGAAACTAAAATTTGTTCTAAATAAAAAGAGGGAG
Organism: Spergularia azorica; assembly: GCA_038382645.1. Classification (NCBI taxonomy): domain Eukaryota; kingdom Viridiplantae; phylum Streptophyta; class Magnoliopsida; order Caryophyllales; family Caryophyllaceae; genus Spergularia; species Spergularia azorica. The sequence goes on along the minus strand of JBBYHQ010000010.1, from coordinate 12,964,460 downwards.
CCTTGCTTCCATGAGGGGCACGCCTTTGTTTCGGGTCGCTGCCGTCCCTCAATGCCTTGGAGCGTTTGACATCTTTTCAAACTAAACCGCTGGCACTGAAAGTTTGGGGGAAAGGGTGGGCTAAAACTACAATCAATTAATGTGAGATATAGCCAAGTCAGCAAGTGTAGAGTACCTACAGTAGGTGAGCTGAGCTATTAACTTGGAACTTTCAAAGACTGGCATAAAATCCTCCTATTAATTTCCTAATTAGAATCCTAAGTGTTGGGCAAATTTCAATAACACTAGTACATTTTATCAAGATGAGGAAACGGAAAGAGAGGGGAAAAAGATAGGTGTGGAAGAGGTGATTCAACACTCTATGCAAGGTGGTTTGTTATTAAAAAAAAAAACTACTTTGGGATGCTAACACCTCAAACCAAACTCTATTATTTGGCTTGTTATTAAAAAAAAAAAAAAAAAAAACCTCAAACCAAACTTGGAAGGCACAACTAATTAATCAAACACAGACCACATCAAACCCAGCAAATTTTTGTAAACAGAGTATAATACATAGAACCAACACATCCCATCAAATATAAATTGAGCAAAAAAGAGGGGAGGTAGGAGTACTGTGAGTACTGACAGCTTTGACGTATGATATCCCAATATTGACCTGAGGAGGTTCACAGGACCAAATAGATGAGATGACTTATATAGATAGGTAATTTTTACCTCGATAACTTCATCAAGGATACCCTCATCCAAGTTTTTGGGGACAAAACCAGCTCCAATTCCTTGAATTTTGTGTGGACCTACATACCAACAAGATGAATATTAAAGTGTCACATGAGGTCGTGCTAAGAAGTTAAACATCTACAACACCAGAAGCGTTTGACTTACCAGGCTTTCCTCCTGAAAGTATGTTGCTTTCTGTAGGTTCTACACCAATAACCTGAGAGGTAGACACAGGCATGCATAGTACTTAGACAAGCCGTAAGAATAGCAGATAAGCACATTGTAAGACCTAGAGTGCTATTTAGATAATAGTGGTGAATTATAAGCCATAGCTGACCGAGGGAAGTAAATACCTTTACACTAGGTTTCTGGTCCTTAAGAAATCGACCGACTCCAGAAATGGTACCTCCTGTTCCTATGCCCGCAACTAAAATGTCCACTTTGCCTTTTGTATCTTCCCAGATCTCAGGACCTGTTGTCTCATAATGAATCTGCAAGAGTTACAGAAACAAGTTCACATTAAACATATGATAGATGTTTTATTCATGGAATTGCTATTTGGTGTACAATGATAGCTACATTTATTAATGTGGACAAAAAAGCTGCATTCAATGTAAAAGCAACATTGCATCAGTAAATAATTACAGATTTCCATTCAGGAGTTTATGAGAACAATAGAGAAAGAAACAGTGAAAACACAAGTGAAGGGGTTAGAAAAAGCCCATGTAATTACAGCTGCAGCTTTTATGTCAAGCAGTTTGTATTATCTGTTTCAGTGCATAATTGTAGTTCTCCATAAAGTCCAGAGAAGCAGCTATTGTAATTTGCATAGTCAAAGAGTTATGATCTACAGCCAGTGATCATTACAAATGCAAATGAAGGCACTTACCCAACATATTAAATGATTTTGATATTATCTCCTTATTCATCATCAAGCACAAGCCAGATATAAAAGACAATATAGTTGAAAAACTGTCCTAGTGCTAGACACTATCAAAAAATTTGCCATGCCTCACTTTACTCGAGAAGAGAAAGGGATCCACAGGTAAAGCTGCAGCCTCCCACCCATCTTCTATGTGCCACAGCACTCGGAAATTACGCTTTCTGAGAAAGAAGAAGATTACTCCCTCTTCATTGTGAGAGTCCAGAAGGAAAAAGGTATGATCATGAAGGATCTTCAAGCCCATATGAGATATATCTGAGGATGGATGCTTTAATTGGTTGAAGACAAATATAAAGCTTATCTATAAGACATTCTTGAAGACAAGAATGCAGTTCTGCCCAAATTTACACCCAGTATACAAGAATCCCACATTCCCCCTAAATACAAGCCAAAAGTGCATAGGAATAGCTAAGAAATCATGGCACACGATTCAAGTGTGAAGCCATTAGTTCAGAAGATAATAGTCCGAGAGGTATGCTGGTGAACTAATGGTCCAAAAAGCCAATCTGATTGTATTCCTTCAATCAATCAAACATGGTTGTCTTTAACCCAGATTCCTATTCCAAGATTCAAGAAGCGGACAAAGAACAGGCTAGAAAAGAAAAGGCTTGACTAGAATTTGCAATAAAATTCGAAACATTGGTGAACATTGCTTTCTTGTCCGTTTATTTTTTCGGAAAATTAAGATCTTTTCATATGGCAAACAATGATTTGCCCTACCCCAAACCCACTACAGCCTAAAAAGGAAAAAGGAAATCGAACTGAAGCTAACATCAGAGAAGACGACAAGTGCTTTCGATATTTTTCTATTTATTAGCATATTTGTTTCTTCAACGAGAGATAGGAAGAATGGGGGAACAGCATCTTACCAACAATAAGTACTACACAAAGCAAACCACAGTGAAAAAATTGATATAATATATTGAGTCCATGGTTACAGAATATGCAATGCGCTAGATACGAATACGCACTACGCAGCTATAAAAAGTTAATTTTTTTTTGCTTCAAACGAATATGCAGACTATTAGTACAGCATACGCAGGGGTGTGGAGAGTATTATGTGAAATGAGACAGACCTTAGGATTTGCAGGATTGTCAAACTGTTGTAGCATGTAGGAATTGGGAATACTTTTCATAATCTCTTCAGCCTTATCAACTGCGCCTATCATACCCTTAGCAGGATCAGTCAAGACTAGCTTTGCTCCAAATGCTTTCAAAATTACCCTCCTTTCCATACTCATTGAAGCTGGCATAGTCAAGATCAGGTCGTATCCTCTTGCTGCAGCTATAAATGCAAGACCAATGCCCGTATTTCCACTCGTAGGCTCCACCAGAGTAGTCTAAATATTAACAAGACATTAGCAGACAGCATATTACATATTCAACCATACGTTAACAGAAGAAACACCAATATATCTCAGTAACTCAACGAGACTAAAGATGCCGGAACTAAACAGTCAGCAACTACATAGCACCTTTGGAAAATAACAGTGTTCCCAGAGCTAATAGAAAAATAAAGGCAGTTGATTACAAACTATGGAACATAGTTATAACATAAATGAGGATTATAACGAGGCAATTTGCGACACATTTTTGAGGTTGGCAGCCAAACATGTGCAAAATCAACTACATACTCAAAACTAGTATTGATAGGTAAAGCATCACGGTCTTCCTCTTATTTCATCACAAAATGATATTTCCAAAGAACCCTTGGACACTCTTCAACCCATCTTACCCATACTATTAACAATAAATTAATCTTTTGAGAAGTGCGTCAAATTAAGACGGTATACCAGAGTACGAAATTTAAGATCTCACACCTCCCCAAACCCCAAGAATAACATTATTGCTACAGAAAGATGAGTCATGAGTAGTGTGAAAAAAGTCAAATGACAATCAAGGAGTGCAGACATGGGACAAGTCATCAAAATAACATAAAACTTAAGCAAAGATTATAATGTAGAAACGTCCCCAGTTGAGCTCTGAATTGAGAACTCATCCCCCACAGTTCATTCTTTTTTTTTCTTTTTAAAGGAGACTGAATCAAAGACTTGACCTTTACATTTTAAGTGTACAAGAAAAATGGGTGAGGTATTCAGCAAATGATAGTAAATTAGAATGGGGAGGGGTTATGCACAATTATTTTATCAACCTAGTTAGCACCAGATGATTAACATATTAACCGTCAAAAAAAAAAAAAGATTTAACATATTAGAAACAACCTTAACTGCATATCAATGTCCAAGAACTCCATGAAGAAAATGAAATGGAAGATTTAAAAAAAAAAGGTCATAGGATCTGATACCTTTCCGCGTGTTATAAGTCCCTTTTGCTCAGCGTCGTCAACCATACTGTAACCAATCCTGATATGCAGTGCAATAAAAAGAATCAGCACATCTTGCGGCCATACGCACAAAGCAAAGTCAGAAATCATTTTTCTACCATCAGTGATAGAGTGATAGGCTTACAAATTAAATCTCAGCCTGGAAACATATATTCCCTTCACAGATTAAGACACTCAAATGACAACAAAACAAGGCTAGGTGGTGACTGTTTTTACACCCTCTATAAGAAAATATGAGGCTTGAACCAAGGTCATCTTCATGCTTGAAAGCATCTCTTAACTAGAGCAAAGTATAGAAATTTGAAGAGACCACCGGTCCTCTTTACCTATCCTTGACGCTGCAGCAGGGCTCCATGCTCTCGAGTTTAGCAGCAATGTTTGCAACAGATCCATCCGCAACATTGTTCAGATACACCATAGGTGTTTTCCCGATCAGCTATCGGGCAATAAGACGAGGACAATACCAAAGAAGAGATTTATCATGTCATTAGCAAGTTCAAAATAAAGGTGAATCATCAAAACCCACAGAGAAGACACCTCAATTCCATGACAAACGAGTCGCTTAATACGGTACATGCAGGTGGCTACAAGCGTTCAGCAAATAGTACGAGACATTAGCTGATAAGCAATGGATGTCTAGCATCCCAACTTTGATAACCAATTCAAATGAAGTGCCAATTGATAGTCTCTTAAATGGGTCAAGCAGGAAGATTGATGGAAGAATTCTGATGTTTCAGCCTATTCTGACATTAGTTTTCGCCACATTTATCCATTGTGCCATCATTGCTTATACCAATAGCGATACCGATAACTAGAACTAGATGGAGTTCTGATTGCAAAACTATGAAGGTCTGTCCTCTCCAACTTTATATAGTTTTACTTATCACAAATTCACACAATGTAGCTCAATATCTGAAGCTCTACCTATGTTTCCAGCCTAATATGATTACGAAACCATCTAAAATCGAAAGGGGTCTCCGACGACCCAACGACATTCCGATCAAATTACAAACACCATCAAACGAAATTGTGAACAATATCGATCATAAGATTCATAACCAATTGAATTCTAGCTAAGTCAACGAAACCACCACTCCCCTCACTCTCCATCAAACGTAAAGATGACAACTTTCATCAAATTAATCACAATTTCCCACAAATTCCAAAACATTGCAAAATGTCAAACAAACACTTAAAAATGACAAACAAAAAAACAACCCCACTTGGCAAACTCAATCAATTTCAGAAACGTAATCAATAAGATAAAAGAAAACAAAATCCCCAATTGTTATTATACCTGAGAAACATCCTCAGCGATGTTAAGGCCATCAATGGCAGACTGAGGCTGTACGGACACAGCTTTGCAGACGATAGAAGAGGAGAAATTGCGGGAAATTTTGAAGGTGAGAGAAGTGGGGCAGGGTTTGAAATGGGTCAGGCTCCGCATTTCACGAGAGTCAAGCTTTTGGGAGTTGCAGAGAGCTGCATATGAGTTGACTAATGAAGAAGCCATTGTTGTTGATGAATGGTTTCTCTCTCTTCAGCTTTTCTTTTCTATCTGTGATTGTTTTCTACCTTTGAAATTTAAAGATGCTTTGGCATTTTGTCACCTGCGTTGTTTATAAACCTTTTGTTTTTGTGAATAATTTGCTTTCTCATCCTTAAGCTTTGTCATTATTCCTCCAACTTGGGGTTCTCTTAAACCCTTCTCAAACTCGGGTAATCTGTAATCTAAAATGCGCCAAATTCCACTAGTCTATTACAGTTTATATGAATGTTGGAAATATAAAAAAACATATTTAGTGACCTATTTCAGAGAGATTTGGGGGGCACGTGTCCCCCGTGAACCCCCTTGGCTACGCCACTGGACGTTCGTTTGGATTGTTGATGTTTGATGTGAGTTATTAACAATGTAACGAAGTACTTAAGTCATAGGATTCACTTGTATCAGTCCGTTTACCTCAAATCCACCATTTTTTCACTATAGTTTTAAGCCAGACATGAGTATGTTTTCCCTCACGTCCAAAGTTTCATTTAAGTAGCATTGTCGGTAATGTGCAGAGCATTTCCCGTACATTACTTGTAAGTTGTAAGTGTATTCCAACCCGTAAAAGCTTCGATTAGGTAAATGCGAATTACTCCCAATTTTTGTGCAAGCAAGGGCTCAAATGCAACAAAAAATGTTTTCCAATAAAAAGTCGTAACTCCTAATCTTTGGAAAATGGCCACTTTGTTTGTAGCCTTCCGATTACTCTTTGGTTGTTTCTTGTGTATGTGGCCGCATATTTGATCATAGTGGGAATTTTGGAACATTATTTCAGTTCCACATCAAATTTATGGATAATCTCCACGGTCCCACTCACATGTCCCATGTGGGGCCATGTCACTCACGCGATAATTGATCAAAATTTTGAGGCAAAGAAATGAAAGAGCCATATACAGTATATGGCGAATGTGGAGAGTGAATGTTCCAAAAATTTGGAATCATTAAACTTAATTGATAAGGTATTTCCAAAGTGAACATATTTGATGGCAAGATTGTGATAAGATCTACTCCGTATAAAGTAATGAACATGTTTCAGTATAATAATTATTACCTAGTTACTTAAGGTAATGACCACGATTATATAAAATAATGACCAAGTTATATACTCTCTCCTTCCAGATGAATTCCTTACCTTTGTGTTAGGCACAAAGGCCAAGGAGAGAAGAGAGAAATACAAAAACAATGCATAAACACATGGATGGTAGCACAAATTACCCAAATGCATGTGGGTTTTATGTCTTTTAAAGGTTTAAGTAAGGGTAAATTGGTCATTTTGCAAGCCAAATACAACCCAAAAACAGAAAGGTAAGTAATTAATTGAGACGGTGGAAATTTAAATAGTAAATAATTCACCGGGACGGAGGGAGTATAAGGTAATGACCTAAAACTAGATCATTATTTCTTTCACTTAGAACATTATTTGTGTCTTTCTCTTCATTGTCTCCATTCTTGTCATTATTCCCCTATTTTCTTTATCATTATTTTATTCTTTTCGATCAATATTTATTTGTTTATAATCCCTATTAGTCTATTACCACAACTCGATCATTTTGATAGTATTAATGTCTAGTTTTGTATAACCTATAAGGCTATAACCGATTCTTTGTATTGATCATATTATTGGTTAACTGGTCATTATTTAAACAAATTGATCATTGCAAAAAAAAAAAAGTTGATTATTGGAAACTGTTACTTTTGAAAATTGGAAAGACGTTAATTTTGAAGTTTAAAACTACTCCCTCATGTTGGTAAAGCGGAGCAAGTAAAAAACAATGTTTGCCAGTATTGCCTAATAACACTTCAGGTTGGTGGACGGTGCGCAAAGCGCGGTCCAACAACTAGTTTGACCGAAGGTTCTTAGAGTAAAAAACAACGTGCCAACATTTCTTAGCCGTTGGATGTTACACTTGGTTAAATATGAACCACTAACTTTTGTCCAAAGATGCACTTTTTTGTTCCTTTGATAATTGATGGGTTTACGTTTCCTAGGCAATATTTTGTCCGGATTTTCTTAGCTCGTTTTGTTTAATTAATCAACTCATTGAATAAGGATAAGGTGTACTACTACTATCCTTATTGAATACTAAGGAAAAGGTGCTCTATCCCCATATGTTGTTTACTTTATGAGGTGTTTTTACCCCTGCTATCCTCTGTCCTCCACATTATTTATGACATGAAGCACCCAATCAATCCATCATTCATTTTGTTACCTTTTGTCTCGGTGGTAGGGTATTCATCCAATCCTCAAGAATAAAATTCTGAAACTTTGCATACATCGTAAGTTGTTTATGGTAAACCGTAAATCGTAAACTGCATGGAATAATTTCTTGGCCCGTGCAAGTTCGATTGATTTATGCGTGTTATTATATATAAGATACGATACACAACATTAGACTCATCTCCAACTTCGATCGATAAGTCTGGTAACTCAATTTGATAGATCCAATTCCTCTTTTAGTATCCACAACCAATATTGACATAAACACGTTATGACCAACACATTTTTGGGTCAACCAACTTGACCCGTTACCACATAAGTAAGAAAAAAAAGACGCAACCATATTAAGCTCATAAAAGAATTAGGCCCTGTGCGATTGGACTGCATTTTTCTCATCTGATTTGATTTGATTTGAACTGATCTGATTTGATTTGATTTGATTTGAACTGAATTAATTGATAAATTAACTGCAACTAAACGAATTAATAACTAGAAATAGACTAGATTCATTGATTGTTATTTGAATAATTCTGATTTGATTTGATTTGATTTGAATAAAACTGATCTGATTTGATTTGATTTGAATAAATCTGATCTGATTTGAAAACACTGTTGAATAAGTTGAATCGCACAGGGCCTTAGAAGTATGTGAAGTTCGATCACATAATAACTCAAGATTATCTAATTTTTAGTTTTATTATATTTAAATTTAATTATTGCTAAAGCCTTACGTAGTATACTCATTTGGAAGATGTACATTATTGTTAAGAATTTGCTTTATATGACCCATAACCGGCTATTTTATAGTCATAATCCTAATTTTATATCAAGTGATGAATTAGCCTTATTAAACCAAACATGATTCCCTCTCACCCCTTCCCCCCTTCTCTTGTATTTTATCATCAGATAAGTTAGGTGATATCCTGTCTAGAAGGGTTACCTAACTTTCGTAGGCTTACGTACTTGTTCTTACCATTGTAAAAAAAAAAAAATGATTTCACACACATGTATCTTTAACCCAACTCGTTGACCCGTATTAATTGAGTTAAGAGCGATAAAACAATATATAATTTGAATTAGCCAATAATTTGTCCTTTAGACCAGAGCAAAAAAAAGCATATAAGACTCTAGTTAACTCACTTATATAATAATATATTGCCCCGTTAACCACTTTACAAATATGTACTATAATAAATAGTTTTTGTACATTTTGTTGTTACCCATGCACGGGCTGTTAAAACTGAAAAGCTCCGTTTGATAGGACTGCATCTTTCTATTCTGATTGCTCCTGATTTGTTGATTTGAATGACTCTAAACTGAATTCGTTAAAAAGTTGATTGAATTTCAACGATTTAGTATCAATATTGGATCAAATTCATTGATCATTATTTTAGCAATCTGATCTAATTTGAATGAGTCATATTCGAAAGACTCTGAACTGATATGAATATTAATTTTATTAAGTCTTATCAAATATGGACTAACTCGACTAACCAAATTTTGTTAGGTAATGACAATACTTTATACGACACGTGAACCCTAACGACCCAAATCTGTATAAGCCTGGATATTTCTTCGTCTAATTTGACCATGCACATTAGTATTTTTCGAAATACATGGTAGGCTAGCATCATGTTAGGAGGGAAGAATAATCCATTTTATTGTTTCTCAAAATCTGAATGCTTTAATTTCCTTGCCTTTAAATTCTGAAATCACTAGATTAGTTTAATTTCCACTATTTTTCGCACCTAACATATCAATTAGCTTATTTTTTTTCGAGTTTAAGTGTTAGTTTGGCCAAATTTTTAAAAATCTGAATCTATTTTTCATAATCAGTTTCTTTAAAAACTGTTTTTTGAAAAAATGGCGAGTGTTTGGTTCAACATACTCTAATAGCACATAAGTGGCCTCAGATTTAAAAGCTACTCCGTATTTTTCATATACTTTTCTCGAGGACATGCGTAAAGATCCGCATAGCACATAGGTGGCCTCAGATTTGATCATAACTTAAGTTGTAGAACTCCAGCCAACCAACCATCAATTAATCAAGGCACCATATAATAAATTGTTTTAAATTAAAAATATGTAGAAATAATTTAAAAAATCTTAAATTCCTGCTTTGATTAAAGGCAAAAACAGCCGTATACGTTTACATTCACCTCCCTCCTTTCACCCCCGATCACCGGCGCCGGATCACCGGCGCCGGATCTCAGGCCAACAGATCATCTATATGGAAGGAGGGATTGTTCCTCAAGCGACGTCCCTCCGGCAACCCTTCTTCGGCGACCTTTGTTTCTCCGGCAGCCTTGCCGACGATCTTCTTCAACGGCATCTCTTTACCAGCCAACCTTCTTGGCGACATCTTTTTCTCCGGCGACAAATTCCGGCGAGCCCATCCCTTCGACAACCACCTCATCCACGTACAAGACACTGATCCCCTTTTCTTTTTTGACATCGATCCACATTTATTTTGAAAGTTTTAATTCAATATTACATTTTTAGTAATTCAGAAAATAGTCTATAAAATATAGATAATTAAAATTGATTGGTGTAGATTATGTTACAACATGATGCACGGTAGATATGTAGTCTCTTATGGTACATTACGGTACTCGTCAAGCACCTTAGAATTTCTCTTAAATACCGTGTTAATTAAATTGGGAAAGTTAAGTGGATAAAGGAATAGTGTGCATGCATTTTCATAATAGTAATAATATCGATTAAAGGATTTCAAAAAAAAAAAATATATCGATTAAAACCGTAAAGTTTAGAGTAATATCGATCCCGTCTAAGGTCGTAATTATTTAAGTACAATTCCGGTAGTCTTGGAATTTTGGTTTAACCAGTATTGGTCCAAACTGGGTCACTCCAGTCTTTACGCACACACAAAAAAGTTCCAGGGTATTTAGTTATTTCTTTTTTTTTTTTTTTGAGCAAGGTATTTAGTTATTTCTTACAATAAGTTACATACTTCTTTTTTTTTTTAGAACAGGTCGTTAATAAGTTACATACTTGCCCTTGTCATTATAGCAACGACTGCTTTTCCTGCTTCCTTTCTCTACCTCCTTTAATTTCTCTTTCTTCTCACACACACTGACACACCTATTTTCACCCTTAGTAAAAAAAGAAATTTCCACAAATGAATTAAATTAAAACTCTTTCTTCTCACACACACTGAACACACCTATTTATTCACCCTTAGTAAAAAAAAAAAATCTCCACAGATGAATTAAATTAAAAAAAGAAGGGAGAAAATCCCTCAAACCTTACCTCTGTTTTCATGGCGAATCCAAGTAATTACATGGAGTTGCCCTACATTAAACTGGAAAGAACAGATCCATGGAATAATCAGTTTACTCTCATAGGAAAACTTAAGTCATTAGAATATAAATCTCGGTATTCAAAAGATCAACCGAAATATACAATTAGGTGGATAAACCCAATTGTCCACTATCTTCAGAAACCTCATATCCCTACGCATAAGAGACTCCCAGTTGAATACCGTCGCCAAATGAAGGTTCACTACATGAACGCTACTAATAAGGCGACGTCGTCGGTAGAAGGAGTGTGGCTTGCTTATTACGACCATAAATTGGTAAGTACCGCGTTTAAAGTAGTCATTCTTTTTTTTTTTTTTTGATCTTACTTAAATTGATTAATTAATTAATTAATTAATTATCTACTTGTTTTTGTTAGACATCCTATTTACACCCGCAACTAGGTTTTTTAAGTCCAAATTTGGACAACTACCCACAAAGAGAATTTTACGCTGGGAAAGAGTTTGACAAACACCTCCGAAGCCAAGACTTTCTGGATCAAATTGCGTGCATGGAAAGGATATGCGGCGCTCACGTCGAATTCGGCATGCAGAATCTTCTTATGGATCTTGGTAAGTACGAGTAATTGTTTGGGTCTGGGTGGAGTTCCGTTTAATTTCCATTTAATTTCTGTCATTTACATATGAATGCCAAAGGGATACAATCTTTTCTCGTCCGTTTGTTTCTCTCCCCTTTCCTCGTCCGTTTGTTCTTTGTTGTCTGTTATTTATGGGTTTTGCAGGATTTTTAAGGAAAAAATTGGTTTTAAAAAAAAATCTGATTTTAAATAAAGTTGGGGAATATTTGTCTTGGGCATTTCTTTTCGATTTGAGAATTTGATTCTTCTTCCGGGTTACAATTGAATTCGAATTTTTTGGAATTTGATTAGATTTGATCAAGTTTCTGGGTATTTTGGTTTAGAAGTCGGGTTGAGCTGATAAATTCTGTTTACTCTCATCTATTTTTTACTCGTCTAGGAGGTCTTTCATTCTAGAATCTACTACTGGGCGTAGTTTGGAATGTCTTTTCTAGTTGTTGGCCCATTGTCCAATCGTCATATATCCACACTAAATGTCAGGGGTGAACAAAAAAAAAGGGTACTCGTACCTGCTTAGGACCCGGCGGGTCCATACCCGAACCCGTTGTCAACGGGTACGGGTAAGGATCCAAAATTTTAGGACCCGTTGTGAACGGGTCTGGGTATGGGTCCTGAAAATTTGGACCCATTACCCGCCGGGTACCCGTTAACTAACGGGTTCATGCGGGTACGCGTTAATATACGGGTACAACGGATAACCGAAACAAATATTGAAGCTTAGATTCTTGAACCATACCATTTATGGCCAACCCAACAGCCCATACGAGTAGGCCCATGCAATAGCTAGGCTAGCAGAAAGGCTTAATGGCCCAAACTGGACCATGCTGTAGCAAAGCCCACCGTTGGCATATTACCTAGGTGTACCAAACCCACACTATTTATACAATTGTTTGACCACATTTTCTTTCTCTTGGTCGATGTGGGACAAACATACTTCAACTTTTTTTTTTTTTTTTTTTTCAAAAAAAGTTGTTAGTTTCAATTGTATTATTGGTATCATACTATTTTTATTGTGTTAGCTAAGTAGTTAGTTATGTCACTATATGTTCCTAAATTTATTCTACTATCTAAGTATTTCTAAGAGTTCATGTTAATAAAAACAAGGGGAGAGTGTGATGAAAAGAAGAATAGTATTATAGTATAGTATCATATTTGTCTTGTTGAATAACACATTAGCACCATATCTAGGATTATCGTATAATCTTTGTCTTGTTGAATAACACATTAGTACCATATATAGGATAAGAAGTACGAATACAATACAATACATTCATAAATTTGTATATGTCTAAGTTCCAAGTGTTATCGTATCTTAGATGAGTTCATATATACTTGTACAATGTAAATTGGCTAGTTGAGATTGTGATTAAATGAGTATGGATAGAATCAATTTTACATATGGAATATAACTTATACGTATAAACCCGTTAATGAATTATATACAACCTATTGTTAAGATCTTCCCGATTCTAAAATGACGCGACTCTCTTTAGAGAGAAGTACGGTCGGATTATACCACTTGAGGTTAATAAAGGACTATCAAACTCATATATGGATAAATTTGATTTCATACAGTCCGTATTCAAATATAAATGATTGACTTGGCGGATAACATATGTCTACTATTATGAATTACGATTTATGAATTACCAAGTCATTGAAAATTTGCTAGCAATTCTAAAAGAAAGATTAGCCTAAACTACTTGACAAAGAAATTACAAAGAACAAAATGGTTAACATTCAAAAGAATAGCACGTCACCATAAAATGGCGAAACACTAAGGACTAGAAGATGGAGGATAGAGTCTTAGTTAGAGCCAAGCACATACATACAAAAGATGATAACTTAGTATCATTAGTGATGTTAATTATTATCTTATAAAGATTATTATCATGTGACATAAAACCATAAGCATGAGAATGAGAAATGGGTGATGTCATGAGCTTGCAAAACAAAGAGTTTGAGATTTGTAAATTAGATAAAACATTGAAAAGCAAAAGAAAAAAAAAAAAAAAAAAAACTAGAACAACAATTGTCCCACATTGGCCAGAAATGGTGGATGTGGGCAATTGATTCCCTATAAAAGCAACGTGCCTCATAGTTGAAAATACCAAGTTGGGCCTGAAGTTGTATTTGGGCCTGCTGTATTCAGCTATGCTTTTGCAAGTCTGAATAGGCAAACAATGCCAAAGGCCTAATGGGCCATGCTTTAGGCAATGGGGGAACAGTCCATGTTCCAGCATCCAGCCCGTTTGCAAGTTTTTTTTTTTTTTTAGAGTTTCAATTGAACGGGTAGCCGGGACCCGTTGTTGTTATGACGGGTTCGGGTCCGGGTCTTGATTTTCAGGATTCGTTGGAAACGGGTACGGGAAACGGGTCCTGAAAATCAGGACCCGTTGGAAACGGTCCGGGTATATAGTTTACGAGCGGGTACCCGTCCATGCTCACCCCTACTAAATGTGTAAGAAATAAAATTGAATGAAACAGTGAACCTTAATCGACTTTTGATACGATAAAAAGTACCACATCATTCGATTCTAACCCCGATGTTATCTTAGAAAAGATTAAAAAATAAAATAAAAAGTACCAACGTTTTTAAGGTGTGTTTCTTTTGTCATTTGTGGGTGAAATTTTGATGGCGATGTGAAGCTAATGCTTATGATCGCATCATTCCATTAAGTAGGTAAGTAGCTAGTCGAACTCTACTCACAAAAGTTAGTTGACCAAATGGACTGGTACTCTAATTTTGGGCTTTTTTTACAAGAATTTTCAAAGAGTAAACAACCACTTAATGGGCCCGAAAAAAAAATGAGGGTCGCTAATCAAGAGGCCCATCAGTCCCCAGATGTCCTAAAATGAAATGGATCTACATACTATAGTATAATTTCCTATTAGGGTAACATGTTTGATAGGATTATGTTTGCTTAGTTAAGAATTCTTGTGTTTCATCTTAAAAGATGATGGAGGTCTTGCCGATTATGCTGCTGAGAGAGGATGCAACTTTGGAGTCTCCAATGAACACCCGCGACTGAAGACGATGGAGGCCCAACACCTTCAAAGTGCCATAAGGAGAATTTTGGGCCCCCAATTCCATCCGGAGCTGAAATGTATCAACTTGAACGGTGTTTGGATGCTTGAAGAAGTGATCATTCATGTGAACTATAACATGGAAGTTATAGATTCATTTGGGCCATATTACGACTGTGGGCCTTTTGACGTAGTCCACTTTTAATTTCGGTGTATGCGTTCTTTTTTTTTAGTTTTTAGATGTTTAATGGCGATAGCCGGATAAAATATCACCGGGTGGTACTAATTTTGTTGACTTATTCGGCGAGCTTTATATTTATAACTTTTGGATGTGGACGAGAGAGTTTGAAACATTACGATAATATGTTGTTACTGTTTTCATGATTTGAAACTATTTCTAAAAAGTTGGAAGAGTGATTTGTGCCCTTTGTTCAACCCGATTAAACCAAGATTGGTGTGTAATAGGTGAAGAGTACCTTTTGGACTAGAAATTCAACACAATTGATAGCTTTTGAGATGTCCATCAGCGTGCGTTAGTTGGCTTTAGAATTGAAAAAAAGGTTGTTGCTCAAGGCAACCTAAAAAATACTATTTTTTCTATATTTTTTCTATATTTTTTCCTACTTTACCCTTAATGATATCTTCTCCCCACCACTTTTAGATAACTTATCTTAATCAATTTTATAAAGTTTAACATTGGATTCTAGTACAAAAAAAAAAAAAAAACAAAAAAAAAACAAGATAATTATGGGACTTATGAACACGATGTATTGAGTAAATATAATGGTCTTCAGTTACGCTATTGATTTCATGTAACATTTATGAAGTTGAGGCATCATCTCCATATAATATCTCGATGGTGAATGAAATTTGGGTTAGAGAAAGAAATCCAAATGAAAATATAAGGACTAACATGAAGATTTGGCGGAAGATGAATGCGCATGATGATGAGTAGAGGATGATGAAGGATAATGTCACTATGACATAATATAGGGAGATAACTAATGAATGAGATGAATTAATGATTGAGGTATAATTTGTAATTTTGGGAGATATGAGGGTAGTACATGTATTTGGGCAGGTTACGTAAGTAAAAAAAAGTTGCGTTTAGCAACCATGGAAAAAAAATGCACCAAAACTTTAACGTTATGTATAATGGGCTAATCAAGTATGGGCCTTACAACCAATTACCCGATTCACGGGCTCAATCCAAGATTTCATATTGGCATATTCGGCCTTTGTCTTCCAAAATGGGCCCAATTCACTTTTTTTTGTTTGTTCTTTTGTTACGTGTGAAGCCACTTTAGCGAGTCTCCTACTATTTAGAAGTCGGGTTGAGCTTAAAACTTATGCCTACTCTCATCTACTTTTTACGTTTCTTTTTAACGATTCCTCGTCTAGAAGGTCTTTCACTCTAGAATCGGCGTAGTTTGTAATGTCTTTTCCAGTTGTTGGCCTATTGTCCAATCATCATATATCCACACTAAATGTAAGAAATTAAATTGGATGAAACAATGAATCTTAATCGACTTTTGATACGATAGATCCAATGGTGTGTGGATGAGCATGGGCGAGAATGGTGTGTGCACAGGGGCCCCACTCAAAATTTAGGGCCCCCACTCAAAATGTTACGAAATACTGTTTGATTTTTAAAGTCTAAACATATTAAATCCGACGTATTGGAGTCCCATTTAGAAATTTCGCCCAGGGCCCAAAATTTTTGAAGATTTTCCACACGGCTCTGATAGGATCTCGATAATTCCTAGATTCTAACCCCGTGTTATCTTAGAAAAGATTAAAAAAATATAAAAAGTACCAACGTTTTAAAGGTATTTTTCTTTTGTCATTTGGGGGTGAAAATTTGATGGCGATGTGAAGCTAATGTTTATTATCGCATCATTCGATTAAGGCCTTGTTTGATAGGATTTAATAAAAGTAGTATTCAAATCACTTCAGAATCATCCATATCATATCAGATTAGAGTCATTCAAATCAGATTAGATTAGATCAGAAATGTTCAAATTTCTATCAATGTAATTGGTCCACAGTTGATACTAATTTGTTGAAATTCAATCAAAATTCAACACATTCATATCAGATAAGTTCAAAAATATGCAATCCTATTAAACAAGGCCTAAGTAGGTAAGTAGGTAGTCGAACTCTCCAAACAAAAGTCAGGCCCTGTTTGATAAGACTTATTTGAAGTAGTATTTAGATAGTTCAGAATCATTCATATCAGATCAAAGTCATTCAAATCAGATCAGGGCAGATCAGAAATGTTCAAATTTCTATCAATGTACTTGGTCCATAACTGATACTAATTCGTTGAAATTCAATCAAAATTTCAACACATTCAGATCATATCAGTTCAGAACAAAATCATTCAAATCAGATCAGATCAGTTAAGAAGATGCAATCCTATCAAACGGGGCCTTAGTTGACCAAATGGACTCGTACTCTAGTTCTGGGTTTTTTTACAAGAATGTTCAAAGAGTAAACAGTCACTTAGTGGGCCCGAAAAAAAATGAAGGTCGCTAATCAAGAGGCCCATCAGTCCCCAGATGTCCTAAAATGAAATGGATCTACATAATAATTAGCCTTGTGTCGTTTCATTATTTCATCGTATGTACAATTCTTTTAGGGCATGTTAATAGTTGGTTGTCCTATGATTTACTCAGTATCTAATCACTACACCAGATTTGATTTGCTTTAAAATTATGCTTCGATATATCTATATTTATCTGATCTGTCAGATCTGAAATTTGTCTTGTTTAATTATAAGTATGCCATAAATGATTTTGGTCGTATTAAAATGTACGGAGTAGTTCATGTGATTGATCAATCATATTAAAATGACATGTATAGACATACATAATGCACTAATGCATTCATATTAACGCCAATTTGTAAATTATGTTTTTCTCCAAGCTAGTATAAATACATTGTTGTGCCAATCTTATCCTATATCTCTATATATTTTTGGGTTGTAAAAGTGTGGTAGGGACATTTGTCCAATTTCAGTTGGCTAAAAGTTAAGACAATGTATACTTTAAGTTTTGGGGCATGACATTCACAAGGCCAGACTTGTCATAACCAGGGCCGTCTCGTATATTTCGAGGGCCCTGTGCGAAATCAAAATAGAGGCCCTTTTTTTATTAAAAAAAACGCGAAAATTATATACATGTTTAATACATGAACCTAAAACTATTGTACCGAATTGAATATTATTTTTGAAGTTAAAAATCGAAAAGGTTTTCCAAAAGATTTTAATTTTGTTCAGTTAGTGAATTACTAATAAGTTACTCACAATTCGGGGCCTGTTCGGTATCGTTTTCTGTTTTCGGTTTTCTGTTTTTTTGAAAACCAAAGTCCCGTTTTTGAAATCCAGGAAAAGTGGTTGTTTTTTGTCAGTTTTCATTTTCTATATGACTATTATGAAAACAAACAATTAAAAATTTATTTTGTAACTTATTAAGCTAAATCTTTTACGCAAAAAAACCAAAAACTGAAAACGGCAGTGATACCGAACGGGCCCTCACTTAACTGAAAATAAGCCAAGAAATAAAAGTACTCCGTTTAAAACAAATTAAAAGAAGAAAACGTAGGGCCCTCTAAAAACAAAAGAAGGTTAATATCTAGTATTGCAGGGGATCCTAATACGCAACCAGCTGGATTCGAACCCGGGCATCAAGCAAGGAAATTAATGACTCTACCAACGCTCCAGCAATGCAGGCTTGTACATAGGCAACAAAAATAATATATAACGGGCCCCAAAATTTGGGGGCCCTGTGGTGCAAATAGCCGGCCCTGGTCATAACCTAACGTAACTGGTTGTCTTGATAAAAACTGCTACTTGTGAAGTGAAACATGCTTATTCATTCATTCATTCATTCATTTTGAAATTGTTATGTTGAAAGTGTACTTTTATATTCACACAAAGAAAAAGTGTACTTTTATAAGTTGAAAAGTTACTTCAAATTAGAAACTCAAGTCTTTAACCTCTTTACTTTCACACAACTGTTCTTCAATTGCTAATTCTGATTGAACTAATACTTTTAATAACATGAAGAATACCAGTTTTAAGTTGAAAAAAAACTATAAAATTTAAAATTATTAGTGTATAGTGTTATGCCAAATAATGTAAATGTTGTGTGCCAAATTATATAAATTCAATCAACCTCTTAAGTTGAAAGTTATAATATTAAATTGAAATGTCAAATAATTTAAATGTTGTGTGCTAGGTGATTAACATACAACGACAGGAATGTCTTTTCACTTTCATGCACATAGGTGACAGCTTTCGGATGGAAGAAAATAGTGTAAACATGTCAAATAATTAATAGAATAGTAATAGTAATTTTTGACATGTGTGAGAGGTCTCATCGTATGAGACCGTCTCTCAGCAAAATTTGTGTTAATAGAAAAAGGAGAAGAATGCGTAAGAGTTGCTATTAAATAGATCGAGGTTGACTCTACAATATGCGAATGTAGCTCAATTCTATAGAATACAATAGAGCTGATCAAATGGCCCAGGCCCAAAAGCCCGACCCGGCCGGCCCTACTTTTTTCCCGGGTTTGGGCCGACCAACTAGGCCCGAAAGTCCGATTTTGTCCCAGCCCGAAAAAGCCCGCAATAATATGGGCCGGGCTTGGGGAGAGCTCGTGGCCAGAAAATTGGCCCGGCCCGGCCCGCTTTTAGAAATAAACGCAAATTTTTTTAATTTTATAAACCTAAGTTATGTAAAATAGTGTAAATGATGTCGGATTATGACGAATTTGGTGATTAAATTACTCAGTGTAGCAAAATTAGGGTAAATGTAGTAAATAAAGCATATTAAAATAATATAAAAATTACTATTAATAAAATAAAATATTGTAAATTATGAAAATAACATCAAAAACCTCTTTAAAAATGTATAATAATTTATTATTGAACTAAATATGCAAGTAGTAGATAATATTAATGAGTAAAGTGATCAAAAATGTATAAATTAGGTAATACGCGATTTTGTTTTAAAAGCCCGAAACGGCCCGAAGCCCGGAAGAAAAGCCCGGCCCGGTCCGGCCCATGATCACCTCTAGAATACAATGCCTGGTGTGCTGAAAGAACCATACGCCATGCTCAATAAGCCTACAAAGAGGTCTCCTTTTTTTTTTTGGTAAAACCCATCAAATAGTTACAGATGAACCGAAACAGGCGCGACACGAGCCAAAAACAAAGTTACATGAAGCCGAGGTAATGTACAGCTCAAAAAATGCAGAACAATCGTAAAATGTAAATATGAATATGACTGAATATATTTATATAATCTCCAGAACAAGCTCCAAACTAAGAAACCAAAAGCTAATGAAGACATCAGTTTACTCCAACCTGAAAAAACTGTTGCCAAGACTTCTCCCTCGTTCCTCATCCCCAAACATGTGAGTTCTTCCTAGTTAGTTGTTCTCTCTGGTTTGTCTTTCACTTAGATAGGGCATGGTGGGATATCGAGCTCAGTACCGGCTTGGATCTTGCCCCAACCTATGAGTCGCCAATGCTTCTCAACACGACGGCTGAGTGCAACTTTCTCTCCTTTGCTCGTGCAGACTGGAGATGTAAGTTGCAACCTAGCCACATCATTCTTGATGGCACGAACTCGGGCACCCGTCGACATGGATCCAATGTTCAACATAAGGATCTCTCCCGTGATCAATTTTGTGACCTTGCCCTGTTTCTCAGTCCCCTTTGTCCTGACACCAAGAAGTCGCCGCAGCAAGAAGAAATTCACCTGTTGTGGTGAAAGGCAGCAAGATTCAGAAGTCCACGAAAAACCTTGAACACAGAATTGAAGATCAAAAAGGGATTTGGCACTTCCTCAAAGAAAAAGTAGCATGAACACAAAACATGATATCTAAAAATTAAATACCAGTTAATTAATTACGTAATCATGTCTGCAAGAAGCAAATTATTCCTCCAGATAAAAAGCAGTGCATCAATCATATATTTGTTATTTTGAATGACAGCGAAATCGAAAGGTTATGATTAAGTGATAAACAATGTGCAAACCACAATATGGTAACCCAAACCAAAAGTCTGCATGAAAAATTTGCCTAGACTATAAAGCATCACACAGTAAAAGCTGACCAACCAAATTTGAGACCTGATCCTGTATCAATTTCCGCAAGCAAAATGAACTGTCCCAGGAAACTTTAGCACCAAAGAGTCAATAACGAGAAAGTTTAAACAACTACAGAAAATTACCTCTAGCATAACGAAAACATCTGGAAGAGACCCAACCTCTCCGAGTACCTGACCTACCAATCGATCAGCTCGGGTTAAAGTAGGATCCATGGTTGTCCCAACACCAATTAAACCTCCTGGCACCGCAAATTGTAGCTCATTTTGTTCAGCAAACAATGACACTATTCTGGAATATATGGGTGTGCACTTAAAATTTCCACTTTCATCTTTCACAACGATTCCGGGACGAACCTCAATATGTTGATTCACCCTCAAGACACCCTGCAAGCACAGCACATCAAATGAGAAACACATCAAAATAATCTTTACGCCTGAATTTGGGACCATCAACATACTTAACCAAACATCCAAAGCGAAGCATGTAGTCCCAGATCAAGTATGCATGAGAAGAAAAAAGCAATAACGATATACAGGTGCACAGCCTAACATCGTCATAGCATGAAACTGAGACCAGCAAAAGCAAGCTGATGAAACTAGCTTTTGATCTAGTTGCAGGTGTACACCTAATAAATCAGAAAAATTCAACACAATTTACAAACAGATAGACCAAAATTTTCATGCTTGATGAGGGAGGGAGTGAGGGACAAACAAAAGCAGAACATATGTAGAAACAGGGCTCAAATAGGCAATATGAGATTCTTATAACTTGCACAAATAGAAAAAAATATCAAACACTAAAGGCATGTTGAAGTATCTGTTAGAGGATAGAATAGGAAGATTCTAGAGTTTAGGGTTAGGGTTATTCCGAGTCAGTTTGTATTATAAATACCAACTATGTTATCAATAATAATCAGGGAATTATTCA
>JBBYHQ010000010.1:12890363-12913751 GCA_038382645.1 Spergularia azorica | reverse complement strand
TGCTCAACTTTAGAGGGACAACGTTCTTACCTTAAACGCTAATCCATTTCTCCTTTTTACTCTAACATCATCTTTTCACATAATCAATCATACCCAATCCTTTAAGCTATAAATCGTAATCCTTTACTCCATCAAGCCTAATTACAACCACGAATGACGCTAATTGAATAAGAACCCAAATTAGGGCAATAGCAAAGAAACAGGCATAATTGACGTTTAAGGAATGGGTTGAATACCAAATTTTATTATGTCATAAAAGATTATATCAGGAACGTCTCCTCAAAATTTCGTCCACAAACTCCAAGCTGATCAACGGGAATCAACCTCACACTGAACCATAAACACGAATTAGGGTTTACCCATGAATTATAATATAACTTTTGATATACAAATACAGACCTTACCAATTTTGGATATGTTGTTAAAACTAGAGTTAGGAACATCACCATAAAATCTCGTCCCAAAATACATTGTGAGTCAACGGGAATCATCAAGATACCGAGGGAGCGGAACAGTTCTCGGGTAGATAGACACAGCTCCACTAAAACACCTCTACAGGGAGCATCTGATGGAATCTTGGCACGATCTACATGTCTATGGATTCGTATCGAAAGCACAATTCTAACGCCACTAACCACGACTTAAACAAAGGTCGTATGTGAGAGTTGTGTGTGTTTGAAGTTGACACAGTGGTGCTGAGAATTTTCTACGGGTGGAGGCTACGAAAAGGAGAGAGAGAGGGAGAGGGGGAGGCCGAATGATTAAGAAAGAAAGCAAGGGTTTTATTTATTATATGTATATGGGTATGAGAGTAACTCGGGTTTGGGCTTAGCTAATTAGGTGGGTTGCGTGATCCACAAACCCGGTCCTAAACCGAAAGACTTACAAAGCCTCTTATGTAATTATATAATCAGAAATCTCATAACAATTCAATCGAATTCCAATAAAACATTAACAAACCCCTCAATTACATTATAAAACGTAACACCCTTAATAATTTAAGCTCCCAAAAATGCGGGGTGTTACAACTAATTTGCTAACTAGTCCCTGAATCTAGCAAGAGAGAGTGACATAATTATTAATTACATAACCATGATAATATGAAGATGTAGCGTGATGAAGGAGATAAAGGAGGAGAGAGAAATGGATGGTGCCTGATTATGAAGTCTAACACAATCTTATTGTTTATTTTTATATTATTTTTTTGATATTTGTTTGGGGAGGATAAAAGGAGTAACTAACCAAACAACTATTAATAGGTTTCGGGTTGTGGGATTAACAAATCCATACCACCCGGGTTGAAAATAAAACCGATTCCTGATTCCAAAACTGAACCAAACGGGGCCTTAGAGGGTTGAGATTGCATTATAAGAAATGCATGGTCAGATTTGTATTTCTTATGTTGTGTTTGAAATTTTTAATGCCTAAACTACTTTTTTTTTTTTTTTCTCTTCCTCCACAACATGTATTACGTACATATGTTCCTTCACACCATTATCAATTGCTTCATGGTATAACCATGGAGGGCCTAGCTACTCCCATAGTTTATAGCCCTATTTCAAATACCGTGACACCTTCCTATCCAATTGTTCCTTATATAAATTTGTGCATATTCACAATCTTTATTGAATTTAAATCTAGTCATGCATAGTATTTCCATCATCACCAAATTACTTTGTTGCATTGTCAAAAACAAACATTAGTTATGACACCATTAGTTACTTCGATGCACCAATAAAAGAGGACATTGGTTACTTAGGTAGAGCCCTGACGTAATTACTTAAGAGTCTTGGACATGGGAAAGGAGGGAAATTAAAGTTTAAAGTCATTCCCCAAATATCTAAGACGTTCAATCAAAATAGACAACATTTCTTGATTTGAACATGTTCCCCCCAAATTGATCGAATTGGTTGATTTATTGAGCAAGATACAAGAATCCCACATGCAAAAACTTTTGATCTATTGATTTAATTATTTGGGTATTGATGTGCTTGTGAGTCGTGATTGTCACGCTTTTTGACTTGTTTTTAATGCTATTTCGAGATGTAATATTGGTTTTTGTGTTGTTATTCTCACTGAATTGATTTATGTAACTTATGTGAGAAAATGACTATTTATAGCCGATTGTTAGAATATGAAATCCCGATGAATGAATGCCAAATTGATGTGAGCTTGCTTGTCGAAGTTTAAAGATCCGTTGCAAGAGTACATGACGTCTAAGGCGCACCGCGGGGGATAAAGGGCGTTTCGCGGCGTGATACGTGAAGGAAGCTGAAGTCGGAGCAGGAAGAAGACGGCGGACTGCGCGATATGCACGGCGGTCCGCGGCAATGTAAAGCGCGGTCGACGCCTGGTAGAAGGCGGACCGCGGGGAGCTGCGAGCGTTTTCCGTATTTGATTACTTCCAGTATTTTATTTTACTATACACTATTAATACCTAGGTTTTATGTTTTATTTCATAACTTTGCACTCAGACTTATTTTGACGGCTTGTATTGGAGATTTATGGAGAACTAATCTCCTCACTTGGTTTATTACGGATTGAAGCTGAAATTTATCGTCATATTGTGAGACTGTTCTTATCGATTCAATTGTGAGTAATTTCAATTCTATAGTTTTAATTCCTATATCTCATATTCGTTCTTGCTAGGAGTACTACTAGTTTAGGGCTTGTGTGATTTAATTGGTTGGAAAAAGTAGCAACTTTATGTGTGTAATCTATTGGAGATTCATTGTTAGATAGATTAAAGGGAGAATTGATTTATTAATTACTTGAATAGAACCGCGTGTGTTCTTGTTGGTTATTGTTGTTGACATTCTTAGACCTAATTGCTTCTATTGAAATAGATCTAGACGCGTGATTTAGGTTGATTAATAGATAGGGTTATTTAGATGGGCTGATTCGTTCTAAATAGCAAGAGAAGAAGAATAGAAATCTTAATTTTGCAACAACGTGCTCACATTGATAGATAGGTGACTTTCTAGGATCAATTGCTAAATTATAGTGGATTGAAGTATAAAGACAAGACTTGTCATTAATTAAATTCAACCTTATTTGCTTCCATTTAATTCCTTCTTGCCTAAGTTACTAATACTCAATCAAACCCCCCCCCTCCCCAATTGGTTACCCAATCGGCGTTACATACATAGACATTAACTGATTTCCTGTGGATACGAACTTGCTTGCCCTACTACATAGTTTTAGGATAAGTATTGATTTAATTTGGTGCAACCCACGATTATTGTCACAAAGTTTTGGCGCCGTTGCCGGGGAATTGGCGTTTTAATGTTTTTGTGTGTTTGCGTTGATTTTTGTCTCTCTTTTCGTGTAGTTGGTTTATGGTTAGCACCCGTTCTACTAACCACGAAGTCTTGGAATATAATCCAGAGCTAGAGAGATTTCTTTTTTCAGGTTGCGCAAGGAAATCCGTGACAATTTCAAAGAACTTACGTTTCC
Source organism: Spergularia azorica (assembly GCA_038382645.1). Classification (NCBI taxonomy): domain Eukaryota; kingdom Viridiplantae; phylum Streptophyta; class Magnoliopsida; order Caryophyllales; family Caryophyllaceae; genus Spergularia; species Spergularia azorica. The sequence goes on along the minus strand of JBBYHQ010000010.1, from coordinate 12,910,295 downwards.
ACTAGAGGTTCAAGAAGAAGAGATCAACATGCCTCCTACACCTGAAACTCGTACACTCAAGGAGCTCACGCTCCTAATGTTGATCAGCAGCCGCTATGCATCACTTTTCCTGCAACTACTGCTGATCAAAAGATTGAGATCAAGTCTAACCTGATTTATCAGTTACCCAATTTCTATGGTGAACCAGGGGAAGATCCGATACAACACTTGAGTGAATTCCACATCGTATGTATTGGGATGAAGCCATCTGGTGTGTCCGAGGATCAGCTGTTTCTGCGAGCTTTTCCCTTTTCTTTGAAGGGGAAGGCTAAGGATTGGATGTATTACCTTCCACCAGGTAGTATTAAGGAGTTCGGGGTTGAAGAAGTGCTTTCTCTCAAAGTACTTCCAAGCTTCAAAGTCATCTCAAATGAAGAAGGAGATCAGCAACATGCAACAAAAAAATGATGAGTGCTTGTATGATTATTGGGAGCGATTTGAGCAACTGTGTGCTAGCTGTCCCTTTCACGGTTAAACGGAACAAGACCTCATCCTATTTTTCTACAATTGTTTGACTGGAGATGATCGTAAGAATGTGAATGCTACTAGTGCAGGTGGTATCGTGAACAAGATCCCAAGTGAAGCTAGCGCACTAATCGCCGATTTGGCCGAGAACTCTAGGCCTTTGACTGAGAGGGGTGTTGTTGTGAAAAAGATAGTGAACGCTGCCGGTTCTAGTTCTGACGAGGATTTTAAGCAGACAGTGCAGGAGTTAGCTTCGTTGATGAAAAGTTATGTTATTTCCTCTCGACCCCAGCAGCTGGTCAAGGCTTGTGGTATATGTTATGAGGTGGGGCATCCTACTGATTCGTGCCAGACTTTGCATGAGGAATGAAGGGCCATGAATTTAAAGAAATGAAAACACACATCAATTGCATTTGTGAAAGTCTTTTATTACTCATATACTGTGCCAAATTCCAAGTTCAAAATCAGAATAAAATTGACCACGACAACCAAGGTAATCAACAAAAGTTTCTAATCTCGAAAAATACTCATGAAAGGGTTCATCATGAAATCGAGACCAATTGAAATCTTGGGTATCATGTAGAGAACTTTGTAACTGCTCTCGGATTGAAATCCATGTCATAAAGTTTTCCATGACTCATATAATTGGCCAAATCTCGGGTTTCAAAATTTATACCATTCAAAATAATCCAATTTAAGTCCAACCCGTAGAAAACATTCGAAGTTTTATCAACTTCCTCAAGTCGAGAAAGATAGATATGAAAAGGTTCATCATTCAATTGAGGAAAACAGTAATATCCATAAATCACAAATAAATAAATAAAGAAAAAAAATAAAATAAAATAAAAATATGTACAAAAAACACAAGAACAAAAAAAAAATCACATGGGACTAGACCATAGATGATGGTCTATACAAACATAGACTTAACGGCACAAAATCACACAAAAATTACAAAAACAAAAACAAATATGTACAAAAATCATACAAAAATAGCAAAAAGACTAAAATACGCCTCTTCCCCGACAACGGCGCCAAATTTGATAGCTAATAAGTTGTTATTACTAGTCAAATTACCACAAAATACTAACTAAGAAGTTAGGGTAAGTGGGTATCGTATCCACAAGGAAGAAGGAGAGCCTGATATGCGAATCTAATGCGGAAATGAAATAAACAAAAGAAATAAACAATTAAAAGGGGGGTTTTGTAACAACCCCAAATTTTCACTAAAATAAAAAACGGAAAATAAAGAGTTATTACGCCGCAATTGACTACCGAGTCAATTGGTAAACTTAAAATCAATAAACTAACATAAATAACTAGCTAATTAATTAAACACCAGCGGAAGACTTTCTAGTCGAACTACAGTTCTCAAAACTTAAATCCAAAATACAACCCAATCGAAATGAAAAGTCCCCAGCATGCAAGACATCCTCACTAGCAAGCAACCACTTCAAGACCTGTCAACTACGCCATCGAGGATGACGTAGGCCCCAGAATAAGGTAGGGAACAAACCAGAAACAGAACGTCAGCACAGGCTGAGTAAGAGTAACAGAAGCAAATGAAACAACAAATAAGATACGCGCTTTGAGGCGCGTAGCTACCAAAGAATGAACAAAAGTCAGCTCTGAAGAGTTCAGAAACGAGAATACATTTATATCATGAGTATTGTATCATCACTAGATACATAATACAGTACGGTCCACGTGCCGTGTAGTCATATGTTATTTTTACGTATATTTGGCCAGGGTCCTACCCTACAGCCACCACATTATCGAACTTATTTCGATCTAGAGTTGTAGAATCAGCCCCTAATAACCCCGAGTGTGCACACCCCTCGCAAGATGGGCATGTAGGATGAGATTCCCATCTAGAAGGAAGACTATTAGGAAGTCGGTAGCTAATCCGACCCAACGGTACCTTGATCAGAGGATTTTAAAACGACGATCGGCCGAGCCGAATATACGTCGTACTGTAGGTGGTATCATCTTTATTATTCTTTTCTTTCATCCGTTTTACGTTCATTATTCGATAATACAATTTATAAACGGCAGTAGCCGGATTCAACTGTCAACATGAGAACACAGGCGAAAACAATAACAACATTAACCACTCGGCCGGAAAGCCGAGTGGCCGAGCAAAGGAGGCCGAAAGGCCGAGAAGCAGAGGCCAAGAGGCCGACGAAGGCAGCCGAGAGGAAACACCAGAGAGGCCGAAGGGCCATTAAGCGAGACAACAAAGCAAAGACTGCTATACAATATCAAAACGAATAGAGGAAGATTGAAAATCAAATAGCAATGTATAATGTTAAAGGATACGTAATGAATTGGCAACAATGTGATAGCATATGATATTCAATCGATAGATCAACGTTCTTACCTTACAACGCTAACCCTTAATCATGTTCCTTTACAGCATGTTTGGTAGAAAGGAATTGAACGGAAAGAATTTGAAGGAAGAGAAAGGAACGAAAAGGAAAAGAAAAGAAAGGAAGGGAACTACGGTTTCCTTTGTTTGGTTCACTTATTAAAATTTTGGAGGAATTGGAAGGAAAGTGAGTGATTTTATGTTGTAAATTGGCTTTCCGTCCAATTCCGCCCGTTTTGGGAGGAAAAGGAAATGACAGTTTAATAAAGGATCATTTCCTTCCATTTCCTTTCCTTTCCTTCCACTTCTCATATATCTTTATAAACCAAACGTTGGAAAGTTGTAAAATCAGTTTCCTTTCCTTTCCTTTCCGTCCATTTCCTCTCTACCAAAACGTTGGAAATTTATCAAAGTTACCACCAACACCTCCTTCAACCCACAACCTAAATACAAATCCAAATATAAACTCAATTCATGAACCACAAATCAACAAGATGTAACTATAAGTCTTACTACTCACAACTAACACTAATATGTGACAGATCCATATAGGTATAGTGGTAAAGAAACATGAATAACGTCTACCTCCGATATTGGATGACCTCCAAATTTTAGTATGTTGTAGAAGGGTATGTCAGAGACCTCTCCTCAAAATTTCGTCCACAAACTCCAACCGGTCTACGGGAATAAACTTCACAATGAACCACGAATAACAATTAGGGTTTACTCACGAAAACCAATGTAATTTTTGATACAGAAGTCTAGGCCTTACCCATTTTGGATATGTTTTCAAAACTATAGTTAGGAACATCTCCACAAAATCTCGTCTTAAAATATTTTCGGAGTCGACGGGAATCTTCAGAATAACGAGGCGGCGACACAGTTTTTGGGTAGATAGACACAGCTCTACTAAAACGCCTCTACAGTGAGCATCCCATGGAATCTTGGCACGATCTACATGTTGTTGGATTCGTATCGAAAGCACGGTTCTAAATCAACCAACCACAACTTAAGAAAAGATCGTATGAGAGAGTTATCTGTGTTTGAAGTTGACACTGTTGTGCTGAGATCTTATGCGGGTGGAGGCTACGAAAAGGAGAGAGAGGGAGAGAAGGAGGCCGACTATTTATAATAGAAGCTAGGGTTTATTTCCTTTCATTTATGTAGATGGGTTTGAGGGTAGACACGGGTTCGGGCTTTATTAGTTGGGTGAGATGAGTGAACCATAAACCCGATCCAAAAATCACTTTTAGGAACTCAATTTAACTTCCAGAAACCGGCTCAAAGAGTAACACCCTTATATTATTAAATAATTACCCAAAAATGTGGGGTGTTACAGGTTTTTGTTTTGAAAGTTGAATAAAAGTGAAATAAACGATATTCCAAATTAATTAAGGCGACCCTTGGTGACAATCTAATATAACACCCTAATATATCAAGTTTTACCTCTCTCTAATTATACTAATTCATAGATAATCCCCGTTTTAACCAATTAATCCACTTTTATAGGGAATTTGAGCAACCGCTACCAAATTCCCCTCCTTTAATCCTAATTTGTCTGGTGACCACTCAAACAAATAAAAATCAAAGGTATGAAGAGCAAGAATTAATAAAGGATTATGAACAACCCAAATTAGTATCTAATTAGCCGCAACCGTAACACTAATCAAATCTAATCTATTAGTTGTCTAATTAATTCCCCAATCACAAATTTGTCATAACCATACACTAATCATGTGAAAGTTGCTTCCTTTTGGGTTAACAATCAATGACCATCAACAATTAACCAAGCATATGAAATACGCAATTCAATCAAATCAACCAATTAGAGAAAATAAGGATAAATCATGCGATTAAAGAACAAGGAATTAATTACAATGAAATTAAAGGCACATTAGAGAGAAGAAATCTTACTAATACATAGGATGAAAGATGTTGATTACACCAAGAGTCTAGGAAAGGGATTAGCCTCCCATACTAATTATTACTCTAATTTTGGGATTAAAACCCATAATTATTTTTGCTAATATTTGAATAAAAATATCTCTCATAAACTCTCTCTAAAATGAAGAACAAGATGAAAATAATATGAGAGGTGATAAAAACTAGGGAGGGGTTCATGCCCCTTTATTTAACATATATACAAAACACTAGAAGACAAAAGCCAAAAGAGTCCAACCAAAACCGTCAAAAACGAGGAAAATGAAACTTCCCGGAAGACGCTCCCCTCGACTCGAGGAAGACACTCCTTGAGTCGAGGGAGCCTGATCTCCTCGAGTCGAGGACTTTGTTCCTCAAAACACTCGCCCTGTCGGCGCTCCTCGGCTCGAGGGGAATATTCCTCGAGTCGAGAGACTGGTGCGCGGGCAAACTTCAAACAAGCATAACTCCCTCTTCTGAACTCCATTTTGAGCTCATAATATATCATCGGGAAGCTATGATCATGAACCTTCTCCATCTGGAATTTTCTGCAAAATATATTCTAGTTGGAGAGTTATGATCCGATGAAGTTGGAGTTGATGGTGTGTGGTTCTCGGTGTGGTCAAGCTATCTTCTCTTCAAATCTCACTCTAACTCTTAGCTTGATCCCCTAACATCGTCCATGGCTCACCAAAAGGGGTTAGGCTATCCAAAAACTCGTAAAACAAACGAATAAGCTTTAAAAATACCCTGAATGGTGTGGTCTACGAATGACGATAGAACCATTCCCAAACAGACACTAAGACGTCTAAATTATGCGGATTAACACACTACATTTACACTATTTCAGCGACCGAGCTATTTCTAATTATCTTGTATTCATGTGACTACCAATTTAGAGGGTGGAGACAATCCAGACTCACCACACATTATCATGTTAATAGGAGCATGGAATGTAAGAGGACTCAATGAGTTCCTCAAACAACAGAAGGCTAAGAACTTTCTGTTGAAATATAGGCTGAATATTCTAGGAATAATGGAGACTATGGTGAAAAGCAAGAAGGAGGAGAATATTATTAAGAACTATTTTAGCAGCTACTTAGTCATAACTAATCATGCGTAATGGAAGAATATGGATAATTTGGAATTCTAGCCTGAAGATTGATATTCTGATGATGACCAGAGATCTTGTACACTACAAGGTTACTCATTTGAACACAAATAAGGAGATGCTAATATCTATGGTCTATGCTAGTAATGACTCTGTTGGGGGTCAAACATGACCTACCATGTCTCCTCCCCCCTGCCTAGTCCTAGCTGAGAAGATCAGACCAAATGGAGCTGACCTGGTCAGGAAATCTACCTGCCAAAGAGGGTTAGGCCATATCTCCTAGAAAGCTGGTACGGACCCAGCCAGCTCACCAGGCAGGAGCTGGTTTGGACCCTGCCAGCTCACCAGGCAGCAACTGGTACGGACCCTGCCAGCTCACCAGACAGGAGCTGGTTTGGGCCCTGCCAGCTCACCAGGCAGCAGCTGGTACGGACCGGGCAGCTCACCAGGTCCAGACCCCGTAGGGTCAACACTCCAGGACACCTCCCTGAGGTGGACCTCATTTCTGTAAACTGATGACGTGGCCAAATGACGTCCACACACGTGCATCATTTACAACCACAAAACTAAGGCAAGTTAGTATAAATACCACATACTCAAAGGTATGAGGACAAGAAGTTTCTCTCTCCACTCCTTACACAAATACTATCTAAAAAGCTGACTTAGGCATCGGAGGGGGCTTCCTCGGTGACCCCCCCCGAGGCTAGTAACGTTTCTCTATGCAGGAGCAGGTCCGGAGGCTGGTCTGCACCTCCTCCAAGGCGTCCCAAAGGCGTCTTCCCAACTTCATTACAAATCTTGATTGTCCAGTAAAAGAGGGACAGCTTTGTCCAATTTTACCCGAAACAATTTGCGCCGTCTGTGGGGAAGACATACAGCCATACATACATTTTCAAACTCCCATAGAGATTCGAAATGCTTCGAAAGATCAGTATTTGGAGAGACCAATGAAACACATCTTTCTTCCACTTCAATCCTCATCTTTTTTCATAAGTTGTCAGATCTACTCGCACATGTGCGGTTGTAGACTCCGAAACTTTCACAAATCGGAGCTGCCCAGCACGCACGACGGAGTACGACAACATGCAAGCTTTTCACCAACCGTGGTAGGAGCATGACGCGAGGATGAAGCTAGAGCCGGCGTCCTTTGCTGACACACCTTCCCCTATGGCAAGGGTACGGTACAGTAAGGGGCACGCCCCACGCTCACCAACACCTCACAAGTAGGAGAAGATCCACAAAGCAAGTTGTCGAGATGTTATAGAGAACACGAATATCCATCTCTTGCAAAGGTAAGTGTTCCTACTTATTTGTTTAAACTCAATCAATCCACTATTTTCTGAAAAAGTTTTGCTCAAACTTCAAACAGTCATAACTTTTTATTGGAATGTCCGATTGAGGCATGCTTTTTTTTCAAATCTCTTATCTCGACGAGATCTACGCGATGACAAATTCCCGTTTGCGAAATTTTTGAGCTGCCAAAACGTCTGTAAAGCAGAGTTCGGGGAGCTTAAAGATTTAACGGCCCTAAAAACGAATTTTGTGTCCGTTAAAATGGTACGGCCAGTTCAAGCTATACACCAACCCTTGCCAGAAGGCTAAGACCAGCTTTAGCTGGCACCTTCTACAAGCAAGGCACGGTAAGCAAGAGTTGTACACCTACGCCATTAACGAATTTTGTGTCTGTTCTTTCTCTTATCTGCTAGATAAATAAATCTAAACAAAAGATTAAAATGTTGCATAACATCTCCTTCATATTGTGCTTAGATGTCACATTTTTGGGTGATCATGTGCTTACCTCGATTCACATTGTGTTTCCTACAAGGTACAAACCCAGACTAAGAGGCAATTTTACAGTGACAAGATTCACTTCTCTGCCCCGAGAAGTCGTGAGGGATCAAGCGTAGGGGGCAGACAGACATGTCCCCCGAAACCTCGCAGACATGCCCAGAGAGCTGCCAGACCTAATTTAAAGGAGCTGGCAGACCTTCCTCCAAGGAGCTGGCAGATGAGCCTTGAAAGAGCTGATGAATCTGCCAAGCCCCAGAGAGCTTGCAAACCTGCCTCCAAGGATCTGATAGACCCACCTCTAAAGATCTGGAAGACCTGCTTCAAAAGAGCTAGCAGACCTACCTCACAGGGCTGGCAGACGTACCTCCAAGGAGCTGGCAGATGAGCCTCGAAAGAGCTGATGAATCTGCCAAGCCCAGGGAGCTATACAGGTCCAACCCAGCCGCCTGGTAGAGAAGCTGACGATTCTGCCTCAAAGAAGCTGTCCCAGAGCAGAGATAGCGAAGCCGCCAGAGCCTCCGTTAAAGAAGGCGCGGAGCTCGTAAAGTAGCCGACGAAGAAAATCGGAGCCTCCTACAATATCCTCCAATTATCACGGAGAGGTCACGAGGGCTGTCGAAAAGATTTCCCAAGTCTCTCAACAACGGAATGAAGAACCGTAAAGGACCGAGATAGCTTCCTTCGACACACATCCGAAACCGCGCTAAGCTTCCGGATAAGTCAGGACTGGTCCTTCATGGGAGATATCCTGAATCTTATACTCCTTTATCATCGCACACGATAACAGAGTAAGGGGCAGGAGACACCGAGAAGATCACGGCAAATTATGAAGAGTTAGCTCCCGAGAGCTGGAGCTAGGATGCAAGGAGCTGGAGCGCAAGTGCTATAGTAGAACAAAATCAATATACTTGTTCATAAATAAGCATACCCAAAATTAGCCACAAAAAGCCTTACTATCGTCCTACCTATCATACTTCCCATTCCGAGTGATGCTTGAAATTAAAAAGGCATTATGACGGAAATGGAAGAAATTACCGGGCAGCACACCAGAGTTAGCCCACCAAAATAAGTTCACCACGATATGATCCAAAAAGTGAATACCTCAAGTGAATGGTGTATGGCAGCTAGAAGGCCAAGTTGACCCCTACCAGCAAGAAAGTCAGACCAGCTCGCCTTCAATGAGAAGACCAGGTCAGCCCGAGCTGGCACCTCCACCAGCACGAAGACCAGGTCGACCTCTACCTGCAACGAGACCAAGTCAGATGAAGCTGGTACCTTCACCAGTATGAAGACCAAGGCAGCCCATGCTGTCACACAGTCTCATGACAAGCTACCGGGTGGTAAATACAAACCACTTGATAAGTCAGCTCAACTACATGGCAAGCTGCCGAGTGACGAATAAGAGTCACCCGGCAAGCCAACAAACTCATGGCAAGCTGCCAAGGGACAAGAAAAGTCGCTTGGCAAGCCAACAAACTCATGGAAAGCCGGCAAGTGGTAAAGACAAACCACCCGGCAGACCAGCAAACTCATGACAAGCTGCCAGGTGGTAGGAGCAAGCCACCTGGCAAAGTCAGCCTTGTCACAAGGCCAAAGCCGCCAGGTGATAAACCAGCACACTCGTATGCATTAATACGGGCACACGACTGGCAAATAACAATCTTCACATAGCTCGCTAAGATACATGCAGCTATCACAAGAAAGAGAGTACCCTACCTAAGCCGGCTGAGCAGCACACACAGCTACTCCTTGAACACGGATACACAGCTGTACCACTGCCAGACCTTAGCGGGACCCAAAAGAGAACAGAAAACTCAGAAAAACATACCTAGTCTGGCTTGAGGGTCCGTTGTAATTTAACGGAAACCCGGCAACAGGCGACTAACGGTAAAAGGGACAGAGGACTAACTCTCTCCCTAAAGGAGCTAAGTGTATAGGTTAGGTATGGGAAGACCAATGAGCCAACACACACCTAGCTCGGGCTGCTATCCGAAGCTGCTCCGCACATGGGTCGTTTTATACACCATAGGGAGCCCACGCAGATGATAGACGTAAGGGGGAAAGGAATACAGTTAGACGGGTTCCTGCTGATAACAAAACCCCGAAACGGCCAAGGGCCAGCTACCATCGCTTGTGATCAAGGAGACCTGGTAGCGGGCATACCCAGCTACCTGCGTCGATCAGGCTGGTAGGAGATTAATAGCTAGGCCAGATACAGTTCCTTGCTACCTGGCCACACAATCCTGGACCACTTAGGGTAGCTGAAAAGCAAACTCCTAAAGCTACCAGAAGTCAAGACGGAAAGTGGAAGAAGCGGAAAAGCTAAAGAGATAACCAGGAAACAAGGGCAGCTCAAGGTGACCCTCTTGTTACCAAAAGGAGAGTCGTTCCAGATAAGCTAGTAACCGACAGCCGTGGAGCAGCTCCAAGTGATACCTATGGAGCTCATGGAAATGGTTGACAGCTAAAGGAAGGACCTCCTCTCAAACCTAAGACGAGAAGCCAACTTTACGAAGCAAACGCTAAATGGAAAGTCAGACTTCATCAAAGGAAGGCGGTCTGTTAGAAGGCTAAGACCAGCTTTAGCTGGCACCTTCCACAATTAAGGTACGGAAAGCAAGAGTTGTTCACCTACGCCATTAACATGGTACGGTCAGCTCAAGCTATAAACCAGCACCTGCTAGAAGGCTAAGACCAGCTCTAAGCTGGCACCTTCTACAAACAAGGTATGGTTAGCAAGAGCTGTTCACCTACACCATAAACATGGCACGGTCAGCTCAAGCTATACACCATCACCTACTAGGAGGCTAAGACCAGCTCTAAGCTGGCACCTTCTACAAACAAGGTATGGTAAGCAAGAGCTGTTCACCTACACCATTAACATGGTACGGTCAGCTCAAGCTATACACCATCACCTGCTAGAAGGCTAAGACCAGCTTTAAGCTGGCACCTTCTACAAAGAAGGTATGGTAAGCAAGAGTTGTTCACCTAAACCATTAACATGGTACGGTCAGCTCAAGCTATACACCATCACCTGCTAGGAGGCTAAGACAAGCTCTAAGCTGGCACCTTCTACAAACAAGGTATGGTAAGCAAGAGCTGTTCACCTACACCATCAACATGGTACGGTCAGCTCAAGCTATACACCATCACCTGCTAGAAGGCTAAGACCAGCTCTAAGATGGCACCTTCTACAAACAAGGTATGGTAAGCAAGAGTTGTTGACCTACACCATTAACATGGCACAGTCAGCTCAAGCTATACACCATCACCTGCTAGAAGGCTAAGACCAGCTCTAAGCTGGCACCTTCTACAAACAAGGTATGGTAAGCAAGAGCTGTTCACCTAAACCATTAACATGGCACGGTCAGCTCAAGCTATACACCATCACCTGCTAGGAGGCTAAGACCAGCTCTAAGCTGGCACTTTCTACAAACAAGGTATGGTAAGCAAGAGCTGTTCACCTACACCATTAACATGGTACGGTCAGCTCAAGCTATACACCATCACCTGCTAGAAGGCTAAGACCAGCTCTAAGCTGGCACCTTTTACAAACAAGGTATGGTAAGCAAGAGCTGTTCACCCACGCCATTAACATGGTACGGTCAGCTCAACCTATACACCATCACCTACTAGAAGGCTAAGACCAGCTCTAAGCTGGCACCTTCTACAAAAAAGGTTCGGTAAGCAAGAGCTGTAGACCTACACCATTAACATGGTATGGCCAGCTCCAGCTATACACCTACACCTGCCACGAGGCTAAGACCAGCTCCTAGCTGGCACCTTCTATAAATAAGGTTTGATCAGCAAGAGCTGTAGACCTACACCATTAACATGGTACGGCCAACTCAAGCTATACACCTACACCTGCCAAGAGGCTAAGACCAGCTCCTAGCTGGCACTTCCTACAAATAAGGTTTGGTAAGCAAGAGCTGTAGACCTACACCATTAACATGGTACGGCCAGCTCAAGCTGTATACCTACACCTGCCAGGAGGCTAAGACCAGCTCTAAGCTGGCACCTTCTAAAAACAAGGTATGGTAAGCAAGAGTTGTTCACCTACACCATTAACATGGTACGGTCAGCTCAAACTATACACCAGCACCTGCTAGAAGGCTAAGACCAGCTCTAAGCTGTCACCTTCTACAAACAAGGTATGGTAAGCAAAAGCTTTTCACTTACACCATTAACATGGTACGGTCAGCTCAACCTATACACCTGCACCTGCCAGAAGGCTAACTTCAGCTCTAGCTGGCACCTTCTACAAACAAGGTTTGGTAAGCAAGAGCTGTAGACCTACACCATTAACATGGTACGGCCAGCTCAAGCTATACACCAGCTCCTGTTACAAGGCTAAGACCAGCTCCTAGCTGGCACCTTCTACAAAAAGGCAACCAGAGCTTTACACCCTCTCCATCATAATGGTCCGGGCAGCACAAGCTATACACCAGCAACTATAAGAAGACTGGACCAGCTCAATCTAGCACCATCTTCGCTGATCAGAAGCTCGACCAGAGAGTTGGCGTCACCCTCACTTACAAGGTAGATCCTTAATGTCAAGTCTACACGAAAGGTTCACAAGAATAGATGCGGATGGATAAGGAGCACGTACTCTCACACGCCTCATGTGACTATCACCCGAGCTATTAGAAGTTTCATTTGATTCCAATCCGGTCTACCACAAGAGCTCGTTAGCAAAAGTGACCTCAAAGCGGCAAGCTCGGGGCTTATATATCCCTTAAAAGTAGCACGGCTTCTAAAAGGATAATCCCGAGTCTCCAGACAGCTTCCAAAGAATGCGCACAATCCAAGCAAGAAGATTCTTACTAAGGAACACCTATCGACGAGGGCAGGATGAATGAGCAACCGGATAAGTCTGAATAGCTCCATTCGACGAAAATCCGAAGCCATATATAGAGCTTCCGGATAAGTCTGGGCAGCACCCTTCGACTAGAATTCGAAGCCATATGCAGCTCCCCGGAAAGTCTATACAACATAATTTGACAATACCAAGATTCACACCGAGCATCCGGTATAGTCAAAATAGCTTCCCTCGACTAGCATCCGAAGTCATGAGGAGCTTTCGGAAAGTCTGGACAGCTACATACAACGAACAAAGCGTACAAATACCTCCGTAGATGTTGAACGGAGTCGTATACAAGTACCCAACTCCGCTCGGGGCTATTGTTGGGGGTCAAACAGGACCTACCCTGTCTCCTCCCCCCTGCCTAGTCCTAGCTGAGAAGATCGGACCAAATGGAGCTGACTTGGTCAGGAAATCTACCTGCCAAAGAGGGTTAGGCCATATCTCCTAGAAAGCTGGTACGGACCCTGCCAGCTCACCAGGCAGGAGCTGGTTTGGACCCTGCCAGCTCACCAGGCAGCAACTGGTACTGACCCTGCCAGCTCACCAGACAGGAGCTGGTTTGGGCCCTGCCAGCTCACCAGGCAGCAGCTGGTACGGACCGAGCAGCTCACCAGGTCCAGACCCCGTAGGGTCAACACTCCAGGACACCTCCCTGAGGTGGACCTCATTTCTGTAAACTGATGACGTGGCCAAATGACGTCCACACACGTGCATCATTTACAACCACAAAACTAAGGCAAGTTAGTATAAATACCACATACTCAAAGGTATGAGGACAAGAAGTTTCTCTCTCCACTCCTTACACAAATACTATCTAAAAAGCTGACTTAGGCATCGGAGGGGGCTTCCTCGGTGACCCCCCCGAGGCTAGTAACGTTTCTCTATGCAGGAGCAGGTTCGGAGGCTGGTCTGCACCACCTCCAGGGCGTCCCAAAGGCGTCTTCCCAACTTCATTACAAATCTTGATTGTCCAGTAAAAGAGGGGCAGCTTTGTCCAATTTTACTCGGAACAGACTCAAAGGAAAGGAAGAACCTGTGGAATGATATGCAGACTTGGACAAATACCACACTTCCTTGGATTGCAGTGGGAGACTTCAATGTGGTTTGGGATAACTCTGAAGAAGGGGAGGTAACAACACTTCTCAAAAGGATATGGATGATATAAAGAACTGTTGTGCTGAGTGCAATGGTGGATCTCAGAAGCAGTGGCAGTGAACTGACTTGGACTAATAACCAAGAGGAACCTGATAGAATCTGGGCAAAGTTAGATAGAGCACTGGCTAATCAGGCATGGGTTAATCAGCTCCCCAATTCTATTGCAGAATTTCTTCCTCAGTGGGTTTGTGATCATTCACATGTTCTGATCAATGTCCTTGATACTCCAAAAATTAGGAAACCTTTAAGATTTCTAAGAGGCCGTTCGGTATCACTGCCGTTTTCAGTTTTTGGTTTTTTTTGCGTAAAAATTTAGTTAAATAAGTTCCAAAATGAACTTAAAACTGTTTGGCCCTATAATAGTCATATAGAAAATGAAAACTGACAACTGAAAACCACTTTTTCTGGTTTTCAAAAACGGGACTTTGGTTTCAAAAAAACTGAAAACAGATAATAATACCGAACAGACCCTAAATTGTTGGAGGTATCATGGTGATTACAACTCCACTGTTGATAAGGCCGGGATGAAGAGATGCACAGGAAGTCAATTTGAAAGACTCTTTGATAAACTCAAAAATACCAAGCAAGCTTTAATCATGCTAAACCTGAAGGATTTCTCTAATCTCACTAAGAGAGTTAATGATTGCAAAAATCAACTAGGTACACTTCAACAGGAGTTAGTCAAAGATCCCAGAAATCCAAATTTGCAGAAGGAAGTGGAAGAAATTAAGAAGTACTGCAAACTAAGAGGGCAGAAATTAGTAAGTTAAGTCAAAGAGCCTAAATCACACACATACAAGTGATACAACTGGCAGACAAGTGTACAAGATATATTTATGCAAAAATAGCTGAAAGGAAACATCGGAGTACAATATTAAGGATTAAAGATGAAAATGGGGTACTCTGGTCACAACCTGATGACATTGCCAAAGTTTTCATTTATTTCTATAAAGGCCTTCTTGGTACTGAATCTCCAGTGAAGGATTTGGATCTAAACTTTGTGAGACAGGGTAGTTGTATTTCAAATGATACTCATGATTTCCTAACTAAAGCTGTCATTCCTGATAAAATAAAAGGTACTCTCTTCAGTATTCACCCCAACAAGAGTCCAGGGCAGGATGGGTTTAGTGCTGGGTTCTTTCTAGGGCAGAGCATCGGTCCAGGACCGGAACGAACCGGATCGAACCCAGGACCGAGGCTTAGAAAAATGTGGACCGAGGACCGGACCGAATCCCCCTCGGTCCGGTCCGGTCCATTGGACCGAGAAGTGAAATTTCCCAAAAATGTGGACCGAGGACAGGACCAAATTGAACTCGGTCCGGACCAAACCGCACGGTTCAGTCTGGTTTTCGGCCCGGACCGAGTTTTTGCTCTCCCCTAGTTCTTTCGAGGGTCTTGGAATACTGTGAATAAGGATTTAACTGCTGCAATAATGGATTTCTTTAACATGCACATGCCTAGGAAGGTCAATAATGCAACAATGGTAACATTGATCCCTGAAAAGGCTAATGTTGAAGCAATCATTGACTATAAACCTATTGCATCCTGCTCTACAGTTTATAAGGTGAATAGCAAAATTTTAGCAAACAAGCTAAAAGAAACTCTTCCTGGTTTGATTGGAGATGAAGAGGCTGCTTTTACTGCTGGTAGAAACATTTTTGACAATGTAGTCCTCTATCATGCATTGGTTAAGGACTATACTCAAAAAGGCGTTTCTCCTAGATGTCTAATGAAAGTAGATATTAGGAAGGCCTTTGATACACTCTTAACAGGGCTTTCATAAGAAACATGCTCATAGCTCTTAACTTCCCAACTAGATTCATTGAATGGATCTGGAAATGCATTACCACCACTTGGTTCTCAATCAAAATTAATGGGGTTTATGAAGGTTTTTTCCAAGGGAAGAGTGGTATAAGGCAAGGGGACCCTCTCTCACCACACTTATTTGTCCGAAGTATGGAGATCCTCTCAAGGTACCTAAGGGCACTACAAGAAAACAGGTCTGGGAGGGCGCAGCAAATCGCCCTCTTAGATCGAAAAATCGCCCCCTTTGATCTAATAGGGCGATAAAAATCGCCCTGCAGTTCGCCCAGTTAGCAGCGTTGTTATCAAATATGGCGATTTTAGAGAACGCCCTCTTAGACAGGTATCAAATAAGGCGATCTTGATCGCCATATCCGATGATAGGACACATATGGCGATCATCTTGATCGCCCTAATTGATCACATCAAATATGGCGAGGAAATAAATCGCCATATTTGCACTTCTCAACAAGGTCGATTCTCCCGCCCTCTTCTATAGATAAAACCAGTAAGGGCAATAACAATCGCCCTCCTTGAGAATGGTTAAATTAAAAAAAAATCATCACTTCATAAAAGAGTGCTCAAACTGATCTCAACCCATACTTCTATTTCATTAATCATCAAAAGTTTCTCTAGGTAATAGCCATATAAAAACTCAAGTACACACAAGAAACACACTTCCTCGAGCGAAACTATAGCTCGCTCAACTTTGTCCAATCAATTTGTTGCCAAAACTCAAGCGGAATAGCTCCACTCCTAGGCACTTGTATAGTTGTATGGTAGTAAACTTGTCGGCTACCTCCCCTACATAACAAGAAGGCTGCTGATGAATATACTAATTAATCATGTGCATATAAATGGGTAAATGCAAACATCACAGGCCACTTCTTACCAATACAAGAATGTACTAGGAGAAGTCAAGCATTAAAAGCAGTCATTTAAAACATTAATTCACAAGTACATTTACACCCAATCAAAACTGGAAAAGAAAAAAAGAAATGCTATGACTTCAGAAATATCTCAAAAGTTCACAGGAATACTTCAAGGAAAGCAGTAATGCTGCCCAATTTCTGTTAGGCATTTCGAACTTTCGAACTGGGTTCTGCCCCAAGCTTGTAAGTTATGACAAACGAAAGATGGATCAACAATGAGAAGGTGGAACAATAGAATAGGCAGTAAAACAAACGCCTAGGACAAGTACGCTTGCTTTTACTATTCTAAATCGAACTACATTTGCCTGACATCAGATCTCAAGCATTGCCACACAAATTCATAAAGCATATCACATGTAATTAAGAAAGCTGTAGGGAAGAACAGTAGGAAATTTATACACAACAATAGAAGAAGTACTCTCAAATTGATCGAACGTTGCAAGAACGGGAGGATAAATGTACTAAGAACATCAGATCACACGCGACTTGCTTAAGAATAGGAAAAATTAGCAGGCTTTTATTAGTAGATTAACATCTAGCTAAAAAAAGTTACGACTTAAAGGTCACAAGTTCGTTCACTGAATGGTCGGCAAGACCCTCTACAAACTGACTTACTACCACTCACACGTAGCCAGTTTGAAAGAGTCGTGTAGTAGATCAGATTACGAAATGATGGGGTGGTAACACCAGTATGCTTCTTTAGTGTTAAAATAAACATACGCGTACTAGCTAGTTTCCCTCTAAAACCAAAGTGAAGTAACACAAATGCATAAAGTCTTCTATTGACGAGCAGGCAACAATAGAAAAGGAACAAAAAGGTTATCTTTAAGAACTACAGGCCAACTTATGCTACTATAAATTGCTTACTTACTGGGTTTACTTGAAAGCCTACTTATACACAACATAATCTTTATACTTAAAAACAATATGCAGCATATGGACAAATTAAGATAAATTAAGAAAACAAATCGATTTGATGAGCAGGCAACAATAGAAAAGGAACAAAACGGAGATCTTTTAGCAGGCAACAATAGAAAAGGAACAAAAGGAGATCTTTGAGAGCTACAGGTCATCTTCTGTTGGGTTACTTCAAAGCCTACTTGTACACACACATATCATAATCTTTATACTTAGTACTAACATTTATTGTTATGTCTTCAACACATTTGGCTTATTTCTAGTAATAGTTGCCCAAGTAAGTAAGAGCAAAGGAACAACACTAACAAAGAAAAGTCAATACGACATGTTGTAGATGTAAAGTTTCCGTCCTAAGGACAAATACATCACAAAAATCTAGAGCAACATACACCAATTGCTACTTAAATAACTGAAAATGCATAAGGGTATATCAAAATTATCAAACGAAATGAAGAATGTAGCCCTATTATGGATCTATAGTGCTGAAATTGAGCTCCCTAAAAGGGAAAAAAGTTGGGATAAACCAAAGATAAAGAAAGATCTGGACAGAAAACGCATGTCACAAAGCTCTTTTTTTAAAAAAAAAAAAAAAAGCTTTGATTGTGTGTACAAGCAGAGTATTTACAGTTTTACACAGAAATCCTAGGACTCGGTTTGTGACCGTTTTTCGGATGAATGAACACGTTCTACCACTGGGATTTAGAAGGCCATAGCAAGAAACAGGCATTGAAACTCAGGAATATTTCCTCAGCAAAAGAAACGAAGAACACAATCCGTAATTAGATACTGCATGTCAAATGTAGGTAAATCGAATACCGAATACTCTGCAAAATACAGAGAACCCTAGATAACATAGCATTATAGGCAGTCTATACCAGATTAGCATTTAGCAGTGTACTCAGAATGTCGGGAACTGATTTTTACCCTTAGATATCCAATTAAAAGAAATTTGGGGAGACAATGTTATTATTAAAACAGTATACATGGACAAATTAAAAGAAATTTGGGGAAAAAATCGATGAACATACCCCATGGCCTCCTTGACTTTGGTTTGCATCTCACTGTAATCAGCTGTCTCCTTATCTCCTTATCTTCTTCATCTCATCCAACATCTTAGCATCTAACAATCAATTTTGATAATTCAAAGTTAATCGAAAAAATTCAATTCAACAAACCCTAAATATTTGGGGTTATTACAGATCACAGCGGTAAATCAATGCAACCTTCACCTAAATTTTAGATCTAATCATAAGACCCAAAAAAACGATTTAGGGTTTTAATTAAGGTTAGAACATGATAGAGTGAGAGGGAGAGAGAGAAACATACATTGAAGGTGGAATGAGAGAGCGAAGGTGGTGACCATACGATTGAAGATGAGCGGCCCGGTGCGGTGGAAGGTCAGCAGAGAGATGAGAGAGAGAGATTCACTGGGTGAATAACGTTTGTTGAGTGTTTATCATTGGAGGTTATGTGGTTGTAACCAACAAAGGCAATTGTTTCAAAATCGCCCTTTCTGTTTAATTCAATCAGGGGGTTTTTTAATCGCCACTATTGTGCCTATCAAATAAGGCGATTTCACCTTGCCATCTTTGCACTACAAGAAATTCTTCATTTAAAGACGGATTTTGTAGTTCCGTCTCTAAGTTAGAGATGGAAAAGTCAAATCCGTCTCAAATTTTTGTTAGAGACGAATGTCATTGTAACGTCTCTAATTAGAGACGAATCTAATCAAGTCGTCTCTAAATAGAGACGGATTTTCAATTCATCTCTATATAGAGACGAACTATCATTTTCCGTCTCTGAATTTAGAGATGAATTTAAAATTCCGTATCTAATTTACAGATTCTTTATTTATTTTTTATTTTTAATTTTTTTTTGTCTGATAATCTATTTTCTTTCCTCCCTTCTCTGTCGTTCTTTCACTACTCTTTTCCATCTCTTATTTCTCTCTCTCTCTCTCTCTCTCTCTCTTCTCTAATCTGCAACCCCAATCTCACAGCTCCATCACTCCAGCTCCTCACTCGGTCGAGCCTGATCTCATTTTTTGTCAATCCCCAACAAATCCCCTTTTTCTATCTTCTCTTTTCTCATCTCGAATCGCTATTATTCATCTCTACTGTTTTGGTAAAAAAAACTACACGTATCGGATACATTTAGGTTGAGGGTTAACTAGTCAACTTGCTACTACTCGTCCTAGATGGGTTTTCTGTAAGATGGAGATGTGGACTGGTTTTATCAAGTAAGTGGGCAAACTTTATCAAGCACACAGACAAACTTCACAAGCTTGATCCTATCGGATAAACAGGTAGACTATGTCGGATAAGTACTATTGGACAGACAGGTAAAATCAATCAGAGAGGTTCTATCGAGTATCGAGGATCGAGGTCAAGGATCGAGGATCGAGGATCGAGGATCGAGGTCGGGGATCAAGGATCGAGGTCGAGGATCTAGGATCGAGGTCGAGGATCTAGGATCGAGGTCTGGGATCAAGGATCAAGGTCGAGGATCAAGGACTGGACTGACTCTAAATGCATTAAATACAAACATAAAATATTAAAACAAT
>JBBYHQ010000010.1:12852680-12872701 GCA_038382645.1 Spergularia azorica | reverse complement strand
AAAAGTGGAGAGAGAAATACAAGAATTAGTATTATGCGGTTTGGCGAAATTGAAGATTCCGATACCTAATATTGTAATATTTTTATTTCACTAATTTACGCATAAGATGAAACACGGTAATCAACGAAAATCGTGCGTAGCACGGTGTAAAGACTAGTGTGTAATAAAATTCATAATTTCATTTCCATATATAATAATACTAGTTGTTGGCCCGTGCGCGGGGCGCGCGGTCCCCCAAACGGCAAACATTTGGTGTCGGTTCTTTGAGAAGACGTATAAGCAAATACAGTGGTATATATATATGATGGATTGCATTACATGGCCATACGGTCTTAGTTACGAGGAAGGCTCAACACATAGTGCCCACACACATAACCTTAAGTGACATTGTTTGATGCTAATGAAATTAAAAAGAAAATACATAATCATGAATTGCGGCACATTACATTGTTGGGATAACGCTGGAGCGACGTTTTTAAGTTGTAGTAGTTCCATACATACCATCATGATTGCTTGGATGGGCGGCCGCTGTTTTGATAGGGTCTTCACAACGATGACGAAATGGCCAGCCCACAGTCGCCCTTCTATTCCAAATGGCAACGTTTTTGATGAACCACCTCAATACCTTGTTGGTCACGAGGCAAGGAGCTGGTCCTACTGTAATACACCCGATTTTTAAGCATTCTATTATTATTTTTATGATTATAATTTTATGGTAATTAATTATTTTCAAGTAATTATTATTAGCTTTCCAAAACAAAAAAAATAAAAAAAAATAAAAGTCGGTCGATGGTCTTTTCTAGAGTTTTCTTCAACCACCATTTATTTATTCTCTCAACACTCCAAACCCTTGATTTCCACAGCAGCCCCTTCGTATCACGTACCAAGCTCTGACTCTTTCATGTTTCTCATAGAATCCTTTACTCACATCTATCCACTTTATCAATTAATCACCTTTCACCTTAATCATCGTAAGTCATTGATCAACCAACGCCATTGTCACATCATTTATTCGATTTTGTAAGTTTTGCCCAACTCCAATTTAAATTGTGTAGTTCAAGTTTTCAGATTTAATTAGGGTTTCTTAATTAAAATTTTAATGTTTATTATAGATGTCATTATAGTTTATGGGCTGATTTTGAGAAGCGTTTTAGAAGACCTTTTTCGGATTGATTTCAAAAGTTTAAGGTAACACTATTTCTACTCCTCTCATGCTCTCAAGATTATTAAGATCGTATATAACCCTAAGTGTTTGTCTGTTTATGTGCTATTTGCGGGATTTGGTTGTGATATGTTATGATTGTTTTGTATGATTCTAGTAAAGTGGCTAAATTTATATATTTTCTTGCATCTTTTATTGGCTTGGCTATCACGTAGCAATTATGTGATATCAAGGGGAGGAGCAGATGAACTATGGCAAATTTTAGAAGCCACGTTTGAGGAATGGTAATATCGTTGGTGTGTTAGTGCTTAAGTATCTAATTAAAGTGGGATTTCCAAGTTGACCTTTGGTAATAGTAATTGTCTAGATTGTGGTAGTGATCAGAATAAGTTTGAGGTAAGTTAAGACTACGTGGGATTGGCAAGTTTATTTTTTACTTTTGATCATGAAGTGATCAGATCAGTTAGCAAAATTTATACGTCGTAGAGATTCAAAAGGAGAATTTTTATGGCCTTTGAGCCATACGAGATTACGAGTAAGAACAAGCGAAGGATTGAGAATTTTGGATTTGTACTATACTTAAATTGTCGTCCTTTGTACTTGGTATGGGGCCAAGTAGCTTAGAGTTTACTCTAAGTGTTGAGCAGGGTTCACTGAACCTTCGACGGTATTATATTGAGATATCAATTAGATCTGTGTTACTAAGAAAGAGCCAAGAGTGGCAAAGAGAAAAGAAAGATTATGTTTGATACTGAGAATTGAGATAAAAGTATTGTCTAGCGGTTTTACCGCCAATTCACTTGCCCCATTACCTAGACTTAGGATCGGCGATGATAGTGTGGTACCGAGAAGAGATTGATTTGAGTTTTTGAGAAGGAGCTCAGTTACGAGAATTATGAGTTGAGAGTTACTTTTATTATAAGGTCGTGATATATCGAGGGAATTAGAGTGGAGTAAGTTATGAGAATTAGGAGGTTAGTTCTGGGGGAGTGTTTTACACTTTCTATGTGTTTTCTTATGTGCCCCGTATTATCCAGATATATAAAACCATGACTAGTATTATTATTCAGCCTATATTATTCGGTAGAAGAGTGTTGCTCGAAATGCTGATGTGTTTCCTTCGGGCTACCTTGTCATGGGGTTAGGTCTTTGTTTTGAGTTTTGGTTGTAGGTTTGAGTCAGGAGTACAGCTGAAGAGTCAAGAGTAAATTTTATTCGCTTCCGCATTTGTAATTTTATTTTATAGAGGTTTTGTACAGCTGTATCTCCGGCTTTGTATATTAACTTGTAATATCTCCGAATTTTGGCAAGTTTTGTATAATAAAATCAGTTTTAAATTAGCCGAAATTTGGGGGTGTTACACCTACTATGAGCCTGATTTTTGCGGTGGTGAGAGAGACCCTTGCCTTCATGAAGAATTGAATATGTGCCTGCGTTGGACAGGAAATGGCGTAAGAGGTATTAAAATCAGACCTCTATAATTGTAGTACAAGAAGCAGTTGCCTTACATCTTGGGACATTGCATACAGTTCGTCAGCTGAGATGGCTAACAAGCTCTCCGCCTCATCGGTGAAAGCCTGGAATGTCATCGATCCTGTGTGATCTGCAGCCTCAAAACTGCACCCGATCCTGCATGTAGTAAGCAAGGTTGTCTTAGAGAAAATGTGAGGGAAGGGGCAAAGCCATCCAATACCCAGAACAAAAATCAATTGATTAGATCCAATCATCAACTCAAAGGCAAGAACTTAGAATAAATTAAACCAAAAAGGAGGCAAAGAAACTAATGGTAAGACCCTAAGACAAAAAACATAGATATTGCATCCATATAATAAAACGTGTTGATATTTGACACCAAATCTGAGGGCACCTGACGGCGATCCATCTAAATGAATGCAAAACTGTATCATAAAAAGGATGATTTTAGGGTTTGTAAAGTGGCAGTAATTGGAGTGAAAAAAGAAAGGAAGCGTTCCAGGGTAAACCTCCAATCGGGGCACCAAAAAAAAAGAGTAATAGAATTGTCATGAAGGGAACCTCTTCCCTAGCATATAAATAAAACATTCTCACATCATCTAGCTTGTCAAAAACCATATACATATTCTTGCCTACCATTTTCTATGCCATCAAACAGGTTCACAACCATGGATGCAATTATAGGCCTTGTTTGAGAAATATCGCATACAATTATCGCATACAATTAGAATGGAAGCCATAAATGGTTCATTATACTTGTATTTTGAGGTCTTGGTGAATAAGCTAGAAACGGAAAGGATTATAGCTAGACAAGGCATGAATACTGCAGAGCCGATTGCCTATCTTGAGCTAGTAAACAATAACTACGGACAATGTGATCTATTGGTCAAGCAATCAAGGGAATTTGAGCTAGTAAACAATAACTACGGACGATGTGATCTATTGGTCAAGCAATCAAGGGAATTTGTGCTAGTAAACAAATGGATGAGATGGTCGTTTACGAGTGAACAAATGGTGTTCTTCATCATCAGGTAGATACCTAAAAGTCCACGGAGCAACCAATACAAATAATAGGTACACCCCGCCTCTGCTTCATTTTGTTCTTTCGTGGCACGAGTAAACGACTGCCTCCCACCTCAGACAGAAACCTGTAAAGCCACAAAGGATGCAGAAACATTATGCAACTGATATGCTACTATGTCCAGCCTTGGCTAATGCACGTCTGGGAATTGTAGTCACGCATATAATGGCCCTGCATTGTAAGGCTCACCAAACCAAAAAAGAACCATTCACAGCAATCCAAAGATAAGACATACAGCCTATAAATAAAGAAGTAGGACATCGACCCCCACCCCAACATCAAGACGAAAGAACATAAATTTACAAAGTTGTCGAAGGCGTATTGCCACCAAACAAATTCAATCTAATATTAGATTACCAACCAATTTACAATGTGTGAAGGTTGCCGTTATATTAGATTAGATTTTGACAATGACCAATAGCCAGAAAAAATACGTTGACTTGAGAGTTCGGTTGGCGTGCAGGCAATACCAAGAATTTTATAGGATTCCCCAGCAATTAACTCTTAAAAGCACAAATTTGATCAGAATTGACATAGAAATCTCACTAAAGCTGAAGTCGGAGATAATTGAAATAGAATAATCTGGAGGCGGGCATATGGTAATATCTTGAATAATACTCAAAATTCCAATAACCTTATCAAGAGAGGGAGACACAGAAGCAGCTGACGCATATATTGGTGTTTCTAAAATGCCCTTGTGACATTAAGTAGTACATTTCCTAAAAGAAATGATCAAGTCCTTAGGAAATATGTCAATCTACTCTCAGTTATACACAAAAACAAAAAAATTCATGTATAAAGTAGGTGTAGAGCAAATTTCATAAGCAAGATTTAAGATCCTTAAAACAAACCTCTGGTGGATCTTCTTGTGATGTGTCACGTAGAGCAAATATCTCCTTTGTCGGAATGCAGCATTGTCATCAAAGTTGAGCTTTGCATCAGCTGCCACCAATTGGGTTGTCCGAAGTTTCAGCAAGAGGATTAATCTATCCAGAGAAGAAAGAAAAAGAAAGGTCATAAATCAGATCAGCACCTATAAAGCTGGTGAGAAGTGTAAGAATACAACAGAGGTTTCCAGTTCCACCTCTAACAATGTTCAGTCAGTTTTACAGAAAAGATTATATAGCTTCTCCACCTGCTCCATCGCAGCCTGTTTCTCAGCTGCCTGGAGTGCAAGACCGTCAACAATCTTGGCAGCATCTTCGTCAGTGATTCCAGTGAAAATGTCAATAGGGACCTAAGAAAGGCAAATTAGGCAAAAAAACATGAGTCTAGCTTAACCATTTGCAACATAAAGGGGGCGAAAGAATAAGGGAGACAACGCGCCTTAATGATCATGTCTGGATACTTTTCAGCAAGGTCTTCAATACTGGTTCCTCCTTTGGTACAAGCGGTTATAAGCTATAAATAGAACAAAACAAAAAAAAATTCAATTAGCTATAAAAAGAAAATCTGAAAATAAAAGTACTTCGAGCATTATTATATTCATTTTTTAAACAGATGAGCAAGTCATCGAATCCGGAGGACCTGGATACTTCTATTGAATCAAACAATCGAGAAGGTGTCATGTTATGATAACGTCAATATTAAAATGGGCAATAAAAGAAGATTTTGAGCTAATCTTTCTGGAACATCTCAGATTCTCAGGTCCAAGATTTCATCAAAACATAAAGGAGTCATGTTATGATCACATCAATATTAAAATGGGTAGTAAAAGAAGAATTTGAGGAAATCTTTCTATGTTAAGATTCAACAATGATGCGTATAGACTATAGAGTAACCAATAAACCACAACACACGGCATATCTTCGACATGAAACTTACCAAGCAGATATTGTACCACAAAACAAGTGTTTGACGCAAACCAACTTGAGCATTCACTTACACTGGTCTAAAGTACAACCCAAATCGTATATTCATCACCTCCTCATCACATTTAATTTTAACAGTATCCTTCCAGCTCAAGCCAAAACCTTCGGGTGTAAAGATTTCGGGATAAAACTCGAGCAGAGGAAACACATAGGAAATGTATAAAGTATACATAACTGCAACGAAAAGCAGGATTTAACAATGGCACAAATAAATGAAACCTTTCTCTTTATTCAATCCAAACTATTCAGACTCCAAATTAACTGTTAGTATTATTCACACATCAAATGAGATCACAACTGTAAAAAAAGGCAACAATAATATGGCAAGAAATACCATTTTAATCGAGAAGGAGTCATGTTATGATCACGTCATTGCTGAATCCTAACATAGAAAGATTACCTCAAATTCTTCTTTTACTGCCCATTTTAATATTGACATGATCATAACATGACTCCTTTATGTTCTAACGCAAAGAAATTTTAAAATTTGCCCATTGACGCCTCATGTTCTGGTAAAATGAGTGTTCAAGGCTTGATTGACTGTGACTCACTTACTCCGTCCCCAAGATAGGCAAGTGTAAAGTTAAAAGCAAATTTTGTAAATCAAAATCTAAGCTACAGCCAGTCTCTGGCATCAATTATAACGTATAAGGATAAAAATATATACCTATATGATGATATCCTCGGGCTTAATTTTCCTAGAAGTGTGATAGAACTCGGTAAAGTTCCATGTAACCAAACAAGTAATGTACCAGAAAGCAAAGAACTAACAAATAATATTACCAAGCAAACAAATGAAATTGAAAGCCAATATCATCAGAAATACAGAAAAGTTCAGCAATGGAACAAATCAGTTTAACCACTTAAGATGTGAATGAACCAAGCTAAAAAAACGTTGAGCTTTCAGATTCGAGACAACCCAAGTGTATGGAAGAACACTTATTTCTGCTAAATTGGATCCCACTGACAACAAAGATGGCAGTGGATTCGTCTCCCGATGGGTTCGAAAAGGTGAAACCCCAAGATTTCATAAATTCATTCCAAAGGAGCTATCAAATAAATACCTCAGGACCTTCTGCAATGCAGTCATAAAATTATCCTTTGTTCATATATTAGCACACCAAAATCAGAAAGGAGGCTAATAAGTTGTGCTCTTGGGTAGCTCAAGCGGCTTAACAGTTAAAGGTGATAGTCAACTCATAACCCAAACTCAATGAGCAATCATCTAGCATTTTTTATTTCATCCTTGTAAGTAGTTCCACATCTTGCAGCATCATATCATATTTAGGTAGCTTATAAAACGAACACCATATCATATCCATGAACTACCACCATACCATCTCAATGCTCATCATAGCTTTACTCAAAGACTGGTCATAATAGGTTTAGCCTCACTCTAATAAGAAGTCTATGAGCAAAAGGCGACATCCAGTCACCACACGGTAAATCCCTATATTAAACACCAAGATGGCCAAACAATATAAAGAGGAATTCTCACGTGCCAAGTAACACTGTGTAACATATCTGAATAACCATTGGACACTGATTCAAATTCTTAAGCACGTCATCCTGAAGCAAGTTTGATTATTGACAGACTAAGCGTGATTTGACAAAGCAATGACAACATATCAGGGCCACACTAAGGAAACATTGGAGCACACCACAAGCAGTTTACAGCCACTTAGCCAAAGAATTTAATTGTATGAATCATAAAGATTCACCTAGGACTTGAAGCTCACATCAAAAACTTCAGATAGTCAATTTAATGGAGCTGTGTATAGAGCACGTGATTCATATCATGGAATGAAACCCATGTTTGCTCGATATATTCACCCACGGTTGAAAAATCACTGAAAATTTGAGATGCAATGCACTTAAGCAGTACAATTACCCAAAGTTACCAACTAACCCAACCTTGATTACCGAACTTGGGATGCCAATTCAAAATATAAGAAAATTTACCTCGACTATGCAACACCAAATTGAATACTCGAAAGCTGATCTACCAAAGGATAGTAGAACCACACGTCCACACCTAAAGGAAAAAATGGGAGACCATTAACAATCAATTAGTACGCATAGGGCTACCCACTCAACCGAAACCAAAGACAACTTAACATACCCAAAACCAAACCCTAAAGCAAGATGCATATGTTTGTCAAATGCCCTTCCTTTTCAAGTAAAAAAGCCACATACAAAACTAATGGTATACATATGTTAACGATAAATACCTAAAACACCACTGACTAAGTACCAAAATGAGGTAAGAGGCAGATTGATCGCATTTCCAGTGTTCCATTTCTGCATAATTATATAAATAAAGTTGTTTAGATGCATACTGGAACAGTGAAGCCTAAAGACAAAATAAACGACAAGAGCAAAAAATACTTGAGCACACTTTGGGCATGCTCCCTAGCAACTCGAGGAAGCAGAGCAATTAGTCAAGTGTGCTCTACCACTGCCGATGAAGAAAAAAAAATAGAGCAAATCTAAAACAAAAAGTACCTCAACCTCTTCATTTGTATGTATAACAAATTTGACAAAATTGGCCCTCCTATTGACTATGAGATTAAAACTAAAACCAATTAAGCATAATTTTCGCCCAAAAGCTTACACTAATTGCAATTAGTTGATTATAACTCACTATATGTTGCACACTGTATAAAAAGGTTGTGATCAAATATAGTCGAAGAGAGAGGAAACTACTTACAAGAAATAATTGTCAGAAGCAGGTTAACAAAGTCTCCTTTCTACCTAGACTTTGAAGTGTTAGAAGGACTTAAAATACAGCATTGAAATGTTTAAAGTGTATTAGATTATACCTGTTCTTGGGTATATGTGAAGTCGCTCATGTTTTAAAAAAAACGTACATCCTCAACAATGAAAAACACAAGAGTTCTAATTTTTGAATGCATGCTAGTTTCAAAACTTTCTCCTACAAAACACAAACTTTGATTGGTTTCTGACAGACTATTATTGAGCCAAAACTTTTCAATAATAACGACACTATGCATTTAAAAAAAAACATTTAATTTGAGTGATAACAAACACAACAAAATATCAGTAGCGTAAAAGAAGGAACAAACATCCTATGTTTGAATTTTGATATTCTAAGATGACATCATTTGTCCTAATCCCTTGAAGCCTACGATCTATTTGAACTCTTGAACTATCACAAGTCACAAACATAGAGGGCACCCTCCTAAAGAGAACACAGTACAACACATTTTGAGAGTATTACACACTATTCACCAAACATGTATAAATCATTAGTTCAGTAATCCTAAATTATACTCTCCTGTTGTTACTCGCTTCTTTTGTCCCACTGATGTCCCTTGAAGTCATTTCGTTTCCTACAACTGTAATTGCACAGATTTCTGACCCCAGCAGCTGTAACAACCTCGACTCAATTAGCATATGACAGATGAAATTTCGTAAGAAAAACCTTCAGATTGTAATAAGTTACAAACACCATCAAAATGTACAGCAGCCTGATACATTAGCCAGAAATATAGCACATGCTCAGAACCATATGCAAATGTTAAAAGTCAAGACATATTAGACTAAAAACAACACAGTACCTTCATGAAAAGAACAATCCTAGCTAGCCGCTTTCTCTCTTCTACTTAACTCAACCAGCATGTCTACAAGAATGCAATCCCAGTCAAAAGTAAGTTGCTAGTAAGGCGGAGATTAGTATATGGACACCGAGACATTAAGTGCAGATTAAAAACAAAAAAAAAGACTACGCAACAAACAAGATGCAAATTATAACACCTATATCCAAAATTCAATCCTATCGTACCAACACAGTTCCTCAATCGAATTCCATATCCTCACAGCTTCGAATCATACTCGATATACACTAACTATGGAGTAGCATGCTATTGCTAATTATGATCACATCAGAGACCAACATTTCAAATATAATTCACCTAGATTTCTATAATGGGGCCAATTATAGGCATCAAAACTAAGCAATTAAAGTAGCTGTGCAAGACACGCGTATTAAACCCTATATTTTCATCAATCAAACCAGAAACAAAACCACACAAATCAAAACTAAAACAATGGGAAACAAAGAAGGACGTGGAAAGCAGCACTTAATAGATTGAGTCAATTTACCATAATTCCGAAAATGCAATCCCCAATCAGCTGCTCAAGCGCGATCGACAGGGTAATTGAAGATCACATCTGATGAAACCCAAAGAAGCCAATCAAATCCCATTAACAAAGAGCAATGAAAGTGTAATATAACTATGAAGATAATTAAACCCCAAAAAAATTGGGGGGGGGGGGGCGTGACGGAGCCAAGCAACAATATGGATTCCATGTTTGAACAATAATCCGATAGAAGTGCGCAGCCGAAGAACAATTAATCCAGAAAATTAAGCACGCGTCAAATTTGAGACTAAACAAAGTCACTCCAGTGATAAAAATCACTAAAAGGAACAACAGTTGGAAAAGCAAGAGTATAGAACTGAGCGCTCGATAGTATATTTACATTTGATGATAAATATTGTCTTTCAGAAATAGAAAAACAGAGGCCCAAGATCAGGAACTCAGCATCATCATCAAATCAAGAGGCCAATTAGCTGAATAACATTTTCCAAAAAGCGTTCAAGAAAAAAACAATCAAATTAGTGAAAAAATAGGAAAAAGATTACCTAGGGTATATCAATAGATGAACAAAAGATTAAATGAGTAGGAAGAGCAGTAGCCTTGATCTTGCTCGAAGGTAATCTACTACAATTAAATCAATCAATAACCAACTACTTTAAGAGCCCAAATACAAAATCAAACCATACACATTCAAGAAGCGACTCCAGGCGAAGATATAATAAATCTGATGAAAGATAAATGGTCAGAGCAGAAACTCTCTGAGTAGCGACTTTCACCTCATTTACATCACAACCTTAAATGTAAGACCGCGCTGATAAGGATTCCCTATCATCCCAACCAAATTGATCAGCCAAAAGACCTTAGGTTTTACAACTTTCTATAAAAGACGCCTAACAACTCAAATAAAGTGTTCTTATAAAAACTATGTAGGCTCACGATAAAAAAAAAAAAAAAAACCTAATAGAAACAATTATCAAAAACAAAATCAACCAAACAATAATAGAAAACAAAATCAATCAAATTAACAAACAATGATAAAAACAAAATAAACAAACCAACAATCATCAAATCAGGGAAACATATGAGGAGAGAGGGGAAAAAAATGGACAATTTCAGTACAGAGTGCATTACCTAATACGTTGGTTGTGATGGGAAGTCACCTCTTAGGCCCGTATATCCCCTCACTTGGGTTCTAAAAGGTGAAGGCCTTGTTGGTAGTAAGATGGTAGGAATCTATTATAAACTGATCATATGAGCTTTATTTTCCCAATATGGGACAAACCAACTCAATAAACCACTTTTCAAATTCCGTAGTGTTACAATCATGGACGCAATGCCGCTAACTTTCCCTTCTGAAAAACATAGAAAATGCAGAAACTTAAAGCAGATTATAAAATATTCTGATTAAATCAAATCAGAATTGAAGCATTGACAATGCAATCCATTATTAATTGGAAGAATGGCTCTACACAATTATTTTGATAGAACTCGGTAAAGTTCCCGTAACCAAACAAGTAATGTCTCAGAAAGCATAGGTTGAAACTAATATTAGCTATAGATTCAATTATTGATCAAATGAAAAAAGAAAACAGTCAGGATTCAAAGCACGATTCAATTATTAAATCCCTCTCTCCCTTCTCCGATCCCTCTCTCCCTTCCATCTTTTCTCTCAAACATATCCGACGATGCTCTTCACGACCCCTCTTACATTCTTTATGTTCCTCTCCACAAGCGCTTCCTCCGCACCCCATATTTTCTTCATTCCATTCTCTAAACTCTCTCCCCCCTCCCCCCCCCATTTCTATTTGTTTTCCCATCCCAAAGTGCTCTCTCTCCCCCTCTTACCTTCTTTACCTCCCCAAAAAAGCCAAGTAAACAAACAAACAAACCATGATACCCACCCCTTTTTTGTACTCGTCAGTAGCAAGACGTTAGAACAATAGACCATTTAAGTTTGAAAGATAAACATAAAGGCAATCAAAATAACAAAGCAAGTCAGAACACAAAGGAAATATAGGCGCACCAAGGATTCCCAACTTTTATTTAGAGAAACACCAAGAAACGTGTCGCAGTTTCTGATGGTATGAAGTATGAACTATCAATAAAGGGATTTTTTCATGAAACACTCACATAATGGTCCAAACTATCAGACTTCTAAACATAATGGGACGAACTTCATAAAGCCTTCTCAAAACCCTAAAGTTTCAAGTAATTATAAAGATCAAATTGAACACTAACCTATACCAAAACATTGGATGACTGATGTAAACCCTAAAACATGAATTGAATCACCAAGTTAGAGGAAAAAAGAAACCGATTAAATCTAAAGACAGTGACCTATGACCCTGCACACAGCTCCCAAGACAATGTGCCCCCACCCCCTCAAAGTTACAGAAAGGAAACACTCACAATCGCAAAACCAATTCCATCAAAATCTCTTAGGTTGACAAAGGAAACCATAACAAGGCACACAAAACCTCCCTATTTTAACACATATAACATTCTTGAGTTAAACAAAGACAATATAAACAAGACGAACAAAACCCCACCTTAACATGAGTAACACGGGATAGCGGACAAGCAAAGCAAACAACAAAGCAACCACGACCACACAACACGAAAATTATATTATGCAGTACACCAAAACAACACAATGAACGAAATACTTTTGGTAGTAGTAGTTGTGAGTACAAGTGGTAGTAAGTAGTAGTTGTAGTTGTAGTAGAAGTAGGAGTAGGAGTAAAAGTAGGAGTGTAATATATAGTAGTTGTATTAGTAGAAGAGTAGTAAAAGGTTATTAGAGAAGTAGTAATAGTTGTAGTAGTAGTCAAGGGGCGGCGGGTAGCGCATAAAGCCAAATAAGAGAGTACTAGAGTAGTATGACAATCAGAGTAGTAAATGGAAGTAAAACAATACTATATTAGTAGTATATGAATGTAGTGTTGTAGTTATACATGATGTCTATAAGTCCTAATCAAATTAAACAAAATTGTATACGCATATTACATTTATTCAGCAAATCAAAATTAACATAGGCGTAATAGTAAAATAATTGTACAAGGATAAGAACAGTACATAGAAGGATCCAACCTTTGTCCTATATAATCCAACACCGTATTTACTCACTTCATTTCTTTTATTTCTATACGTTGGACAAACCTTAGGCCCCAATATTTATACGAAGATGTTTTCTAGGGTGCAAACATTTGAATGCAAACACAAATTAGAAACGAGTTTATCATATTTAATATAATTCAAAGAGAGTTTATTATCCACTCTAATCCTACTACAAATGTGGAGC
Organism: Spergularia azorica; assembly: GCA_038382645.1. Lineage (NCBI taxonomy): Eukaryota > Viridiplantae > Streptophyta > Magnoliopsida > Caryophyllales > Caryophyllaceae > Spergularia > Spergularia azorica. The sequence continues at coordinate 12,859,691 of JBBYHQ010000010.1, read as the reverse complement.
TCATCATTATTTATTTTAATCACAATCATAAAGAGAGATCATTATTTGTTATGATTCTACGAAAAAATGGATTTCATTATTTATTTAATCTTACTCAACAAGTTCGTTCATTATCTACTTTATTCCTACTCAAAATAGTACTCCTCCGGTCCTTTTTAAACTTCTCATCCTCTTTTTTGGGCTCTCGCCTTTGTTCCTCCAATTCCTAAAATAATGTGTTTTTTTTTCAAAGTAAAAACTTGGAATGCAAGATAAAGATGTTGGTGATAATTAGTTTTCAAATTTATTTGTTAAATGAATCATTAAGAATTATTTATTATATTTCCTTACAAAGTGTGCAAAATGCAATGGGAAGTTTAAATAGGACCGGAGGGATTATTTATTATTTACTTCACTAGAGTGGATGAAAATACCCCTGTGTTGACAAGGGTGGTACACACTAATCGGCTTATCAATGTTCCAAAAAAATTATATAGTGAAGTAGATAAGAGTTTTTGCTAACTCGCCATACAATTTTTTTGGAATTTTGATTAACCGATTAGTGTGTACACCCTCCTTAATATCGGATCGTTTTTTACATGGGGTGTTTGAGTTGGGACGGAGGGTGTATTACTCAATTTAGTATAAACCACGAGCTACAATAATAAGATACACATTAAGTAAGATAATACAATAACAAAGCAAATGAGTCTCAATTATATAGAGTTTAGGAATATGTCACATGTAATTCTTTTATGAGTAGATAAATTACAGTTTTTTAAACTTTTTTTTCTTTTTTGTCAATTGGAGTTAAAAACAGAGAATAATAAAAACTTAAACAGGTAGACCGTAAATGAGTCGAATAAGAGTTCGTTATATATACTAATTTCATTGAAAATAGGCTAATCCAAAAGCTACATAATATATGGCAGACCATTTTCACATTTTTTATAAAGTTAAATCCCATAGTATATGTACTCCTCCGGCGTCTCGCTCTCTTTCGCGCATTTCTTAAGGAAAAATGATAAATAATTCTTGGTGACTCATTTAACAAATATATTTAAATGTTAAAATAGTATAGATTATCTATTCTAATCTTACTCAATTTAGGATAAACCACGAGCTACAATTATTAATAATACATACATTTAGTAAGATACTAAGATAATAAACAAAACAAGAATGATTCAACTGTTTCGATATGAGTATCAGATTGTCTAGAGTTTATGAAAAGGTTACATTTTATTCTTTTATGAGTAGATTAATTACAGTTTTTCAAACTTTTTTTTTTGTCAATTGCGGTCAAATAATGGAGAATAATATAAATTAAACTTAAACAAGTAGACACTAAATGAGTCTCATAAGAGTCCGTTATATATACTTATCCCAATGAAAATAGGCTAATCCTAAATCTATACGATAGTAGACCGTTTCACAAGTTTTAGAACGTACAGTTTTACCGCATAGTGTATGAACTCCTTAGGTCTTATACTCCTATTTGAACATCTCACTCTATATTGCGCATCCATTATATGTACTAATCCCATAGAAAATAAGCTAATCCAAAAGTTAGACGACACAGAGTTATCTTTTTCACAATCTTTATAAAGTTAAACCCCATGCATCCAAAGGTAGTGTATGTACTCCTCCGTTTCTATTTAAACGTCTCACTCTATTTTACGCATTTCTTAAGAAAAAATGATAAATAATTTTTTAGTAACTAATTTAAAAAATATATTGTAAATCCAAAGTAAATGGTTCACTATGATTTTGAAATTTTATGGCACACACAAGACGGTTACAAGATGACGATTCATGTTAACCGACCCCAAATCATCTTGGGAATAAGGCTTGGTTGTTGTATTGAATAGCTAAAGTAGTATAAATTATTTCCTCAAATCTCACTCAATGTGATATAAATAAACCACGAGCTACAACTTTAAGATACACATTTAGTAAGATAATATGATAAAAAAATAAGAATGATTCAACTCTTTAGATATGCGTCTCAATTGTCTAGAGCTTATGAAAATGTCACATGAATTTTTTTTATGAGTAGATCAAGTAAAGTTTTCAAATCTTTTTTTTTTTTTTTTTGTCAATTAAGGGTTAAGAATGGAGAATAATATAAACTTAAAGTAGACTCTAAAGGAGTCTCATAATAGTTCATTATATATACCAATCCCATTGAAAATAGGTGATAATCCAAAAGCTACATGGTAGTAGACCATTTTCACAAGCTTCATAAACTTAACAAAAAATGGAAATATTAGACACCCCAATAAGGAAAATGGGGTGTTTAAATTCGGACGGATGGAGTAGTTTTAATGTACCATTTTTTTTTTTTTACTTAAATCAGATAATTTAAAGTTTAAAAATTAAAGCTTAAAACAAAACATTAAACTCCATATTAAGTCAAGAGTCCTTGCAACGCACAGGCATTCAACTAGTCAATAATAAAGGAGAGATTTTTCAGGGGCCTACGTCGAAAGTTGACTTTTTCGAGCGATCAGAAAATTCGATTTTATTTTCTTGCGTTCTGAGAGAGTCCACGTTTTTTAGGAGATTGGGAAGGTTTATGGTATATTTTCCTAATCTTTATCTATCATAATCTACTTCTAATTCTAATAGAAGTTAAACAATCAGTTACCTATAAATAGTTGAAGTCCTAGATCAACATGCACAATCATAATGCCTAGTCATACATAATCAGCTGGCTACAATAAGCTGATAAATTGATTTGCAAGTTTTAAACTGTTCATTATTTTATTACGATTTTGGATGCATATTCGATAAAAACAATTTTTGTAGTACCTCATAATAAAGTAATAAATCACATAATAATAAAGTTGGAGGATGTAAGAGTTTCATAAGTTTAAATCAAGTTAGGATTAGATTTTAAATAACTTTGAGATGGATATTTATGTACCGTAGTGTATTATCATATAAGAACATTAGTAGTTGTAGTAATATATAATAGTAGTAGTAGTAGTTGTAGTAGTAGTATTAGTAAACAATAAAAAAAATGGGTTTAGAGAGAGAAAGTTGTGAGAGAAAGCTCCTCATCTCGAAAACCTAACTTTTCGAGCGGAAACAACCTCCAGCTATGGCGAGAGGAAGGAATTCCGGCAATAAAAATCACAAAAATAGTAAAAATAATAATAGATCTAATAAAAATACATCTATCAATAGTGGAAATGATCAACCTTTGAGCGGAATGAGGAAGAACAAACCCGTAAGCAATGACACCAACAAGATGAAGTCAATGGCTGAAATTAATCCGATTCCGGCGTTGAATTTATCTGAGAGTGAGGATTCTGATGAAGACGTAGAGGCGGAACAAGCGACTGAGGAAGGTGACATGGGTGAAGTAAGGAATGATGATGATGCAGGGTGGACAACTGTGGTGCGCTCTAGGAAGAAGACCAACTCAGGAGGTGCAACTCCAGATGAAGGGGCTCCAACCCAGCAGAGCAGTAAACCGGTGGTGCAGATTACTCCTGAAGACCTCAAAGAAGGTATTGACTTCTGGTCTACTACTATAGTTTGTTATGTCCTAGGATCAAATCCCCCCCAAATATTATGATTGGATTTTTATGGCGAATTTGGGGGAAAAGGGGATTGGAAAACATTTCGATTCTCCCTGGGAATTTGTTCATGGCTAGGTTTAAAACTAATGAGTTGAAAACTGCTGTTCTAAATGGGGGATATCATTTGTTTGATAATAAACCCCTTATAATCAAGGAATGGACCCCTGATATGTCTTTGAACAAAGGAAATATTAAGACGGTTCCAATTTGGATTAAGTTGAAGCAATTGGAGTTGAAACATTGGGGGAAAAATACTTTGATTAAGATTGCCTCAACTGTGGGGAAAGTGGTGAAGTGTGATGCAGCTACTGAATCTAGGAGTAGGCCCAGCTATGCTAGATTGATGGTAGAAATTAGTATTGACCAAAGCTTCGTGGAATATGAGTGGAAACCTATTACATGTGGAAAATGTAAAGGGCTGGGACATGAGACTAGCATTTGTAGGAGGAAAATGGATGACAGGCCTAAACAGAATTTGAAAAAGACACAGAAGCAGAAACAAATATGGGTGCCTAAGGAACAACAGAGGGTGGTGGAGACTAGGAAAATAGCTCCAACGCCTGAGGTGCATACTGATAAGGCTGCTTTTGTCACTCCAGAGGTTGAGCTAATGCCTAGACCAACTTCTAGCAGGCCTGTTCACAGGCAATTGGTGCTAACTTCAGGAATGGCAGTTAAATCTTTTGGACTGGTAGGTTTTCCTGCCATGTCACGGATGGGTGCTCCAAGTTTTGCTTAGGTTTTGCAGGGTTCAACTACTATGCATAAAGATCAAACTGAAGGGAGCAACAAGGGTAGTGGCCATGATCAATATGATCATGGCTAATGTTGGTTTCTGGAATATAAGGGGACTAAACAAACCAACAAAACAACAAGAGATTAGGAGGTTTCTTAATCATAATAATATTGGTTTGTTTGGTCTCCTTGAAACTAAGGTGAAGCCTGGTAGACTGGCACAGGCTCACTTTAGTGTATTGGAGGGGTGGTCAGTCACCACAAATACATCTCTCCACCCAGGAGGAAGAATTTGGTTGATGTGGAAACCTGATGTGTTTGATATTGAAGTCCAGAGCATGTCAATGCAATTCATACATAGTAAGGTGATTAATAAACATAATAATTCATCTTGGTGGTTCACACTGGTATATGGTTTCAATGACCAATATGGGAGAATGCAGCTTTGGCATGATCTTAAAATGATAAGTGATAAAATGCAAGATGCATGGCTGGTGGGGGTGATTTCAACAGTATTCTGTACCCTAAAGACAGGATTGGATCAAAGGTTAGACTGGCGGAGATTTTGCCTTTCAAGTCATGTATTGAAGACTGTGAGCTGAGGGAAATGAAGTCTCAAGGGGCTTATTATACTTGGAATAACAAGCAGTTAGGAGAGGATAGAGTTTGCAGTAGAATTGATTGGATATTACATAATGAGGAGTGGGTGAATCAGTTTGAGAAATGTAGTGCTTTTTTCTTACCTGAAGGGGTGTTTGATCATACTCCTTGTGTGATTAAAATCTATGGGGAAAAAAAGCAAGGGAGGAGGAGCTTCAAATATTACAACCTGTGGAGTAAAGATCCTGAGTTTCTGGAGAAAGTGAAGAGTGTATGGGTCAAAGATGTAATGGGCACACTGAGCTACCAATTGGTCAGAAAACTGAAAATGTTGAAGCAGGAGCTGAAGAAAATAAATAGCAGGTCATATTCTGATATTCTAAACAGAGTAGTGGAGGCAAGAGCTGAGCTGGAAGGTATTCAGATAGAGCTCCAAAATAGGCCTAAGGATCTGATTTTGATGAGGAGAGAAAAGGAAGTATGTGAGCTGATGGCTAAGCTGCAGGATGCTCAAAACAGCTTCTTTAAGCAGAATAGTAAGATAGATTGGTCAGAGGCAGGGGATGAGAATCACAGATTCTTTCATAGCTCGATAAATGCTAGAAGGAACTGTAATCTTGTACTATAAGTCAAGGATGCAGAAGGGAAGCTACATACTGAAGAGGAAAACATACAGGGTGCTTTTTTGGAGTTCTATAAAGGACTGCTTGGATCATCTGCAGAGGTAAATCCAGTACATAGAGGCACAGTGCAAAAGGGGAAGTGTATAACTAAAGACATGGAGGAAAAGCTGATGAGAGAAGTGACTAGTGAGGAAATTAAGGAGGCCATGTTCAGCATTCCAAAAGACAAATCCCCAGGCCCGGATGGTTGCACTAGTGGCTTCTTTAAAGATGCTTGGGAGGTGGTTGGAGAGATGGTAATTAACACTGTGAAATACTTCTTTGCAAAGGGGAAGCTGCTGAAACAGTTAAATGCCACCACCATTACCCTGATTCCAAAAATAAAGAATCCTACCAGTGTGACAGAGTTTAGGCCTATTGCCTGTTGTAATGTGGTGTACAAGTGTATATCTAAGGTAATATGCAACAGAATAGGGGAGATACTTCCAAGGCTAATAAGCAGCAATCAAGGAGCTTTTGTTCTAGGGAGGAACATTGTGGAAAATGTTATGATATGCCAGGATATAGTTCGAAAATATGAGAGACATAATCTATCTCCTAGATGCATTATGAAGATTGATCTAAAAAAGGCGTATGATTCTATAGAATGGAGATTCCTGGAAGGTATGCTTGCAGCTCTCAAGTTTCCTGATAAAGTGACTAACTGGATAATGGCTTGTGTCACTTCCCCCAGCTTCACCCTAAGTTTGAATGGAGAGAATTTTGGTTTTTTCAAAGCCAAAAGAGGGTTGAGACAGGGGGATCCCCTATCCCCCCTATTATTCACAATATGCATGGAATATTTATCAAGAGTGCTGGAAAGAGTGGGGAATAAAGAGGCTTTTAAGTTTCATCCCATGTGCAAACAGATGAAACTCAACCACTTGTGTTTTGCTGATGATCTCTTAATGTTTAGCAAAGGTGATACCAAGTCAATTATGCTAATCTTAAGGGCATTTGCAACCTTTTCTCAAGCCTCTGGACTGAAGATGAATAACAAGTCAGAAATTTACTTTTCTGGAATGAAGAGACAAGTAATGGATGATACTTTGGAGATTTCTGGGTTTAAGGTAGGGAAGATGCCTTTCAAATACTTAGGGATTCCCATTTCATCTAGGAAACTCTCTACTATGGATTGTAGCGTGCTGGTTGATAAGATTGTTAATAGGATTAGAGCTTGGGGTGCAAAAAAACTCTCTTATGCAGGCAGAGCTACGTTGATGAAATCGGTGCTTTTACACTTACATTCATATTGGGCACAGATCTTCATCATTCCACTAGTAGAAAAAGGCACAGAGGCGTCGGTTGTAAAGCCTAAAAGGCGTCGGGCCTTAGTTGACGCGGATTGAAGGGACACCTTAAATCAGATACTTAAGGCGTCGGTTAACCGACCGACGCCGAAAGTACCCTTTAGGCATCGGTTCTACTTCAAGAACCGACGCCTA
>JBBYHQ010000010.1:12776497-12788346 GCA_038382645.1 Spergularia azorica | reverse complement strand
ATGTTTTCGCTCATTTTCAAACTTTTTACTTATTTTGAGGACTTTCTAAAACTCTTTCCGAAAGTGTTTCAATGTTTTAAAATGGTTCACAACGTTTTTGAAATTTTATGGCGCGCATAAGACGGTTCTTAGACGACGATTCATGTTAACCGACCTCGAATCATTTTGGGAATAAGGCTTGGATGTTGTTGTTGTTGTTGTTGAACACTTGCAGTGAAATATGCGAACTCTGATCAGCTAGATGGGGAAGTCAAGTGAATGGAAAAGCCAGGAAAGGAAGGTTTTTGAAATGGTGAAAGCATTTTGTGTCTACGAATATATCTGAATACAAATGAAGACATCAATCCCACCATTAACACATTAAGAACTCTCAGGACCAGTGGTAAAATCTGCTTACATATATCCTAAGAACTTTTTGTGCCCCTTCCTTTTGTATCATTTTTAGGGCCCGTTTGGTTCACGTATTCGTGGTATCAGGAATGGGTTTTGATTTAGAGAACCCAATATCAGATGAACCCGATTCCTTTTCCCAACCCGATACCGGTTTTTGAACCAAACGAGGCCTTAGTCCATCCACAAGAGTGATTGGATAAGTTCTCATTTGAGACTACGATGTGAGAATGTGAGTTTTGACAATCCAAGTCCAGTTTCGATCCTGGATGTTAGTTACAAACTTGAAGCACATATAAGCCCCATTCACTTTTTAATGTCTCTTTAATTTTGGAAATGAAGCTTTTCATATGATGGTTCCGACTTCTGATAGTTGTAGCTTAAAATATGACGATTGAAGTCGCTTGCAATTGTTTTATGCCTTTTGCAATTAACAGATGCGCCTGAATATGATGGAACCACGAGTCAGCTATGGCCATGGTAGGCGTAGATGTATACGAATGCAATGCTGTAGGGGACTAGCTTCACCATGACATAAATGTACAACATCTTGCATCCAAGGAATCAAGTCTTTTACTTTTCTATTCTTTCTCTCTTTATCTCCCTGATGTACGTGAACAAGAATCAGAAATGCAAACTTGTAACTTGCAATTGATGCTTGACTTCAATTTCTCAAAGACTACAAACGCTTTTTGTAATGTAGTGTTCCATCATAGTCTCAATTTCGGCAAGAGGACAAAATCCCTACATTGTGAAAATTTGTAATCAGTGTGTAGTGCTTCTACGGCATATGATCAATCAATCCTACTCCCCTGCTCATGGCATCGGGTACGGCTTTGAGGTTCTTTGATTTTCGAGCGTACACCAAAATCTCCATTCATAGTAAAACTAAGGAGAAAACGGACACAAACAGGAAATTGGATTGATCTTTCTTCCGCTTTCTGGTGGTGTTTCCAAGTTCTGACATCTAAAGTTACAGTTACAACACAGGCCTTTAAAAGACTAGTGATCAGCCTGACCAAGAATGACTGTCTCCTCTAAACAGATTAAGACACTAGCAATACCAATACCCCTAACAATGTTTAGAGAACATAGATTACATTTGTACTCGAAATATTCAGGCTCTAGCAGTTGCAATGGCAGCATAAGCAGAAACTTGAGATTTTTCAGCTTAAACTTTCTGGTTTTGGCTTATTATTGAAAGCTAACATTTTGTTCAGTGCACTAACATAAGCTCGGACACTTGAAACAACGATATCCACTTCAGATCCACTCCCACTGCCGACAATACACCATGGCAAGTTTAGTTGTTGATTTAGAAGAAAGGTATACACAGAGTAATAAATTTTACACAACAGAAAAATACCTGAAAGTTCGGCGTACTGTTTCTCCCGTAGCATGTGTAGAAGTGAAACCATTATCTCCACGTATTATGACTCTTGTGGTAGCTAGAGCGTCTATGCCTTCCGTGACACCTGACAGGGAATACTCGAGCAGACTCACAGGCACCTGCAATGAATAGAGAAATGGGTTGGTCTTTCACAAGTAGGCTAGTAGCAATTGTGTTACTTTTCACATTCCGGAAAACAAAAAACTAGGCGAATGAAAACTATTGCCCAAGAAAACAAGAGAACAAGAATGACGCACTGTAAGTTTAGGCAGCACTGAAGCAATTTAAGAGACTCATTTTCTATAGAACATGCGGTAAAAAAAAAAAAAAAAAATCATCAGAAGTAACAGCAATGTTAAAACCTAACTGAATGTTTAACATCCAACACCATGTACACGGATTACCTTATTATTCGTATAGTTATGTCAGTGAGAGACTATGTTTCACATTCACATAATAAGTTCAAGGGACTGGTCACTTGAATAAAACAAATGTAACACACTGATCCAAATGTCCAGAAGACTAACCGTCCTGAGGGAAGATTTGCTCATCCAGACAATTAAATACTTCTGGAGAAGAGCATATATATTTCAAAGGTAGCTAAACATTGACGAACATTATATACTCCGTATCCATATGGGCCACTCTAGTAAAGGAAATACTGTAAATAGTTAAACGGTCCTACTTCACTCAAATGAAAACCTAAAACGTATACTTCAAAGTTAAATTAGTATGCACCCTTTATAAAATTGCAAACAAACTCGTGTAACTGTGACTTAGATAACTTTTACTCTTTGCTGCATACCTTCGCAATTTGATCAACAGCTTTGTATGCTGAGTCAACAGGGCCTGTTCCAACTGAGCAAGCAACATATTCTTTGCCATCAGCATCAATGAGTTTAACCGTTGCTGTAGAAAGTCCCAGAGTTCCACATGTAACCTGCCCCACAAAAGGAAAAGCGCATATATTCTTCCATGCCCTTATTCTCAGCATAAAGAGTGATAAGTTCAGGTATTCTTCTCCACCTTATTCCCAGCACAACAAGTGGGGGAGAGGGGGGGGGGAATATGTTTGATCTACAAATTACCTGGAGATCCCCCAATGACCAGATTGAGTCTGGCTGAAAAAGCTCATCAACCACTAAGGCTTCAATATCCTCATCCAAGACATACTGCATAAGTATGGAAATAAGTATTAGAATGGAAGTTGGCAGAATAAGTCAATAAGAATCCATTGACGAAAGACAGTACGATTCCAGCACAGAAGGATGGTCCCAAACAAGAAGAGAATCATAAAAATCATTGGACATACTCAATACAGTAGAGCATCAGAAAGCTTTGAACAGCGAGATTTGACAAAATGTCATTCAAAATATGGAACCAACAACAATGTATAGTGGTTGTTTCTAGATAACCCACAAGTTTGTAGACTTAACCCTATGGCCAACGTTGACAACATATGGAGGTTGTTTCCAGATGAACCATGGAAACGGTGTGGAGGGTAGCATTGATTGACGACTGCTTAACAGTATAAGAAGCTCAAACATTTCAGGGAGTCATTTGGCTTTAATCCAGTACTATATTTCAATACAATCAACTAAGTAAAATTGAATCCTAATAACAATCAGAATACAGAAATACATAAAATAAAATAGAATCAGCACCATTAATCATATGCAGATGTCTGGAACATCCCAATTCAATGTCTTAGACTCCCACTTAGTTGTGACATAGCTTCTGATGTCGAACAGTCGAGCATCATAAAAAAACTACATCATGAATGATACTTACCTTCTTTTTCTCGGCTACAGATTTAAAGCGCCAGAAGATGTCGTCAAGTTCCTTGCCTTCAAAGAAGTACCCCAGCTGGTAGAAAGCCAAAGTCATCAGATGAAAACACAACTAAAAATGTAAACTGGTGACGTTTATTGGCTAAACCAGCAACCAACCTGTTCAAGTCTTTTTTTCAATGCATGTCGTCCACTGCAGAGAAAAAAAAAAAAGATAGATAAATGAGCTCTATATATGGAAACTTTGAGCAACAAATATGAGACAAATCTATAAAAACTTCCAAGTAAGCACAAAAAACCACATCAGACGACATGTCTATATTTCATTGAAATAAATGACTAAAAAGACACACCACATCACCACAAATCAGTTTCATGATTCGTTGATAATGAATTACGGGCATAATGCTAGTTTTCACAAATTCTCTTTTAAGTTCAATCCATGTCATGTCGAGGAACAGGTTAGCGTGTAACTATGTACGGATCTATAACATATAATGTCTCCAGGTAGAAAACCATGATTTTGAGAGAGAGAGAGAGAGGCCAAAACATCATCGGCTAATGATGCATACCTCAGTTTACCAAGAACAATGCCTGATTCATCGGCTCGCTGGAGCCCTATATCTTCAGGGGAAATAATCTCATATGTCCCTTTGTGTTTCAGCATTCCATGCTATACACCAAAAACAAACAACCGTCAGTGATATGATGAAGCATCATTCTAATGAAAGAATAAATGAGGCACTATGAAGAGCAAGGTAGCCACTGAAGCTATACGACATGAAACGGTAAAAGGCTATGGGCTACTACTGCTAGTCTCGTACTAAGATGAAGAATCAAAGACATAAGTACACAAACCTTCTATACAGTAAAGGTATAGGATGGACAAAATATAAAGCAAACAAGGTCGCTCAATCAACTCAAATTAACTTCTCAAACACACAGCGTAACATGGATAAGTAACTTCACCAGTTATCACTCAAAACTTATTCAATAGTCAGAGAGTTTCAAAGCGTTCAAAATGTATTTTATACATTAGAATTTTCCAAGCTGTCTGTGACTCTGTGTAGTAAAGTCTCAGCTTAGACCTTTGGCTTAACAAATAAAAGGCCTCTAAACCAGAAAAAGAGTCTACTCGAAGAAGCAAATTACAGAGCAAAGACAAATTTAGAAAATACTGTTAAACCCGCTGAGGAGTCCAATAACCAACAAATGGTAAATTACTACCCAATTTTTGGATCATAAAAAGCTAAAAAGAGTATGCAGACCCACATGGCACAAAATCAATGTCTGGTAGATTACAGTAGAAAAGAGAAGGTAGCACCTTTACGGCAAACACTAGATAGGAGTAGAGTAGCCCAACATAGAGTTGGAGTGATTTTCGACACAAAAAGATGAATGCTTGAATAAATAACTTACAAACTGTCAACAGTACCTGGTGTATTCCACTCTCATGCTTGAAAGCATTAGCTCCGACAATGGCCTTATGAGGCTGTACAATTAATCCCGAATATTCAGCCACCTAAAGGGAAAAGGAAGTGGCAAAAATGTCAATCATGAGCTGCATTCAAATAAATGAGAAAGCAATACGGAGAAAGATCTATAAAGTACCATCTTGCTGGCCTTGACAATGTTCTCAGTTCGAACTCCAGTGTATAAACCACCTAACGATTCGCCACGGCACTTCAATGTCATGACAACCTACTTTTGAACAGGGGGGAAAAGCCAGACAACAAAATTCTTAAAGCTTTGACTAAGAAAAAAGTTTAGGATATAGCAGCAAGTAACATCCACCTAAAGTGGATTACTCGGAGAAAGTTGTTCCATGGTCGTATAAAGCAAAAACACACCTCTTCAAGTGAAGCATTTCCTGCCCGTTCTCCAATTCCATTAATTGTTACCTCTAATTGCCTTGCACCAGAACATGCCCCCTGAATTTAGAAAGCATATCAGCTACATCCTTTCACGCTTCCCATAAAAGTGACGTTATGCTTGATATAAAATTGGTAACATACTGTTATTGTGTTTGCTGTAGAAAGTCCAAGATCATTCTGGCAATGAGTTGAGATGATCACATTCTCAATTCCAGGAGTATTAGACTTTATGTCAGCAATTAACTCTCCAAACTCTTTAGGGACAGTGTACCCTACGGTGTCTGGGATATTTAGAGTTGTTGCCCCAGCCTTAATAACTTCTGCAAGAATCAGATAAAGAAACTCTCTGTCTGATCTGTAACCAAATGCAACATAATGAGCAGGATTAGATTGATCCTTCTACATTGTAAGAAAAACCAAAATACGACAGCATTAACCCAGTAGCTCAATGGATCCCGTCCATGACAGGGTATGTGAAAGTTACAAAATTCATGAGCATCAACGTCACCGCAATAGAATTACATTGCCATACATTATAGATATAAACTTCATGCTATGGGATGCTCCTGATACACAAGTCCTTCAAAATCGATCATGAAAAGAGGGTAGTGGGATGAGGTTAGAGTCACAACATCATCAAATGAAAGTACACTCACACAAAGTAGGAATTCTGGTCTTCGAAGAAGTGCATGACATTATTTTATAGACTAAAATTAATTTGTGAAGTATCTTCAACCTTCTTACACTGCTTTAAGAGTAGCCACTAGCCAACACTGACTGGTTTTGGTCTAATTCAAACACTGTGACTCAGATTCTCAGAATGTTCTCAAATTACCTGCATTTCATTACCCACACATTTCTTTCAATTTAGGTGTAATTCAAACACCGTAACTCCCCCCCCAAAAAAAAGAAGCTAATCAGCAATTCAGCACTACTTGAAGAGTTGAAGTAAATGTGTTATATAAAGGTTGTATCTTGAAGAATCAACTTCAAGGTTCTTATCTTTATGCAAGGTGCTGCATCACCTTTCACTATTTTTTGTATAGCCATGCAACTTTAAACCCTTTACGCTTCTAACCATAAGCTATCAATCCCGAGGCATCTACACATTCCAAGACATCGAATATCCACTTAGATTATAGGTATCATGGAGAACAGCCAGAGCAAGCTCCCCCAATAAACTAATCAGAAACTCAGCACCACCCGGAGAAATGTGTGATACAAAATCCTTATCTTGAAGAATTAACTTCTTTCTAGACTTTACTCGTGAAAATACTACTCCACACAGTGGTTCGACTTTCAAGATTATTATACTGCAAGGTGCTGCATCAGCTTTAACTACTTTCTATATAATTATGCACCTCAGAACCCTTTACGCCAAGGCATCTTTACATTCCAAGGAGAGCTTCAACCAAAGTTGTTGGACATCGGATTTCCACTTCGATTATAAGTATCATAAAGAACAGCAAGAGCAAGCTTCTATAGGTTCAAGTCATGATACATTCTCACTCACGCTACACTAGCTTTGCAAATACTCAATTCACTATCAAATTCAACTAATCATATCAATTTACAAACGAAATCCGAGGAAATATGAGTAATCATAAGCTAATACGGAGTAGTACACAATTATACCCCTCAAAAAACTCTATAATACAATCTAATCTAATAATTTAATTAAATCAATCAACACAATAGTTTAGAAACCGAAAAGCGGAATACCTGCCAGCATCCTCAGGACTGAACTCAACATCCTCACAACCCAAGCTTCTAGCGTACGCTACCATACTCCTGGCAATGTCAATCACCTCCTCCCTAGTCTTATTCAGCTTATGTTCCATATGAATCTCACTGGTGGCAATAAAAGTATGAATCCTAGGCCTCTTAGCACCCTTAACAGCCTCCCAAGCAGCGTCAATATCACTCTTATTACACCTGGACAACCCACAAATGACAGGGACAAAGCCGTCCTCGTCAACAGCATTGCCGACTTCGAGGGCAATGTTCTTGACAGCCTCCAAGTCAGCATTGGAGGCTGCCGGGAACCCCGCCTCGATGATGTCGACACCGAGGCGAGCGAGCTGGCGAGCAATCTCCAGCTTCTGCTTGGGCGTCATTGACGCCCCTGGAGATTGCTCCCCATCTCGCAGTGTCGTATCGAATATCCGAACGTAGTTCGGGTCGGATATTCGATTCGGCACATACTCCGGCCGCACCCGCGCTGCAATCGGTGTCGGTGTCGTGCTCGACACGCAGCAACGCGGGGCGGGTCGGGAGATGTGTTTGGATACGAGGGAGAGGGAGGAGAAAGAGTGTCTTGGGGAGGAGATGAGAGAGGAGAAGGGTGTTTTGGGAAAATGGGTGATTGTAGGTGCTGTGTAAGAAGGGGATATTTTAGAGGTCGGAATTGTGCTAGTCGCCGCCATTGATATTTGTGGGAGGTTTGAGAGAAGAAGAAAGGTGAAGATGAAAAGAGGGAGTGTGAGTGGCGGCTGGACAAATTTGGCGCACGTGAGAGTTTGAAGATGAGGAATTGAGAAATGAGAAGGGTCGGATATTTGTAGAGTAGGTTTTGAGAATTAATTAATGAAAGGAAAGCTGTAAGGCTTTGCTGGAGTGTGGAATAGTGGGCCATACACACACTTGGGGACGTGCGCCAAGCTGCGAATCTCAATCTGATTTCCATTCGATACGGTTTTGAAAATGGATATCGGAAATTCGGAATAGTACCCCACGACCCCAACCACCGCGAACTGGTCGCCCGCCGTCAGCGCCCTCGTCCCCACCCCTGACCACCATAGGGGCAATGATGTATTTCGCTAATAGTACATCTTTATTTGATGAGGGGAGGAATTGGCGGAGGAACCGGTGTCGGGGTGATGTCGCCGACCCTCATAGCCTGTACTTGCGACGCCGGCGACGAATGTTGGTGGTGGCATGTGTCACGGCGCCGACGTTTGAGGTTGGGGGAGTGGTGGCGCGGGGAGGTGGGAAAGGGTAGGTATATAGGTCTGTTTTTTTTTTTTTAAATAAACCTGTTTTTGGGTGTTTTCTTGACAAACCGTGACGTGGAGCGAAAACCGGCCGGGAGTACCTACTCCAGGGAGGAGGGTATACGCTCTGGTAACATATTAACAATTTAACATGTGTTGGAATGGTTGATTATTTTGATGTTTCCTTTATTTTATTTTTTTAAAGATTTATGGATAATAATTCTATTTAGTTGGCTCTTTCAAAATAATTACAACTTTTATTTATCTCAAAGTAATCTCAATCTAACATATAAAATTTCTAAAAATAGTCCAAATATTTTTTGAACCTGATTATGTGACAATATAATACGCTGAACCGAAATGTTTCGCATTTGAATATCCGAACAGAAATAAACACACGCCCCCATCTTGACTACGCAATCATGGTGCAGGGCCGTCTCATAGATTTAGGGGGCCCTATGCTAAACATACATATTAGTAGGTTCGGAAATATTATGACCACTTTTAGAAACAAATATGAAAGTTGAGATTATTTTGGAATAAATGAAAGTTGTGATTATTTTGGGAGAACTAACCAAAGTTGGGATTATTCTCGTTAAATTTTTTTTTTATTCAATGCTATCATTGTAATTAGACTCGACTCCAGTGCTATAACTTATCTGTAATTAGACGCAAAACTAAACCTAATGTAGGGTTCGGGCAAAATAAACATTTATATTCTCTAGACCCTTATTCTCACCACTTAATTGTCTCCTTACACATCTTCAACAATCGTTTGTCTCCTCTTTATTCACTATCTCGTTGAACATCGTTATCGCTATCTTTTGTTAAGAAAAGTATTAGAATTTTATTATGTGCTATATATGTAGGTACACGTTAGAAAAAACATTATTATTTTTATAACTAGTTTGCATGCTCGGCCTGCGCCCGGGCTGTATATCTATATTTTTATACTCATTTTATGCCTTTGTTATAGCAACACTATTATTTCTCATAAATGAGCTTACCACCATAATCACCATAAAACATATTATTTTAAATAAATTAGCTAATAATTACCATATTATATAATTACTTAGTGCCATCCAATTAATAAATGGCAAGTGTCCTCCTTGAAAAGACTTGATTTCAAGTTTTAATATATAGTATCCGATTCGATTAGTAATAGAGATATTATCAGGGTATCCCTGAGGTTTCCGACTTTATCGGTGGTACCCCTGAGGTTTCCGGAATTGCCATGGTACACCTGAGGGATGAGTTTTGCCAATATTGTAATGGAAACTTAACACCGTTAGTCCATTGTAATATTTAGTTATTAATTAACACAACTAATTATTTAATAACAAAATGAAAATAAAAAAGGGAAAATTTTCAATGTACCCCTGAACTTTCCGAGTTTTTCTGGTATATTCCGAGCTGTCCAGCGTACCCTTGAATTTTGCAAAATCATGCTTTTTGAGTTTTTCACTAACAACGTATAACACCGTTAGGCCCTCAGTGAGTTTGACTATTTTAAACAAATTGACCATTAATTACATATCAATAAAAAAAAAACCATATTCTCTCTCCTCCCCACTCCCCTACCCACGAGTCACCCTTGCTCCGCCCCTCCCCCTCCCTCGCCCATCTCCACCACCACCACCACATGCGCCACCATCACCGCCCTACTCGTCGTCAACCACCATACTGATCGGCAGCAGCACCGAACTGAAGGAGAAATGTGGCGAAATAGTCGGTGGCGTAAAGAATAAGAGGAGAGAGATGAGCGGTAATCTGGTGTTTTGCAAGGGGAGGCGAAACTGTACACCTTAGAACAGTTGATGAGAGCGTCGAATGAGATGTTAGGAGAGGGACAATGGGGACCACGTATAAAGCTAAGGTAGATAATCAGTTAATCGTGACCGTTAAAAGGCTTGATGCGATAAAGATGAGTGGAGTCGACGGTGAGATGTTCGAGCGGCATATGGAAGGGTGTTGGAAGGTCGTCTTTGCCTGATGTGAGTGCCGGTGGTGCTGCTGCCGGTCAGTATGGTGGTTGACGATGAGTAGGGCGGTGATGGTGGCGCCTGTGGTGGTGGTGGTGGAGATGGGTGAGGGTGGGGGAGGGGCGGAGCAAGGGTGGCTTGTGGGTGGGGGAGTGGGAAGGAGAGAGAATATGAATTTTTTTTAATTGATGTGTAATTAAGGATTAATTTATTTTAAAATAGTCAAACTCACTGAGGGTCTACGTTAGTGAAAAAACTCAAGAAACATGAATTTGCAAACCTCAGAAGCACGCTGGACAGCTTGAAAACCAGAGGGGTACCAGAAAAACTCGTAAACCTCAAAGGTACATTGGAAATTTTCCTAATAAAAAATTCCCAACCCAAAATCTCAATATACATTTTTCTCTCTCCTCCATCTTCCCCTCCCCCATCCCACCCGTCACCTTACTCCTTCTGCCTCCACTGCTCTCGCCACCGAACCACTTCTCTATCTCTGTCTCTCTCCCCTCCACTGCCTCATCATCTCCCTTCTCTTCCATCCCCTCTCACGCCTCTCACATGGCCTCCTCCGCCGCCGTTGGTTCTCACCGTGCCTCCGCCGTCGATTTTCTGCCGTTCGAATTTGACTCTACCAACCCCCTTTGCCCTGACCGTCTCCGCCATTCCACTCAATTCTCAAACAGCTGGTATGTATTCGATTTAATTATGTTTTTTTGACCAACTGGTGCCATTTTCTTGTGTCAAATGTACCTTCAAATGGAGGAGATAAGGAGGAGGGATGTGTAATGGTGGCAGGGACATTGAAGACGGCAGTCGTGAGGTCGTTTTGGTAGTGTTGTAGGTGGGGAGGGACGGCTTTGGTGGTGGCTGGGTGGTGGTCAGGTGGCTCGGGTGAGGGAAGAAGGAGGATAGAGAAAAGTGTGAAATTTGAGAATTTTAGGGATTTTATTCATTTTTTTATATTGTTATTAGTTTAAATAGTTATTTGTTTTAATTAATAACTAAATATAACCTTAACTAACGATGTTAAGTTTCAGTTACAATATTTAGCAAAAAAAAAAAAAAAACCCTCAGGGGTACCATGGCATTCGAAAACCTCAGGGGTACCACGAATAAAGCCGGAAACCTCAGGGATAACCTGGATAATGTCCCTTAGTAATCCTTCTATATTATTAAAGGAGCCTTTTTTGTAGCTCTCACATCGACCGGAAAATTTTAGAGAGTTTTGATAATTTTTTTAATATTAAAAGTATTGGATGTCCATCCAAACACAAAAAAATAAAAAAAAAAATAAAAAAAAATAACAATGTTTAACATCCCTCCATATATATTACAATCCCTTATTATTACCACTCATTAATTACATGTAAACCAATCATATATTCACAATTAAAGAAACCTTATATGAAGCAAATTAAAGATGGTTA
>JBBYHQ010000010.1:12743600-12765514 GCA_038382645.1 Spergularia azorica | reverse complement strand
TATTTTTCATTTTTTTTTTCTCGTATAAATGGGTCAACCCGGGTTAGACCTGACCCATATTTGACCTGTTTATGTAACCGGGTCAGATCGGGTTATTTTCAGGTTGAAAGTGAGAACCTGAACCCAACCCATTTATCTAAACCGGTTGGGTAGGTCAACCCATTTAGTTAAACGGGTTAGGAGCTATTGACCCAAACCTAGACTAAACGGGTCATTTTCAGGTCAGGTTGATTTTTGCCAGTTTTAGGTCTAATTTGAAGCTACTTTTATCTGTATTCCATATATCATAGTTTCTGTCGTCAATAAATCACTTATTGCAATTGTTACCTTCGTGTTATAAGTTGTATAATTATGTCCCCAATGTCGATATTCGTTGTTTCTCATAATTATAAATCATTACTATGATCAACTCTAATTTGAATCATTCATTAGTCCTTATTCCCTGAATAGTTCTCTCACTATACACAAAATTCAGATGGAATTTATACCATATCTACGAGATGAATTACCAAGTAACTAAACATTGTCGTCTAACTGCTGAAAGTTTATTTAACGTAGGCATATAAGTTGAAAAAAAGAAGTCATAATTGTTCGATACAACAAAATCAGAGTATTATGTACGTAATTTTCGCACTGCACATAGTGCTTTGAATGGACGTCATGCGGACCAGAGAAATGCCATTTTCCAACGTGTGTTAGAGACTTAGAGAGGTGCTGGGTTTGACTTCGATGTTAGGTCGATGTTGCTCAGATGGAAGGTAATCAAGCATGATTTCTCTCACAAGCACCCGAAGAAAAATGTACTTCATTTTTAGAATTAGGGGCTCATGGGGTTGAAGATATAGTCTTCTAGCACAGGCCATTATGGGCATACCGCATACTTCTACATAACAGAGGATTAGAGGAACACTGAACATCAAGAAATAATTAAGGGTCAATAGATAACAGTGAGTAATTCATAAATAAAATAAACTTGTAATCAAATAATGATAGGAAGAAATTGTCAGACAACAAACAAAAGGAATCGTGAGATAAGAAAAATAAAAATGATGGAAGAGGTGAAAAGGCAAATGCTCCATTTAAATACTTTTGGAATAATGATTATATTAGGTTTAGGTTTCTTTATTCTATGATTATCTTCATAAGCTCAATAACAGTCTAAAAAACATAAGACTCTGATCTATATATTAAAAGAAAGGATAATGTTTCATTTCACAGTTTCAGTATCATTAGACGACTCTGATCTTTCTAAGGCCGAACTTATTTTCAATATCTTTTGCACAACAAAACATTTTTAGATAAATTTCAAGATTATCTAACCTTTATCTTTTACATAATAAACATGATAAACATTATCTTTTGCCAAAATTATGAGAAAATTGCATTGCCAAATGAAATTTTGTGGTGATTTTGAAATTTATAAAACATTTGTATGCTCTTGAAAAATGCCTCTTTTATATATATAGATTGATTGTATATATTTTGTTCCACTACATTGACAAAGACTGGTGATGTTGATCTTTCATTAGCTACTTCTTGAACCTTCTTCTTTCACCAATTTGGTAAGTCTTGGACTCACCATTCTGCTGTGCTTCACATGTCAACCATAAGCATCAGCAACCAGACAGTGACTTTGTTTGCTGTTGTTTGTTGACCTGACTACAGCTTTTCCGGAGCTAAGTCTTTGACAGTTGCCCTGCTTCTTTTACAGGGGAACTTTTTTTTGAAGAAATTAAGGTGGAGCCTTTCAAAAGAATTGTCATAAAAGTTTAGGAATTATGGACGACCACTTCTACAGTTCTACTACCTTGCTTCGCGTTTGAGATTGACATAGGAGAGTGAGTGCTTTCAAGTGCACTAGCACTCAACTGCAAATGCTAGTGATGCTACGTCCACTAGCATGATCACAGCCTCACAGGTAGTTATAACCGATTGTGAACGATTTACGAGATGTTGGTTTCTGATTTCGTGTTCAACCGCACGAACCCTAGATATCAGAGTTCTTTTCTGAGTGTTGGATGTACAAAGGGCCGATTGTTGGCAAGATCCAATCTGCTTCCCCTAAAAAGAGAATGAACTGAGAAAATGAGATTTGCCATTCATGGCTATGTTAGCCTGGTCCTCAAATCTGATACAAGTAATGCTTACACAAATGTAACTGTAAAGACAGAAAATGAAGCGTAAAATATGCTAAACCTCGGCATTTTACATGTAGGGTAGATTAATCCTTTCAAAGGAAAAAAAAAATGAAATTACAACCAAATGAACAGCATTACGACCATAAATGCCCTGGAATTATGCGAAATCAAATATGAGAACGGGTCTATCCAGGTTGAGGACAGAACATAATACTATGTACATACAGGAAAAGACGATTGTAGCATACAAAATGCAACCCAAGCTAATCGGCGGTAACACAATAACAACCCCCAGCTTTGCAGTTTCTTTACTCTTGAAGAAACTCGGGATTAAATGCAAGAGCCTCACGGTAGATCAGTTCCCTCATTTGCTCCTCTGACAAAGCATGTTGCTCAAAGTCGAAGCTAAAAGGAGTCATGCATATAGGCTCGTCGCTGATGTCATGGAGCGAATTTAAGTAGGGATGTGCAAGCGCATCTTCGACTGAAATTCAAGAAGAGACATATCAGATACCTATCCTAAACCAAGTAAAGCCGTGGACAGATACACAGCAAAATGGCTATAGTAATGACGGGCATTCTTGAACCATTTGTCAAGCCACCATGGGCTTCAGTGGTTCACCTAGTTTTTCTTAAGTTCACTATGAGATACTCTTGATAAAATCTCCGTGCTAACTGATGTATATATAATCTCAAAAACACACGACATCAAACAAGCCATACTGTCCTTCAAACAAACATAGGCGTAAGCTAAAAACAATATAGACCTTCATAATAAATCTCAATTAACCTAAATCTCAATGCCAAGAACGCTCGTCTGTGACAGAGATTAATTTCAAAGGCTGTCAGGGAGAGGACGTTGGGGCTCATTTTTATCTGCTTAATATTAGAAAACCAATCAACAATATCACATACGATAGATCCTTAATACACCCCAGAGTAGCTATCTAGTTATGAGGGCAAAGGGGTAATGGGCTAACGAACATGGAGGGTGCTGAACAACATTTTACACCAACGTGACACATGATAGAAAAGAGGAAGTCCACAATAAACAACTTGAGACAGGGCAAATATCCACAGTAAACAAGAACTTCCTAATTAGCATGTGTCCTGAAAAGTGATGGGCAAGTGCTAAAGACCAACCAAAAATACAAACTCCCTTACAGATGGATTCACTATTCCTTGTTGAGAATTTCACCAATAATCCTTCTATCCTCTTCCCCAAATTGGTATGCCAAGCCGGCAAGCCACTAGGCGGCACATGCTGTGTACACCATCTAATGCAGGTGTCCTGCACTAAAGGTGTCATCTTAACTCTCTCAGTTCATCTTTAGGCGCTTGAATTAGTTTAGATTTCTCTTAAAAATAAGGTAAATGACAGGAACCAAAATTGGCTAACACCTTAGCATCCATAAATCACAAGCCAAATATGTTGGGTCATTCATTAAACCCCGCAACATTTCGTAATGTGGATACTCAGGGGAAAAAAATTAGAAAGATAAGAGCATCAACAGTTTAAAATATCTTCAGCTGCGAAAAATAGTTACCTGTTAGTCTTTGTCTGGGATCAAATGTGAGCATCTTTTCAACAAGATCTATGGCGGCAGGATGTACATGTGGAAACTTTTCACCAAGAGACTGCCTTCGGTATGGAGGTAGCTGCCGAATATATCTTTTAGCATTTTCATTGAGAAACCCTAGATCTTGTTCTGAAGGGGTACCAATTAGCTGCAAATTCCAACGACAATATCATTAGCCACAGAAAATCAGTAGACAAGCGAACTGAGCCAGGGCTTGAATAAGAAGAAGATAATCCAACACAATGGCCATGCTAAAAAATCCACATATCTGAATAAAACCACACTAGTTCAATAATGTTATTGAAACACAGCTATTGTCTGGCATAGAGTTAGACCCAAAAGCTACAGACATGCAGAATGGATTTTGAGATTGCAAAGCAAGTTATTTCTTATCTTGTAAATATACCTCCATTAGCAGGCGCAGCTGGTGAACGTGATCTCTGCCAGGAAATAGAGGCTTACGGTCCATCAACTCCATAAAAATACACCCGACTGACCATACATCAATAGCAGCAGTATAATCTGAAGAATTTAGTAGAAGCTCAGGTGCTCTATACCACCTCGTCACCACGTATTCAGTCATAAAATCTGTCTCTGATGTCACACGAGCTAGACCAAAATCACATATTTTCAAATCACAATTTGCATTAAGCAAGAGATTGCTGGGCTTTAGATCCCTGTGAAGAACATTGGCAGAGTGTATGTACTTCAATCCTCGAAGTATCTGGTAGAGGAAGTACTGCAAAACACAAAGAGTATAAACAATAGCAAGCAATATGATCCAAAATAATATATAACAGCACATAACAACGTATAGGAGTCCAGGTTTTTTCTTATACACGGCTATCATTGATACCGGGAGAAAATATTTTGGAACCAAGCATGGGAAAAGTTTTTATAACGGCTAGAAGGTATTGTCAATGTTAATTGAGAATTCTATTCAGCACTCAATATCAAAATAAATTAACCTTTGAAATGGTTGGGAAATTGAGGAGGTTGGGGATTGAGAGGAGATGTAGGTCTTCGGATTAAACAGAAATTCTTTACACATAAGTACTTGAACAGGAAATAAATAGGAGTTTGACGCAGTAAAGAGCATATGAGGTTGGGAAATGAAGGAAAATGGGGATTGACAGGAGCTGTAGGTCTCCAAATCATCAATGGGGAACACTTTACACACATGGAAACATACATAGCAAGCTCCAGGGACGGGGAAGAACTTGGAAGAATTGAGCAGTCGAGCATGAGTCCTAAATATGTAAGAATAGAAATCGTTATCATTACCCAGAATCTCCTCGGTGATAAATTAATAATGTAGCACACACAGACGCATCTAACTTCGCACACTATAAGAATATACCATGGAAACAGACGCTGTATAAAGAAAGTCGGCAAGGCCCAAAAACTAAACATCCTAGTTTAGATATACAATCCCCAAAAGATCACATTTCAAATCCATCCTGAATATAAAAATTAATGGACTTAGCAAGCAAAAGAAAGAGTAACACACGAAAACAAAACACTACAAATCAGACTTAATTCAGCTCTTCGAGAAAGAAAAATTAGCGTTCACACGATCCCCTAATCGCAACGACAATTTACCACGAAAATTAAGAGACATTTTAATATTCTATCTCAATCATCCATTTCCATTGACCAGGAACAGAGAAAAGATCAGTGCCAACATAACAAAACATACAAAATTCTGAATACAAACATCCACAAATGTAGCCATCAACAATAAAACAACAACAATACCCCAGTGCCTCAAAGGCTCCCGCCATAAGGCGGAGTAAGGGAGTAGCAGTCAATAAGGATCTAAATTAGGTTTCATGCCCATCAACTAAACAGATCTCCTTCCCGAATATATATAAAATAGATAGGGTCAGAGGAACACTTATCTGGATCCCTTTCTATAAGCTGTTTAAAAGTCAGCGAGGGAACCCCAGAAGACATATTATCCATTTAAGGGAACAATAACAGAATAGGCGAAAAGGGTTTCAGCAACCAAATTATAACTGGCTAAATAGAATGAATCATCTATCCCTCTTAGGTCTCAAGTTGGAGTGAGTGTTTCAAGTATAATACCTGACAGTGTTCTTCTGACAGCCCTTGGTTGGAACGAATTATTTGATGAAGATCAGTGTCCATAAGCTCATATGCAATATATACATCATTGAATACCTCCCTTCTTGGTGGTGGTATAATATCTCTAATGGCAACAACCTGCAGAAAACAATGCAATCTACATAAAAAATCTGGTGCTTAATATGAGAAAAGTATTCATAATAAAACACTTCACATTTAAAATGAGCCTAATCCCAAACAACCCACCTTCTCTTCACTATTACTAATTACTCCCTCAGTCTCTCGATCCCAGTGCTTGCCATTTCCTTTTAGGGCCAGTTCTAAAGATCTTCCCCTTTCTTTTCATGTCAAATTTTATTGGCCCACCAGCACACACTATCACTCTTTTGATTGGTCAATCAATTTTTCTCTCATCTATTTTTCGGCCCACCACCACACACTACTAGCTATTCATTGTATTTTTATTGCTTTTCTTGATCTTTGTGCCATTCCACAATGGGAGGAACATACTGGGATGGAGGGAGTAATAAGTAAGTGACAAGAGAACTAATACAGATCTTTCAATAAACAAAGCAAAAAACATCATCAGTAAATTTATATGAACTCCAAACATATCATGGATGTTGAAGGCCAAGTCACTGAGCCGTAGAGGAGTAGACAAGCCAAGAAGGAACTGTATAATAGAAGTATATAAAGAGCGTCCATAATTCAGATCTCAGCTAAGCTACCCAGACAAATGCATCGCCGTAGGTCGCTTTTGTCTTACCCTAAAGGAATAGCCTCTTAACAACAGACAAGAACTGCACAAATGGAGAAAATAATTTTTGTGCGTGTTAGCCTTAAGCTTAGTTCATGACCTAACCTTTGAGGACGAAATAATCATATAAAGTCAATGTCTGAAATGTTAACTGTCTTTAACTAAGAGAATCTCCAACAGCCACACCGCATTAAACAACACATTAGAGGAAGATTCAAAAACCACCAAGACAGAACTATACAAGTTTGGAAGAACATATGTCCAAATCCCATCCCACCCAAGCTCCAGCGGTACACCAGGCTACCTTCTGGCTGGCCTCCACCGATTAGCGTCCTGATATTTGGCTCGCACCGCCAAAATTCTCGACTTTGACTAAGAGAGTAAGAGTTCAGTGAAAGACTGACGTGACTCGAGAGTGGTGAGTATTCCTGTGCGAGCAAGAGAATTCATCATCAAACACTTTCCTGGTCTTTTAATTTTGAGTATGGTTTTCCTAACATAAGATTAATGGCAAAATCCATTGTCGCAGAAGATAGAGCTGTCCATTATACCATACTGGGCATACTTAATTGACGGGAAATGCTAAACACATACTTCCACACATTGTTCTCATCCCCTATACTTACCCCTCAATGGCCCACATCAAACCCCATTCTGAAACCTTTACAGGGTAAATGCCATCTTGTCTGGTTCATGCAGGCGAATAAATGAACTACAAAAAGAATTTCAATAGGATTATCTTGCAAGTTTACTAAATCAGCCATAGTCTTTCCAATAATGTATTCATAATTTCATATTCATTCATGAGGGCCACTCAAGAAATACAAGCACCCACCAAACATCCCTGTTATTAAGAGTTTCATTAAAATGGGGATGGGAATATCACTGTAGCCTGAATGAATACTTTTGTTCAAATACAGTTTGTTCCAGAGTCCAGACTTTGATAATAAGAGCGGCCAAAAAAGGAAGCGCCTATTTAACAATGAACAATCTCGTATTTTAAATAATCACTGCTACATTACTTCGCAAAATCTAGAAATTTTGAGTGCACATGGCATAACCATATGAGACCTAGAAAAGCTCAGACTTTATCATCATCAAATCTCCTTGTTCTCCATCAAAGAATAATAGTATAGATAAAGCCTCAAACCAGTGAGTTAAAAGCCCAATGCTGTCTAAATAAGTTTATATTCACAAGAGAGGAAAAACAACCAAAATGCTAAAACTATATCTCCATTTTCCTGAGGTTGGCTACCAAGCTGGATATTGCAATCGTCAGCTCACAGAGTCCAGTTTCCAACATTTCACAATGCCTTCTAACTCTCCGAACAGCTTTGTCCCCCCCCCCCACCCCCCACCTCCTTTCCTCCACAACCTAGTCTCTTCACAGAGAGGTACCCCTTCAATGCTACCCCCTTCAACATCCAACCATATTAGAGGGAAGCTCTAACACAGAATTCCAACAAGATTATAGAAAGGTCTCAGGCACAACAGCTACTAGGAAATTTCAGAAGTCCGTCCTGGGAAAATTTATGCCTGATTGCCCCCTCAGGCTTTCTAGATATACAAAAATCCAACCCTTCGCTCACCCATACTTAAAGCAAGCCTTGATTTTACCTCGTGTTACTTACACGCATTTCTCCACACAGGCAACTTGAAAGTTGTCTTCAGCCCTCATAAATCACATTCAGGATAACATCCAAAGTAGTGAAGTAGCACGAATGCAGTGGCATTTCAATAAGTCAGTATACAAACAGTCTAATTGCCACGTGAACATATAAAACCAAATGTAAGGTGTTTTTTATCGTCCCCACACTTCTTCAATATTAAAAACTAAAGAATACAGTCTCGAACACGTCACTCCAACTGAAGTGGAAAAAGCAACTGACTCTTTTCCTCTTCTCGAACTCGACCACATCTTATGGTAACAAATATTAACAATCAACTACTCAATCGAAATGAATAACCATTAACAAAAAGCATTGCTTAAACATTCACTAAACTCAGAACTAAGAAACCGAAACGCAATATTTTTAATCACGGAACTTATAAACCACTACCGTACTACTTAGTAGAGTGCCACCGCGAAAACAAGAAAGAGCAAAAGTTGCCAAACAAGAACTTCAAGTAAACTAATCACTCAAATTGCCAAGTCCGCTAATATGATTGCAAATTATAAGCTCAAATCACTAAACTTCACAGCCGAAAAACCGAAAAACAGAAAAACTTAGCACATACTAAATGCAATCAAATTACTCACTGACGTTTTCATGATCCATGTGTCTGAGAAGCTTGATCTCACGCAAAGTCCTCTTCGCATCAACCTTATTATCGAACGCATTCGCAATCTTCTTGATCGCAACATGCTCATTCGTCTCCGAATTCAACGCCGAACTAACCCAAATCAAATCAAATCAATCACAAATCATATAAATCACATCAAATCAAACTATACTATATACAACTTAATAATAATAATAATAATAATCAAAAGACTAAAGAGAGAAGAGTAGCGTACCATACGATCCCATACGCGCCCTTTCCGATAGGCATAATAGGAGGTTTATACTTGGAAGTGACCTCAAAAATGTTGCCGAAAATGTTGTACTGTATGAATTTACCGCCGTGGCTGAGCGTCGCCGGAATACTGACCTGCTGCTGTGGCTCAGCCGCCGGCGGTGGTGGTGCGGCGGCTTCCGACATGTCGGTGTCGGAAGGTTGAGCTGAGGAGACGTCCATGGCGGAGTGAAACCCTAGAATTTGGGGGAGAAATGGATCGCTGGTGTTTCTGTTGTTTACTTGGTTACTATTTTTGTTAGTTAGTCTTCTTACTAAGTAAAGATGTATCAGGGCGGTGCTTTATGTTTAGTGGAAAGTAATTATATTTTGATTATGATTAGTTAGGCTTAATGATGAAATGAGTAGAGCATTTAGTGTGTCACATTTTGGTCATGTTGCTTAATTATGAGTTTAATGATGACTAATGCTTGATGTAATTCATTTTATTGAATGGGGATTTTGCATTTGTATAGGATTTCCATGTGTATTGGTGGTGATATTATCGTTTTTGTGTGAAATTAATGATTCCTAATTGATAGTAGGAAAAAGAAAGCGGCAAATTCACGTGGTGCCCCTGAGTTATGTCAAAATGCACGTGGTGCCCCCACTTTGCAAACTACTACTCTCTGGTGCCCCTGAACTATTGCACCCAATGCACGTGGTGCCCCTTTTACCTATATTGACCTAAATTGACTAACGGTGTTAACTTTCGAGTGTTAAGTGATGACGTGGCGATGGGTTAGCAGTTAGTGATTAATTATATTTTTATAATATTAAAATAATAAATTAAAAATTCAAAAAAAAAAAATTCAAAAAATCACAAATTTTTTTTCCTTCAGAAAATATTTTTGATATTTTGCAAGTTTTGATAAAAAAAATAGTGCACATGGTGCCCCTAAGGTTTACTTGGCAATGCACACGGTGCCCCGTTTTTTTCTCAAAAATAAATCTCAGGGGCACCGTGTGCATTGCTGAGTAAACCTTAGGGGCACCATGTTCACTTTTTTTTTTTATCAAAACTTGGCAAATTTTCAAATTAAAAATTCCGAAGAAAAAAAAATTAGTGATTTTTTGCAAAAAAAAAAAAAAATACTTTTTTTATTATTATTTTAATATTATAAAAATATAATTAATCATTAATCTTACACTAATTTTCCCGCCCAACTGCTAACCCATTGCCACGTCATCACTTAACACTCGAAAGTTAACACCGTTAGTCAATTTAGGTTAATATAAGTAAAAGGGGCACCACGTGCATTGGGTGCAATATTTCAGGGGCACCAGAGAGTAGTAGTTTGCAAAGTGGGGGCACCACGTGCATTTTGACATATCAGGGGCACCACGTGAATTTGCCGAAAAGAAAGAGGACAAGACATGACTGCGGTTTAAGACTTAATTAACCGTTAAAAAGACTAAAAGAACGAGATGGGGATACCAATAGATACATAAGTATATAAGATCGTATTTAATTGTAGATTTTCTACCGGGTAGAAGGAGAATTAAGAAAGATAGAATCTTCTACCTACTTTGTCTACCAGATTGAGGGGATTGTGAGAGGAAAAAGTAGAGGGAGATGGGGTTGACAAAAGTAGGGTTGGCGAGAGAAAGAATGAGAAATAAGATTAAAACTAGGAATTATCTCGTGATTCGCACGATTAGCATATATATTTCGGTCGATAAACTTATATTAGTATTTTCATTATTTTTTATGCACATTTTTTACGGGATTCATGCATATAAATTTAGTATTAATTTAATTTATTAATACTATATATACGTCCCCTCAATAAAATTATACTCCGTATACTACATCATGTTTAGAACTTAATTTAACTTTGAGTATACTGCATCATGTTTAGAACTTAATTTAACTTTGAGTTAGTGCATATTCTACATAATGATTAGCATGTGCACAATTTCCTAGAAATATTGATGTGTAATGTGTGAACTCTACTTAGATTACTTGAACCTTAGTGTACTTGTTCCAGAAACTGTCAATCCACACTTGGCCAACCCAATTTTATATAAAGACTAGATAGCATCTCGTAGTTCGCATGATCAGGTTGTATATTTAGGTGGGCAAAATTAGTTAGATTTTTTCTATCCTATTATGCATTGTTATGATGTGCATATCATAATTGTAACTGCAATTTCATACTCCACTCATAATGTTATAGAATAATAATAATAATAATAATAATAATAATAATAATAATAATAATAAAAAAAAAAAAAAAAAAAAAGGAATGGGTGGGATGAGTTTCCTTTGAAGTTATGCATGCATGTTTAGAATGATGTCTAATATCACATTTTAGACATCAGTTTTAAAGATAAATGATGTTTAAGTGTGGCTTTAGACATGAGATCTAAGCAAACAAATGATGTGTAATGTGATACTTTAATTGTCACTTGTTTACAGAGCTGATGTCTAAATTCTTTTTATATATGACGATTAGTTATAAATTGTTTTTTTATTTATTAGCGTGTGTAGGATTCGAACCCACCTCCTTTGTGTATTTGCACAATTCTCAACAACTGAGCTAACAGGTTTTAAAAGAGAAATAGAATGAATAATAAGAGCATGTTGAGCAATAGTGTAATTAGCGTCTATCTCCAACCTCTTATCAACTTGGATATATGTATATAAGGGGCGTATCCGGCCAGAAGTGATAATTTTGTCAGAAGTTAAAAGTAATCTCAGTCATTGATTTCACATAACTCCATAACCTGAGCTGGATAACTCCACTCGTTTAACTCTACCAACTAAAATGCGTAACTCTAGTTTGTTAACTCCACCAAGTAAAATGGCGTAACTCTAGTCTCTTAACTCCATCATCTAAATTGTTTAACTCTAGTGATATCAATAACTCAATTAACTATAACGTAACTTCACCACTAAAACACGAAAATCCACTAACTAAAGCACTTGAACTCCTTTAACTAAAATACGTAACTCTAATTATTTTAACGTATATCGACTCCAATTAAACTCCATTATCTAAAACACGTAACTCCAACTTAACTCCACTAACTAAAACACTTAACTTTAACTTAACTCCACTAATAATTAAACAAGTAACTCCGATAACTCTTCTAACTAAAACACATAACTCCAGACAAAAAAAATAAAAATAAAAATCACCGAAAAAAAAAACTCCCAAACACAGCCATTACTTTCTCTCTCCATACCTCCCCTTCCCCCACCTGGCGGCCACCCACACACCACCGACGACCGCACCGCCCACCATATTAATTGGCGCCACCTCCACCACCGTGTTCACCGTCTTCCGGCGAGCAGAAGCCCTCTCCCCCGCGACACCGCCATCACCTCTTCATGCCCCATTCCCCTCTTCACTCATTGCCCTATCCTCAAATTCGTCTCTTTCCCGTCTCCTCCTCTTGAACCACCTCAGTAGCCACCAACCATACCAGTGACCACCGTCCAATCTCCGACGCCACCATCACCGGCCCCTCATTTCAACTTCTCCTCACTTTTTGCTCGTTTCTTTTTCGTCAACGACAACGAAAACACGAGGATATGAAGAGAATAAGGGCGGAGATTAGAAAGAATTCCGACCATGGTGTAGATCGACGGAGAAGAGGAGCGGCGACGGTCGTATTTGAAGAAAACGCGAGCAAAAATAGGGAGAACAACGAGGTTTTCGCGGCGGAGCTGACCCTGTCTTTGTGTGTCTTGACACAGTGCGGGGGACTCAATGTGTCGAAGGGTAGCGTCATGGTCCTTGGATAGACCCCAAGGGTGCTGGTGTCTAGCTCGTGTGGTATGGGACGCATCGGTAAGCACTAGTAGTATCATGATCGGTGCACATGTCGTCCTCGGCGCGTTGGCCCTAGTCGGGGTGCTCGATAGGGAGCTCTCCCATGGATTCAGTGGATTCCTAGTGTGCGAATGAGTATTCGGCCAGCTCATGAGCAGCTCATTGGCTAGTGATGAGTTCACTTAGCTAGTCAGCTTAGCTCATGCAGCTCGGTGTATAGCTCACTTAGCTCGCTCAAGACTCGGGGAGTGATCGGGTAGTGAGTCAGTCCACGTAGCTAGTGCTCAGTCCACGTGTTCTGGGTGGTTGGTGCATGTCAAGGGGACATGTCCATGCGACACCTAGTGTAACAGCCCGAACCACCGTCCGTCGCAACATACACAACCCAATAAGATGGGAAGTCACCCCTTAGGCCCGTAAATCCTCGCTT
Source organism: Spergularia azorica (assembly GCA_038382645.1). Taxonomy (NCBI): domain Eukaryota; kingdom Viridiplantae; phylum Streptophyta; class Magnoliopsida; order Caryophyllales; family Caryophyllaceae; genus Spergularia; species Spergularia azorica. The sequence goes on along the minus strand of JBBYHQ010000010.1, from coordinate 12,752,183 downwards.
GGGCTCTAAAAGGTGAAGGTCTTGTTGGTAGTATGATGGTAGGAATCTATTATAAACTGATCATATGAGCCTTAATTTCCCAATGTGGGACAGACGAACTCCATAAATCACTTTCCAAATTCCGTAGTGTTACACCTAGGCATTGATGTGGCGCATGGGGAGTGATTATGGGAATGAATAAGGATGGGTAGTTTTCTTGGTGTCCTTTCATCAAATAACTACCTACAACGTGTCGCGCATTCAAGGCATTTGCCAAGCATTGTATCCCTTGGGGATTATCCAAGATCCTCTATAAATAGAGGCATGGGCGTTCATCCAAGGCAATTCACATCCAGACTTTAAGATTCTAAGACATTAGGTTCATTAGTTAACACATACGTCCGAACCAGACTTGTGTTAAAGACATCCAGTCATGTGCCATAGCCTTCTGTGGTCTCCATCGTGGTGAACTTTGACGGCTTGATTCTCGAGAGTGGGATACGTAGGCAGCCCATCTACGGTGCAACCACTTTCCTACCAAAATATATTCTAAGTCCCTAAATTGTCTAAGTATCGATCCTTAGGTTCGCTGACTAGGCTGCTTGGCTTAGTGCCATCACCGTTGAAGAAACCATCCCGTGACATTGTTATATGCAATGGATAATAACTTCATTTTTATCTAGTCTGTCTATTTAAACCAATCTTCCTAACATCTTTTGCACACCTTTAAGGTACATAAATATTGATGTTAGAGTGAACACTTAAACTTTTACTAGGTCAAGAACCGTTTTGACCCATGACTCCCATTTTGGTCATGAACTCACATTGTCTGGGTCACGAACCTGATTTTCATGAGTAATGGCAGTGAGTCATATTAAATTGATTCCGTTTAGGAACAGTTATTGTTTGGTAAATCTGATCTAACCCATTAACCTTAACTGAAAGATTCGTGCAATGTTCTTATACTTTTATGCTCAAATTAGGGAAAATCTCTTCATATTTTCACCTTTAAAAAGGTATAACAAAGATAACAAATTTCAACATCTTCCAAAATCCAAATACCATAACAATTCCCCCCAAAATTAAATTAATTGAAACCACGTGTATGGTACAAATATGATCGCAAGATCGAAGAAGCTATAATACGACCATATGAAAATACACATATGCTGTAACTAACTAACTCACCATGAAAATTTCGATGAAAACGCATAATTCTTCAACTACCTGTAAATTTAATGTCATAAGAAGAGTTTTAAAGTGCTATTTTTTAGAACAGAGCATCTGGATCCAAAAGAAATAACAATACGATTATTAAAACTTACCAATAGAAACTTAATGTAGCATACGTGGTTTTGATCTAAAGAGAGCTATTTTGAGGGAGGATCAGAGACTTATGTTGGATGCGCCATTTTCGAATGCTCACATAAAGAATGCCCTAATATATAAGAGCCCCGGGTTAGATGGATTTTCAAGTGGATTTTTTTAAGGCAACTGGATCATCATTGAGGATGATTTTTAAAATGCCATGAAAAATTTCCTGAAAACAGGAAAAATGCTCAAGAAGGTATATATCACATTGATTCCCAAAAAAAAAACAAACATTGCTTCTGTCTTAGACTTTCGTCCCATCTCATGCTGTACAACAATATACAAGACAATAAGCAAGCTTTTAGCTGAAAGATTAAGAGTGGTACTCCTATTATTATTCGGGAGGAACATGCTACTTTCACTCAGGGCATGAACATATTTCTTAATGTTCCATTAACACATACCCTGGTAAAAGGATACACTCAAAAGCATATCTCACATAGATGCCTACTAAAAGTGGACATTAGCAAAGCCTTTGATACACTAACTGGGAGTTTCTATGCAATTTTTTTCAAATCTTCAATTTCCCACGAATTTTGTGCAAGTGGATTATGACCTCTGTCTCTACTACTAGGTTCTCACTTAAGATTAATGGGAATGTCAGAGGGTTTTGTTCAGGGAGAAGTGTAGTAAGGCAAGGTGACCCAATCCCACCTTAGTTATTTGTTATGGACATGGAGAAACTGTCTAGGCTGCTCAGAAATGTGCCAAAGTTTTCAAACTTCTCATTCCATCCTGAATGTGCTAAGCCGAAGCTGACCCATCTCCCTTTTGCAGACGACTTGATGACATTTATAGGAGCTGGCTCGCCCTTAATTAGTTAATGTTGTAGTAAAGTGTTTGGATAATTTTGCTGATATTTCAGGTTTAAAAGCCAACCCTAGCAAGACAAAAGTTTAGGGTTAAAGATGAGCTTAAGTAGTTGAATCTTCAGGATTCTGGCTTTATTGAAGGTTCATTTCCCTTTACATACCTGGGAGTCCCTCTCGATAACTCTTGGCTGGTGTCGGAAATGTATAACTCCCTCATCTGGCAAACGCAAGATAGAGTAATGCACTAGTCCAACCAATTCTTGACATATGCTAGTAATTGTTTGCACATAAATTTTGTAATTGTTGGCATGCAAAACTTGTGGTGCTCAAGTATTCTGCTTCCAAAAGAGGTTATAACGAGAAAAAACAAAATATGTAAGGATTTTGTATTGGGTATTAAAGATTGTTATAGGGGAAAGATGTTTAAGAGTGGCTCACATTGTAATAGCCTGATCTATCATACGTTGCAATACAACCCAATAGGATGAGAAGTCACCCTTTAGCACGAATATCCTCTCGTGGGCTCTAAAAGGTGAAGGCCTTGTTAGTAGTATGATATTAGGAATCTATTATAAACTGATCATATGAGTTTAGTTTCCCAATGTGGGACAAACCAACTCCATAAACCACTTTCCAAATTTCATAGTGTTACAAACTCCTCCACTTAAAGAACGCGACGTCCCCAGCGCGCTTAAACCAAACCATACAAGTCACAGGTCGAAGATCTCCCCCGCTAGACGGCTGACCTGGGCCAAACCCCAGCACTCAGCCCGCGGTCGTAGGGTTGCTCTGATACCATCTGTAATAACCTGATTTATCATACGTTGCAACACAACCCAATAGGATGGGAAGTCACCCTTTAACCCGAATATCCTCTCGTGGGCTCTAAAAGGTGAAAGTCATGTTGGTAGTATGATATTAGGAATCTATTATAAACTGATCATATGAGCTTTAGTTTCTAAATGTGGGACAAACCAACTCCATAAACCACTTTTCAAATTCCGTAGTGTTACACACACATCCTATGCCCCCAAGAATGAAAGAGGTTTTCATATTAAGAAAATTCTTGGGTTGAACAAGGTTTAATCACCAAATGGATTTGGTACCTGCTGCAATCTAATGAATCATATGGTGTGGGCCTTAGAAGTATGTTTTGAAAAACAAATCAATTTGGGATGTGAAGCCAAGGAGTCAGGATTCAGAGCTATGAAAACGCATTATTGCTGTCAGGAATGAACTCCTAAAGTAAACTGGCTCAGAGCAATCAACACATGAGATGATATTTGAAAAAGGAAAATCCGAGAATCACTATCCATCATGATAAGAGAGAAGCAAACCAGGTTGCTCATACACTGGCACGCTATGCGCTGAACAGTGAATACACGAAGGATAGTCCATCTCACAATTCGCCAATGTGTGAAAGATGCCTACTTTGTAGATCTCTCCTCGGTCCTTCCTCTGGCCTAGTGGAATATGGCCCTATGGATCTTGTTCTAGCTATCTAGTATTTTGCATGATGTATTCAGCACCCCCTCCCCCCTTTAGTTTAATTTGAACTCTCTTAATCCCTCTCACTTTGAAAGAGGATGGTGTGTAAGACCTACTTTAATTAATTAAGTATTTACCTTCTTATCTAAAAAAAAAAAGACACATGAGCTCCTGATGTTATGGGGCGCAAGTGGTAAATTTCCGATTGATAAAGCATGTGACTCATATAGAGTGAAATACAAGTAGAGCAAGCTGCTTAAAGTAGTATCGATGCTATAAATGTCCCAAAATAAGCTTTATTGCAAGCTTAGCCATCCAGGATGCCTTATCCACCGCGGACAAGTTAGCAAAAAGATGTCCGGCTATGGTAAACAGATGTTGTCAATGTAAAAGCAGCAATAGCAAGTCGTGAACACCTCTATTTTCAGTGTGCAGCTGCTCAGGAGGTCTGTCAAAGGATAAAAGAATGGCTATGTATTAGGAATGATGGTACTGGTCTAAAAGGAAATCGGAAACGTTTTGGGAAGTATGCTAAGAGGAGTTATTGGAAGAGCAAACATCGTTAAGATAATTGTAGATAGACAACTAATGATTACGCCACCACCGGAAAAAGACAGCAATTGATTAAGACTTTAGGATTGTGCTCTAATTGACGATTCGACATTTTAGAAACACATATTTAGTAGTCTACTCCCTCTGTCTTCCCTTAAATACTCCACTTTCCTTTTGTAGTGTCTTTGTTCAAACGTCCCATTTATAAACTTACTAAATGAGGTAAGTTTTCACCATCCATTAACACTCCACTTTCTCCAATAATAACAAACTAACTAATCCCCCCCATTATGACAAAAAATAATAAACAGATCATTCAGTATCTCCAACAATAATAAGCAACTCGCCTATTCTCTCGAACAATAATAATCAAACTACCCATTATTTCCAACAATTATAAACAAATTACCCATAATCCTAAACAATAATAAACAACCATCTCAGTTTAATCCTTGTGAAAAAAGAAACGGGGTGTTTAAAGTAAGACAGAGGGAGTATTTGATAAGTAGCGAGTAACTATTATTTCATGTATAATCGGCAGGAATGAAGTGATGATTTGGGAGAACGAAGTGAAGGAACTGCGAGATAGGCTGGTAGGGCTCTTGTGAGAAGAGTTGGGTTCAAATGCTGGTAGATTGAAAGGGATTTCATATTTAAGACAATTTTCAATGGTGGAACAGTACTATACATATTGTCTCGAGGCAAACAAAACCATTGATCTTATTTCACATGCCGATCATGGTATGTTAACAATACCGCTCCAAGATCAAGTGGGGGGTGTTCAAGCTGAACACAACGAAACCTTGGTCAATCTCAAGCATGTTCCTGGTGCTCTCGTGATCAAGGTCGTTCACTTATTTCAAGTATGTTTTACTCATCTGTAATAGGTGGTTACTATTGTTTATTGAAAAATAAAGTGGTAGTTTAAACAGACTACTTACCATAAAACAATTGTTTTTCATATTTGAAATAGGGGCACCATGTGCACTGCTATGTTAAACTGAGGGGTACCATGTGTACTGTTATATATAACTCAGGCACCAAGTGAACAATGTTTCGGTCAACTTAGAATTTTCAGGAATTTGTTTTTTTGGAATTTAAAAATAAATATGTTTGTTTTAAAATAGTTTTTAAAAAAGAATATTTTTAACCAAAACTATTTTCTTATGATTTCTTTATGATAAAAACATCAAATAGTGACTAATCTTATTGCTAATCATATGCCATGTCACCGCTTAACGGAAGAAAATTAACACCGTTAATCAAGATTAGTCAAAAGGGCACCATGTGCACAAGGATAGATACGTTAGGGGCACCTGATGTATTAGTTTGAAAAGTATACTTCAAAAAAAAAAGTTTGAAAAGTAGGGCACAATGCGCATTTTGTCATAACTTAGGGACAACACATGAATTTGTCGTAAATAGTTCATATATTTACAAGTCATAGTTTCGGTGGAGTTAAAAGCGAGATAGTTAAATTATACCCTTTCGTTTTGTTTAGGTTGTATCAAATGACAAGTACATGAGCGGCGAATCCCAGGTTTATGCTAACCCTTCCCGGAAATCTCGTATGTCAATTGCTACATTCTTTAGTCCAGTCGGTAATCAGATGGTTTATGGACCTTTAGACGAGTTGGTTTCGCGAGAAAGTCCTGCTTTCTACAAGCAATTGAATTACCAATATTTGTTGATAAAGTTTTTGAGCAAGAAGTCCGATGGTAGGTGCATGGCCGACCACTTCCGACTTTGATATTATTGTGCTCAATATGTGAGAACAAGCTGCAGCTTTAGCAATAATTCAAGATTTCCAGATTATGTATCTTTTGAATGAAACACTCATGTCTGTCTATCTTATATAGTGGATGAATGAACAAGGCTACAATGGAGAATGTAGATTTATGACTTGAAAACTCATCTCTATCTATCTTATATAGTCGATGTATTGTGAAAATAAATTCTCGTGCGGAAGAGCTTCAAAAATGAGGTTTATGAACCTAGCTAGCTAGTCTAATATGTAATTATAGCGTCATTGATGTTGATTAAAAGACTGAATTTACTTGTAACAAGTTCTGTTGGAACATGTAATTAGATTGTGATTATTTGCAATGAACATGTTTGCGAATCCAAGTTAATGTTTGTGTGATATTTACTTCAGAAATTTGATGTATCGCAGTATCATTCTTGTTGTACAAGTATATCGTGTGATTGAAGTTAATCGCGTGATTCTATTACGAGATTATTGTAAATGTGTGAACAAATGATTGATTGATTAAATTTGCAAGAGGATTCCACTACAAGCAACAAAGAAATAACTATATTTCCTTTGTTATACACACAGATCAATAAAGTGAGATGAGACTCTTAGTTAGGATAATTGAGAATCTTTGATAACGAACAGTTGGGACCTTTGGTATTTAAAGATTTGCGATTCTTTTATATTGAACAGTTAGGACCTTTGGTATTGACATGTGCAGAATTTTTAATTTTTATTTCTGGTCTTAACTTTTTTCGGCGAACTACTACAACCTACATGCACGATCTCCGCCAACGATCATCATCATGTGGGCCACAGAAACAAAAAGAGTTCGTCTATGATGTAATAATCCTACTTATATAATGAATATTGAATCAAATATCTATGGTGAGAATTCATCGTCAGAGAATTTTAAAAATACACACTTAAATTAAGGTTGAAATAAGAATAAACATATCATTATTGTACAGTTTAAATCATAGAAGTAAGGACAACGATAAGCTTACGTAAAAATTATCTTTTTATAGTGACTAGAATTTTTTTTTTTAATATTCCTTGCGTTATGGGAAGTTAGGTCTAAGTATTGAACTTTGAACATCTATGTATACCTCTATATTCAAATTCAAAACTACGGGATTCTAGTTTTTTGCAAGATGATTTTCTTAGTAATTTTGATAATCTTCATAATCACTCAAAATTACTCTTATGGAACTTCAAGATCTTACATGCTTACATATAGAGCTCATGATCTAACAGTAATCTCATACCTAAAATAGTGAAGTTCGGTACAAGGACATTACTGCAAGAAAATAGAAAAAGTACCTTCAACATTAAAATATTGACTGTGATCCCAATACCACCTTAAAAGACATTTAATAACACAAACTATTGACATTAAGCACAATACCACTTTAAAGTCTATACATGTAATAATACAAACTTATATAACCTCCTCTCACAAAAAAAAAAAAAAAAACTTATATAACCTAGCATCGACACCATGACATCATTTATTTTTAAGACAACACCGCATTGTAAAATAAATATCAAATCCTCATGTGCATTGTGCACACCGATCAAGCCACATTAGTTCTCTTTACTAAACTAATAGTGTAATAGACATCCCTACTTACAAATTAATTACCATTACCGCAATAGCCCGTAGTAATCATACGTCGCAACACAACCTAATAAGTTGAGAAATCACCGTTTCAGCCCATATATCCTCTCTGGGATTTAAAACGTGAAGGCCTTGTTGGTAGTATAATGGTAAGAATCTATTATAAACTGATCATATGAGCTTAAGTTTCCCAATGTGGGACGAACCAATTCCATAAACCACTTTCCAAATTCCGTAGTGTTACAATTACTACAATAAATCACTACAAATTTTTCATCATATGTACATGTAATATAGATAGAGTATATTACACAAAGAAGAAGATAAATATAATAGGACTATTATACAACGAAGAAGATAAATATAAAAAAAATTGGCCAAATTATGTGGGTATATATTATATTATATTATATGAACTTCAATTATAATTAGTTAAGAGAAGATACTTATGATTGGCACGTAACGTTAGAATTACAAATTTCAATTAGCTTAGAAGAAAGAAAAAGAGACAACAGCAACATCATCTCGCGTTTAATCTTTCTGCGTAAATTTGTGTCCTAATTCTGTAAGCATAATAGATTAATAGGTAGAAGAAGAATTTCGCATTGAACATCTCCTAAGCTTCTATGGTTTTCCAAATTGAACATCTCCTAAGTCCTTACAATTCTACAAAGGGTGTTCTACAAAAAAAAAAAAAAAACAAAAAAAAAAAAAAATATTTTCCTAGATTGATGTTATTTAGCTTAAAAATAGAAAAATTGTTGCATTTTTTTAGGACGTTCCTCAATATGAGTTTAATATTTGTTATATTAATTTTGTTACACTAATTAGAGCACGTACAGTGGTGTGCTTCAACGAAATGGAGAGTTCACTCTTGAGGAGAGAGGAGAGAGAAGAAGTTAACTTCAACCTCACAGTGGTGTGCTTCAAGAGAATGGAGAGTTAACTCTCCATCAACATTTGATGTAACTAACTCTCCATTTGCAGCACACAAGTAGCTAGCTACA
>JBBYHQ010000010.1:12682544-12703159 GCA_038382645.1 Spergularia azorica | reverse complement strand
TTTAGGACCCGTTAGAAACGGGTCCGGGTCCGGGTCCATGATTTTGGAGCGGGTACCCGTTCATGCTCACCCCTACATGCAGCGTCTATATCCGCTTTGCAGCACCGCGCCAACCCACAAATCACAGGGACATACCCCTCCTCATCCTCGGCAAGGTTCCCAACTTCGATTGCAATCGACTTCACGGCCTCTAAGTCGGACTTAGAGGCCGCTGGGAACCCCGCCTCGAGGATGTCCACCCCTAGTATGGCTAACTCACGAGCAATCTCCAGTTTCTGCCGTGAGGACATGGCAGCCCCTGGAGATTGCTCGCCATCTCGTAGAGTCGTATCGAATATCCGAACATAATTTGGGTCGGATATTCGATACGGAACATATTTTGGTCGCGGCAGTAAAGTTGTTGTGCCATTTACACTGGCGGCACAACACTTTGTTACAGCAGCCAAAGGGGTCGTAGACTTGGCTCTAGAGAGTTGAGTTAGGTCATAGGAGGTTAGAAAGAGAGAAGTTGTGGCCTTGGGGGTTTGAAGTTGGGTGGTTCGAGTATGGCTATGGTTGGTTTTGTAAAAACTAGAAAACGAAATGGAGGCCATTGACAATGACTACGACAAAGAAACGTTTATCTTTGAATTTTTGTTTAATTTGGATAAAATAATGTAGGACATTGATTAGTAGAGATATATATAGAAAAATTCTAGACCTGTATTGATGAAATCATGACCTAAGACATTTTTTGACATCGATAAGTCATTCATTTTTTAACGATCAATAATCCATGTCAGTGTCCAGGATTATTAAAGAATATATAAACATTGACATACTAAGAGACTTTTATAAAGGAAGTTTGCGACCCTCAACACTATTTGGTGAACGAACAGAAGCTTAAGGCAAAATTGCGAGCTATTGAATGAAAACGGAAAAGCCATACCATTCCCTCTTCGTCTTATGCGCCCTCGGCTCCCCGAACTGTGTGACGGGGCAAGTAAAACCGGTGAGTAAGTGACCCAAAATTAGGATATGTCCTTTTGGATCTAAAGATTCTTTATCACTGCAAACTCAACAAGTCTAACAATATGCCTCCTAGTGGTACTTTGGGCTAACCTTTCCATTTTAATCATGGATTAAAAGATTGACCCCAACAACCTGCAAAGATTAAAGTAAGACCGACAACTTTATACAAGAAACAACAATGGTAGTATCTTGAAATTAACAAAGACTTGGCTGCGAAATACAAATAACAAAGACCTAGTACCAAATCCAAATATTTCACTTTCGCGGAATTTAGCAAACCATTACCGAAACTACATTAAAACAGATCACTTTATAACCAAGCAAGTAGTAAAGTTGTCTCAAGATAATATACTGAGACCTTTTCATATGAGACTTGGTGCTAAATAAGTTAAGAAGACGCGAAAGTGGACAGAAACTTCTGTAGATAGCATTAGCTTAAACCAATACATAGTTACAGGAAACAGGTTTCGCTGGCATGTGTCTGAATCGAACACTAACAAAACTTGGTAAGAAAAATAATTAAGCCTGTGTAAGAAAGATGTCATCAAATGAACATCAGTCCTCTATAAGCAGAGTACACCCTAAGTTGTCTCATCAAATACTTCTAGACTACCAATCTTGGCTCTTCTTTTTCTTGTGCGAAAAAGTTATCGTAATTTATGCTTCTTGCAGTGTCAAAGAAGTGAGCCACGGCATCTTCTGGTGTTCCTACAAGAACTCCATGTCCAAGATTTAAAATGTGGCCCTTAGGTCCGGCACATCTCACAACCCTGAAATATATAAGGATGTTACTTCGAGTCTTGAACCGCGCAAATCCTAACTTAAAGGAAAAAAAAGAACTTGGTACTTTTACAAGGTTGGAAATCCGGCTCAAAACGACATACCTGTGAATCTCATCGGTCAAGGCTGGAAGAGTGGAGAATAAATAGGCAGGATCAACATTTCCTTGCACGCTAAGCTCTGGACCCAACCGTGACCTTCCATCAGCCATATCTACAGTCCAATCGAGCCCAATGACATCTACCCCCACGTCTTTCATACGCTCCAGAAGCCCACCATTTCCATTAATGTAGAGAACAAGCGGCGTGCCAGGGCATCTTTTCCTTACTATGTCTACTATCTATAGAGAGAAAACCATAATAATCAAACCACGGTGGATCTAACCAACTCTTCCAGTAGTAGGTAAATCGCAGGAATCAAACAAACAAAAATCTATAAACATTTATTACCAAGTCTCAGCTACTTGTGGTTGCAAAGGCAAAGTTATAACACTAGACTATTAAGAGTTAACAGTTATAGCAAGATTAGCAACAGCATTGTTAAAGCTAATATAGCTTTCAAACTTAAGGACATAAGCATGGAATGACCAAAAATTCTCGACTTCCATGCAACAGCTGCTTAAGCTTTAGATAAATTTGATTGGTAATTACCACATAAAAAAGTTAGTACTGGGTGCTGATTGACCAGACGCAGAATCTATATTAAACTATACCAAGGAACGGGATCAATATAGATCACCACATTTCAGGCGGATTACTTACTTGCAGTGAACTAAACAGGGGTTCATTTAAGCAAGTTTTCAACACCCAACAATCAACAAGATAAATCAAATATTGGACAAAGTGCCTACAAAACTATTTTGCCATTTTCTTGGCAGATAAAAAGAACCGTAAAAACTTCCCTCAACATAAACAGGGATTTTCTGCGCAATTTGATGGTCTGTATGAACTTCCCTCAAAGGTTTGTAGACTGGATAAAGGCTTGTTTGGAGTCAGCTCACTTCACTCTCAACATAAATGGATCCTCAGTTGGTTTTTTTGCAGCTCAAAAAGGACTCAGACAAGGTAACCCTCTCTCACCTTATCTGTTTGTTATCTGCATGGAAGGTCTTTCTAGACAACTTAGGAAGCTCATTCATAGCCAATTCTATGCTCAGCATCCCAAATGCAACAAAATAGGGCTCAATTACCTTCTATTTACACATGACCTGCTTATTCTCTCAAACGGTGACCCCAATTCTGTCATTTCAGTGGCTAATGCTCTTAAAAAGTTTGAAAACCAGTCTGGACTGGCTGTAAAGCCACTGAAAACCAATATATATATGGGTGGAGTTAAGGGGACAGTAATGGAGGATATTGTAAGGAATACTGGTTATGTCATTGGGAAGTTCCCGTTCGGATATCTTGGGAGTACCACTCCACTCTTCTAGATTGAAGGCAGCTATGTACTTTCCATTGATTGACAAAATTAGAACAAAGCTGAATCACTGGGCAAATGTACATATTTCATATGCAGGGAAGCTACAGCTCATCAATTCTGTGGTACTAGGTCTGCAGTCTTATTGGGGGTCAGTCTTATTAAAGAAACTAAGTAGATTATGCAGAGTGTATTTTTGGGGAATCAATGAAAAGCAAAGGAAGTATACATTTATCAGTTGGAGCCAAATTTGCAAGTCAAGGAAAGTTGGAGGGTTGGGCATTAATGAAGTTTTGGGCTGGAATAAGACTCTCTACTAAAAATGGCTAATAAAACTGCAGCATTGTCCTGAAAACACATGGACAAGGTGGACTCTGGCATACTATATCAAACAAGGATGCATGTGGGATATGGAAATCAAAACTGATTGTTCGAGCAATTGGAAGATCATCATGGGACTTAAATGAAATTATAGAAAAAGCTGAGGTAAGGGTGAAGCTATCAAGACTGTCGAAGACTCGAGCCAGAGCAACAACAAAGGACAGAAAATCTACCAATTTTAATGCAGCAAACGGAATAATGTCAGCTGGTTTAGATCTGTTTGGTGCTCCAATAGCATGCCTAAAAGCATAATAATCACAGTGCTGGCTATTCACAATGCTCTACCCACAGTAGACAACTTAAAGAAAAGGGCTATCAGCATCCCAAGCAGGTGTGTGCTTTACAACTGCAAGGGGGAAATTGCTGATCATCTGTTTTTTTGCGTGTGAAATTTCAAGGGGAATCTGGAACTCTATTCTTTGCTGGTTGGGTTACACACCAAGGAACTGGAGCTTGAAACATGAGTTGAATTGGTTCAAGCATAACAAGGGAAGAAAGCAAAACACAATATGTTGCGAGTAGCTTTCACGGGGACTGTATGAGGTCTGGATGGAGAGGAACATAAAGATATTTTAAGACATTGAAAGACCAACAGAGAATATCGCTTTGAGAACTATGTATGTTACTTGCATTAGAGTGAAGGAAACAATGCAATCCTTAATTGTGTTTAGGTAGTGGCTAGCTAGGTGAGCTCACTGCTCTTCCTTGGAAGGACTTGTATTTGTATTTCCCAATTTTGTTTAAATACAAATGCTAAATTCTTTCCCAAAAAAAAAAGAACCGTAAAAAAAATGCTGACAATGTATTGATGACCATTCCGTGCGCAGCCTCTCTATGTTTCAATAGGGGTAAGGCTTGCGTGCATCTGACCCCCCTTACCCCGCTTTATGGCGGGAGCCTTAAAGGCACTGGGATTAAAGATGTTGTTGTTGTTGTATTGATGACCACAATGTCATAAGAATATGGGAAAATGAAATCAGACTTACCTGTTTGATATAAGGCTTAGACCAGCGCTCCCACATATCAGGTGGAAGTTGTCCACCCCATGAATCAAATATTTGTATACACTGAGCGCCAGATTGCACTTGAAAAACAATGTATTCACTTATAGCCTCAGTCAAATGTGATAGAAGTTTCCGAAGAACATGAGGTGCTGTATGGCACATTCTCTTTATCACAGTATAGGTGCGAGTAGTGCCCCCTTCCACTATGTATGTTGCAATAGTCCAAGGTGCACCCACAAAACCAAGAACTGCAGCTTTGTCTCCAACCTAAGGAGAAAGGAGAGACTGAGACTCATAAAGCATGGGGGCAAGCATCATGCAGAAAGCAATAGTCACCTCATGGCGCAAAAGTTTGAGAGATTCGCCAACAAAACTTAGTTTCTCCAAGTCAATTGCATGCAATGCTTTCAAGGCTTCTTCATCACGAATTGGAGACTGGATAACTGGACCTCTGACTTCTTCAATGTCAAAAGGAACTCCAAAAGCAGGAAGAGGGGTAAGGATGTCCGAAAATATAATGACTCCATCAGGGCGAAATGCTTCCCACGGCTGCAATGAAATTTCCACAATAAGATCGGTTTTCTCTGACCTTTCTCTGAAAGATGGATGTTTCTCTGCAAGCCTTCTGTAAATAGCCATATACCTTCCAGCCTGACGCATCATCCATGCTGGGGGCCTACTAACAGGATCTCCTCTTGCGGCCTTGACTAATAATGGTTCTGAATCTGGAAATGAAAATTCAAATATGCCTCAGATATCCAAAAAGCTAATAACAGTGAACCATAACACTCTTGAACAGAAAGAAGAAAACAAAAATCTTGCTACACGCTTGGCAGGTTAACCCATAAGTAGGTCCTCACAATACCACTATCAGCAAACAAAACACGAAAAAAGAGCAGCTGCCGCACAAAAACTAAACCAGTGTGTTTAATCCAATGTGAAAGCAGTGCAGATTAGGTACTTGTACTGGCAGCAACTTCACATTATGTCACAAAAAAAACGTGTAACTATCACGAAACAATAATAGTAACCTAAATAGTATACATCTCATACTCAAAATTAGTTACACATTCACTGATTCTCTTTGTTCAGAAATTCATATTTGTGCACGATCGTATCCTAGGTTATTGGATACAAATTTTATTTCTTGTTACGTGAGCTTTCTCGTATCACCGAATTCGATGAGCCATAGTCATCAAACAACTTCTATAACCCACCCTTTTTTCTTTTAATCGAGAAAAGAATGTATAAATGACAGAAAAGGCGCAGTTTATACGCAGTACTCTACGAAAGGAATTGGTTCTTAAAGTGCCCGGTATAGGAAAAGAAAAATTCATTAAACTGCTATTCACCACTGCTTTGGAATCTTACGCTTTCAGGATCACAGGGATTTTTTAGTTATAACCAGGAGCAGAAGGCCAGGCTGAGTAAATCCAGTGACGAAGGAGTTCTTGCTCACCCAACACAATCGTACAAGGCTACACAAGGTGGTTTGCTTACATCTTAGAGTAAGGGCAATCAAGAACAGAACAAATAATACTCTTTATTTATCAAAAAAAAAAAAAAATGTAACGATGAATCATGAACAGAACAAAACAAAGAATGTGAATAAGACATCGTCATAATAGAGATAAATATAATTGCAAACTATTCCAATTTTGCAGTAATCAGATAGGGATTTCCCTTAACACCCAGCTAGTTGTGACACTAGACAATCAAAGTAATTTACCTCCCAAAGAAAATCTACATTATGTGTCAATCTAGAAAAAACACAAGACTTTCTTCCCAACAAAATGACCCAGAAGGTAGCCATAAAAGCACAACACTATCAGCTCGATATTCGTTAGTAGCGCTAACAACTACTTATATCCATAATCCTGCTTCAGTGAAGATTTCTGACCAAGTTCCAGCAAGACCTTAGGCAACCATATAAACCGATTCCTCAACATCTATGCGTCGGTTCAAAAACTACCACTACCACTATCAACTGATGTTAAAAGATGACCGAAATCAAAAGATGCGACTGTATACCATCCACATGCTATTAATATGGGATAAAGATATGTTGAAGTACCCAACAACTATGGCATTCAAATTATCAGGCCTATTTGCCAATGATAAGGACAAGACATCAGAACAGTCAGACTTTCCCACTAAGATCTTTTGACCTCAAGATGACGAACAGATAGCACAAGTTATAAATAATAACGGAATATAGAATTACTACTATTTCATGAACAAGATGATAACATACTATGACATGTTCCTATTTTATTTTTTCATATAAGAAAAAAGTGATCCTTACAGAGAACTAAAGAAACAGGATACCAAAACAATCTGGAGTAAACAGAATGCTTTACAAAATAATTTGTGCAAGTGACTTCCAAGTTTCATGTATGCCCATTGCCCAAGTAAAGATGATCTTATACAAACCAATTCTAGTTATTCCATGACTATAAAGGGAAAGGGCATTTGATAGAATTAGTTTTTTTTCGGAGTTTTTTTTTTTTTTTTTTTTTTTTTTTTTTTTTTTCTGGTTGTGGTGGGGGAAGGAGGGAGGAGGATTCATAAGATTTTGGTTGCTGAAAAAAAAAAACAGATAATTTGAGTTTTTCTTCTATTTCTTCTTTTACTTTATATCATTTTCAGATTTGATCATCCACTCATAAAAGACCTTCCGCTTTTGAAAAGCATACATAAACTGTCATTGCCAAAGATGTTTTCAAGCTTCGTTTGACGTATCTCCTCCTTAGATACCAAAGTAGCCAAGGAAGCACCGTCCATGATTTTCCTCATCCACCATACAACCACTAATCAAGAAATTTAAGTTCTTTTCATAAAAAGAAAAAAAAAAAAAGAAAGAAGAAGGTAGTGGTAGAGAAAACAGCATCTATCCTCAAAATAGTATCAAAGTCTAAACAAAATGAGATTACAATAGATTTTTTGCCACTAGTTTCAGTTCTCAAGAGTAACAGAGGAAGAAATCCGCTTAGAAAATAATAGCAGTACCTCAAGAGAGAAAAAAAAGATCACGATCCTCGTAATACGAAGAAAACAGCCATCATTACCCCTCCAAAAACAGGGAAATTTACCCACACACCCTCCTGGCGCACGAAGATGGAGCATACTGTCAATTAGATGTATCTTCTTTTTTTTTTTTCTTGAAAGAGGTGAGCACTCACGTACCATCACATGTAACTGAGGTGCATGTTACTAAACCAGAAATTTTGGTCACATCCAAAAGTAGAAGGAAGAAGGTCGATACGCTACAGTACTAGCAAGGCAGTTAAGTAACTTAGTAACCAGCAGTAACACTGCAAAAGACATAGATTTTGGTTTGGGGAGCCAGAATGAGGAGGGTTAAAAGTTTGGAGATAAAATGTGAAGAAGAAATAAAACATATAAGAAAGCAAAATCTACACAGAGCTTCAACTACGACTTCAACCCACAACTTTCTTTTCTTTTGACTACTCACAACATCAATTACCATTGGACTAAGTTGTACTTTTAAAGTTATAGGACGAATATTTTATCTATACAAATCCAAGCAGAGGCCATGGCCCCTCTTCGCCCCCACCTAGCCTCGCAACTTACTTAATTCCTTATGTTTTGGGGTGTGAGAGGCCACAAAGACATTCCTTTGCTTACTTTCCAAGCTTGTCTTTTCAAAATATCTTTTTAGTAATATAAAGTTCTTCAACTTTTCTGGTTTTCCCTACAATCTTTATCTTCTCACCTTAATAATCTTCTTCGTTTCTGGTGTACCACAGTAATCAACAACCCATAGCAGTTTTTTTCAGTTTAGGAAGTATACTTTCAACAGGCTGTCTGCAGCACAATCACTAAGAACTCTTAGAGCAGAAAGATTTTAGCTCCAGTTTGATGGTTCAAATATTATAATTTTGTTTTGTCAGAATTTTAGAACAGAATGCCACTATTGTAACAGGAAAAATACAATTCCCAGATTATGTCTTTGATGGTTCTAATAATAAAATTTTGTTTTTGAAGTCAGAATTTTAGAACAGAATGGCACTATTGTAAGTTTGTAACAGGAAAAAGATACATCAAGTACATACAATTCCCAGATTATGTATTTGCCTTTCACTAAAGAATTAACATTATAAAGGAGACAATATAGATAATAAGTGTAGAACTCATTTCTCAAGGAAATGCTAGAAAGTAGATTACACCCAAATGAATATCCTGACATATAACTCAGCGATTTTTTTGCACTGAGTGCAAGTCAAGCCATGACTAGGTCCTCCCAATTACTGATAAGCTATTTGGGGAGAGTTTACGCTCTCCAACTAGGTTCCAAAGACAAGTCATAAACCGATAAGCTACCTAGACTGAATCCTATCAAATTTCATTTGTACAACCCAAATAACAAGGCACTCCTTAAGTGGACACCTAAACCATCCAATATGCTTCGGCGTCTGAACGGCTTGTCATGGCCTTCCGTAATCCTCAGTCCCATAAAACAAATTAGTCTTTGTGAACTAAGCCCCTAATCCTTGTTTAGGAAATGCTGTTATAGAAAAATTGTCTCTATAGCTTACAAGACTTGATAAACACTATGTTTTGGCAATTGTAGAACAATGACTCAGTTCAAATCAAATCAAATTATCATTCTGTGCTCAATCAGGATAAGTAAAACAACGTCATCTCAAAGGCAATTGATATTCATTATAAGCGATGCCCAAACAGAAACGCATAATCCAAAGCAAAAAGCTACAAAATCCATAACATTTTCGCATTGAACATTCTTCATCAATTACATACAACTCACAAGCTCCATCTAAAAATCAATTCAACAATTCTTTTGATGCCACATTATTCAATTCAGCAACTTCTTACACATCAAACTGATGCTCATTACTCAAAAACCACAATGTCAAGCCAAAAACTCGAAAAAAAAAGATCCCATCTTTCGGCAATCTTCACCTCACACTCCCGTAAATCATCGTAACCCACAATCAACCACACTTGGACTATTACCAAACAAAACGTCCACATTGAATATACTCCCTCCATTCATATGAAAATGCGAGTCTCTTAATCTAATCAAATGGGTCATTTGGATATGAACGGAAGAGAGTATAAAACTATTGCTAAATAAACTAAAATCATCAGCATTTCATATCTTCACACCAATAAGCCATAAGTCCAAGAATAATCTGTAACAAAAAAGAAGAGTAAAGTAGAAGTAGAGTAAGAGAATTACCAGAGGGAGTTGAGGAAGCACGAAAATTGAACTTCCGGGCAATTGGGAAATGGGGTTTCTTATGATGAGATTTAGGAAGAAAAGAAGCAACTCCTGTAAACAAACTTGAATTGTTCCAACCCAATGTTTGACACCCACTGTTTTAATCATAAATTTACACCAAATCACATTTCATAAAAAATAAATGCGAAAGTTTGCAGGATAATCAATGCAAAAGAAGAAGAAGAAAGAAGACTAGCCTGGTCAGGGAAGAAGGACTCATTTCTTCCTCTCCTTATCTTCACTGGGCTCTCGAACTGATGGGTCTGACTTTGAAATTTTACCGCTTTCGGGTAATTGCTATTTATCGGGAGGGAGATAATATTTACAGTGAGGAGGAAGGAGTGAATTTGACGATGGAGATAATGTTTTACGGGTGAGTCAGGGCTCAAGACTCATGAGTCATGAGTGGCTGCGAAACACATCAGATGGAGTATTTGTCAACAAGTTCTAGCCTTTTGGGTTTTTTCAATAATCTGTTGTTTTCTTTTTGTTTTCAAGTAAATAAAAAAGAAACCATTTTTGGGTCAGATATCCAATAATTGATCGGATTTTAGATCGGAAATCAGGTGTTTTTCTCAACCTTATCATCCATGGACGACAATTTTTGTGTAAAATACTATCAAAGTTAATTTTTTGACGACGATGTTTTTTTTGTGAAACACTACCAAAATTCATTTCTCTTATTTCTTGATGTTAAGTCATATCATTCCCTCCCCCTTTTCTTTTTATTTGGGTCACTTTTTCATTTTCAAATGAAGTGCAATTTTAAGGGGGGGGGGGAGGAAATGAAGAAAAAATCGAGAATGATATAGACGTGAACAAGGGAAGAAAATCACGAAAATCAATTTTAGCAGGGAATTTTTTTTTGAAAAATTTAATTAAGGTGGAGCCTTTCAGAAGAATTGTCATAAAAGTTTAGGAATTACGGACGACTACTTGTATTACCTTCCGTTGCATTTGAGATTGACATAGGAGAGTGAGTGCTCTAAAGTGCACTAGCACTCAACTACATGCTACGTCCACTAGCACGATCACAGCCTCACAGGTCGTTATAAATGATTGTGAACGATTTACGAGTTGTTGGTTTCTGGTTTCGTGTTCAACCGCAAAAACCCTAGATATCAGAGTTCTTTTCTTTTCCGAGTGTAGGATGTACAAAGAGGCGCTTGTTGGCAGGATCCAATCTGCTTCCCATAAAAAGAGAGTGAACTGAGAAAATAAGATTTGCCATTAATGGCTATGTTAGCCTGGTCCTCAAATCTGATACAAGTGATGCTTACACAAATGTAACTGTAAAGACAATGAAAATGAAGAGAAAGATATGCTAAACCTTGGCGTTTTACATGTAGGGTGGATTAATCCTTTCAAAGGAAAAAAAAAAAAAATTACAACCAAATGAACAGCATTACGATCATAAATGCCCTGGAATTATGCGAAATCAAATATGAGAACAGGTCCGTCCAGGTTGAGGACAGAACATAATACTATGTACATACAGGAAAAGACGATTGTAGCATACAAAATGCAACCCAAGCTACAAAATGCAACCCAAGCTAATCAGCGGTACAACAATAACAACCCCAGCTTTGCAGTTTCTTTACTCTTGAAGAAACTCGGGATTAAATGCAAGAGCCTCACGATAGATCAGTTCCCTCATTTGCTCCTCTGACAAAGCATGTTGCTCAAAGTCGAAGCTAAAAGGAGTCATGCATATAGGCTCATCGCTGATGTCATGGAGCGAATTTAAGTAGGGATGTGCAAGCGCATCTTCGACTGAAATTCAAGAAGAGACATATATCAGATACCTAATCTTAAGCCGAGTAAAGCCCTGGACAGAAACACAGCAAAATGGCTATAGTAATAACAGGCAGTCTTGAACCATTAGTCGAACCACCATGGGCTAGAATGGTTCACCTAGTTTTCCTTTGGAGCACTAATGGGATACTCTTAGATAAATTCTCCGTCCTAACTGATGCATATAATCTCAAGAACACACAACATCAAGCACACCATACTGTCCTTCAAACAAACATATGAGTGAGCTAAAAACAACATAGATCATCATGATAAATCTCAATTAACCTAAATCTCAATCCCAAGAACGCTCGTCTGTGACAGTGATTACTTTCAAAGGCTGTCAGAGAGCAGATGTTGGGGCTCAATGTTGTCTGTTAGTACTAGAAAACTAATCACTAATTATGAGGGCTGAGAGGTAGTCGGCTAGCAACATGGAGGGTGCTGAACAACATGTTACAACAACGTGACATGTGGAAGAAAATAAGAGGAAGTCCACGAAAAATAAATAAATTGAGACACGGGAAATAACCTCAATAAACAAGAACTTCCTAATTAGTATGTCTCATGAACAATGATGGGAAGGGCTAAAGACCAACCACAAATACAAACTCCCTTAAGACACTTTAGATTCACTGTTCCTTGTTGAGAATTTCACCAATAATCCTAATATCCTCTTCCCTAAATAGGTATAGGAAGCCACTAGGCAGCACATGTTGTGACACCATCTAATGCAGGTGTCAAGCCTTTATGTTAACTCTCTCAGTTCATCTGTAGACTCTTGAATTATTTTGGTTTTCCCTTAAAAATATAGTATATAAAAGGAACTGAAATTGGCTAACACCTTAGCATTATAGCATCCATGAATCCCAAGGCCCCCAATTTGCTAGGTCATTCATCAAACCCCAATAATGAAATAGAGATCACAACAGTTTGTGTGATAAAAAAAAAAAAAAAAAAATAGAATACTTGGTGCGTCGACAATTCAGTATATCTTCAGCTGCGGAAAATAGTTACCTGTTAGTCTTTGTCTCGGATCAAATGTGAGCATCTTTTCAACAAGATCGATGGCGGCAGGATGTACATGTGGAAACTTTTCGCCAAGAGACTGCCTTCGGTAAGGAGGTAGTTGTCTAATATATCTTTTAGCATTTTCATTGAGAAACCCTAGATCTTGTTCTGAAGGGGTACCAATTAGCTGCAAATTCCAACAACAATATCATTAGCCACAGAAAATGAAGCAGTACACAAGCGAAATGAGCCAGGCCTTCAATAATGAGAAGATAATCTAATACAGTGGCCATGCTAAAAAAATCTACATATATGAATAAAACCACACTAGTTCAATAATGTTTTTGGAACACAACTATTGTCTGGCATATTAATTAAAAAAAAAAAAAAGTATTGTCTGGCATAGAACTAAATTAAACCCAAAAGCTACAGACATGCAGAACGGGTTTTGAGATTGCAAAGCAAGTTACTTCTTGTCGGTATAAATATACCTCCATTAGCAGGCGCAGCTGGTGGACATGATCTCTGCCAGGAAATAGAGGCTTACGGTCCATCAACTCCATAAAGATACACCCGACTGACCATACATCAATAGCAGCAGTATAATCTGAAGAATTTAGTAGAAGCTCAGGTGCTCTATACCACCTCGTCACCACGTATTCAGTCATAAAATCTGTCTCTGATGTCACACGAGCTAGACCAAAATCACATATTTTCAAATCACAATTTGCATTAAGCAAGAGATTGCTGGGCTTTAGATCCCTGTGAAGAACATTGGCAGAGTGTATGTACTTCAATCCTCGAAGTATCTGGTAGAGGAAGTACTGCAAAATACAAAAGAGTATAAACAATAGCAAGCAACATCCATAATAATAGATAAATAACTGCACAAAACAACGTATAGGTCTTCAGGTTTTCTCTATCACAGAGCTATCAGCCTATCACTAGTACTGAGAGAAATTATTTCGGAACCAGGCATGGGAAAAGTTTTTATCATGGCTAGAAGGTATTGTGAATGTTAAAAGATAATTCTATTCAGCATTCATTATCCAAAATAAATTAAACTTTGAAATGGTTGGGAAATTAAGGAGGTTGAGGATTGAGATGAGATGTAGGTCTTCAGATTAAATGGGAACTCTTTACGCATATGGAAATGTATATAGCGAGTACCACGGACTGCAGATAAATTAGGAGTTTGACACAGTAAAGAGCATGAGGTTGGGAAATGAAGGAAAATGGAGACTGAGAGAAGCTATAGGTCTTCAATTCAAAGGGGAACCTTTAATGATCACACATATGGAAACATACATAGCAAGGTCCAGGTAAGGGGAATAAATTAGAAGAATTTGAACAATCAAGAGCTTAAGTTCTAAATATGTAAGTAATCATCAAGAGGTCGTTATCATTAAACAGAATCTCCTCGGTGACAAGTTAACAATGTAGCAGACACAGACGCATCTACCTTCGCATACTATAAGAATATACCATGGAAACTGACATAAAGCAAGGGTCAATAACTAAACATCCTAGTTTAGATGTACAATCCCCGAAAGATGACATTACAAATCCATCCTGAATATAGAATTAATGGACTTGGGTAGTAAAAGAAAGAGAACACAAGAAAATGAAGCACTACAAATCAGACCTAATTCAACTCATCCGAAAAAAAAATAGCTTTCACACAATCGCCTAATCGCAACGACTATGCCGCAAGAATTAAGAGACATTCTGATATCCTATCTGAAATTCTCAATTACCCAATTCCATTGACCAGGAACAGAGAAAAGGTCAGCACTCGCATATTAGACGAGCACACTAACTGTTCAAGACTACTAACAAAACATACGAAAATCTGAATGCCCAAATTCACATATGTAGCCGTCAACAACACTACAACAACAATACCCTGGTGCCTCAAAGGATCCCTCCATAAGGTGGGGTAAGGGTGTAGCCATCAACAATAAGGATCTAAATTACGTTTCATGCCCATTAACTAAACAGTTCTCCTTCCCGAACACATATAAAACACTTATCTGGGTCCCTTTCTATAAGCTGTTTCAGAGTCAGTGTGGGAAACCCCAGAAGACATAATCCATTTACGGGAACCATAGTAGAATAGGCGAACATCGTTTCAGCAACCAAATTATAAGTGGCTAAATAGAATTAATCACTCTTAAGTGTCAAGTTGAAGTGAGTGTATAAAGTATAATACCTGACAGTGTTCTTCTGACAATCCCTGGTTGGAACGAATTATTTGATGAAGATCAGTGTCCATAAGCTCATATGCAATATATACATCATTAAATACCTCCCTTCTTGGTGGTGGTATAATATCTCTAATGGCAACAACCTGCAAAAAACGATGCAAGCTACATCAAGATTCTGGTGCTTAAGATAAGAAATGAATTTCATAATAAAACACTCCACATTCTAAAATGAGACTAATTCCAAACAACCCACCTTTCCTTTACTATTAATGACTAATAACTAAGTGAAAAGTTAATAAATATAGATATTTAAAGAAACAAGGCAAAATATCAGCAGTAAAATTATATGAACACCAAAGATATCATGGATGCTGTCATGCTGAAGGCCAAGGCATTGAGCCGTAGACAAGTCAAGTAGGAACTGTATAATAAAAGCATATAAAAAGCGTCCATAAATTTCAGATCTCAGGTAAGCTGCCCAGACAAATGCTTCACCAAAGGTCGCCTAAAGGAAGCTCTCAAAACAGGCAAGAACTGCACAACGGGAGAAAATGATTTAATGGGCGTTAGCCTCAAGCTTAGTTCAAGACCTAACCTTGGAGGATTAAATAATCATATAAAAGTCCAAGTCTGAAATGTTAACTGCCTTTAAGGAAGAGAACCTCCAACAGCCCCGCCGCATCAAACAATACATATGAGGAGAATTCAAAAACCACTAAAAAAGAACTATACAAGTCCGAATCCCATCCCATCCACCCAAGCACCAACCGTACACCAGGTTACCTTCTGGCTGAGCTCTATTGATTAGCATCCTGATATTTGGCTCGCACTGCCAAAATTTTAGACTTTGACTAAGAGAGTAAGATTTCAGTGATACTGATGTGACTAGAGACCAGTGAGTAATTCGTGTGGAGACAAGAGAGTTAAACATTGACATTTTCCTCGTCTTCTCATTTTGAGTATGTTTTTGCTAACATAAGATTAGTGATAAATTTCCATTGATGCACTAGCACAAGATAGACAGCTGTCCAGTGTACCAAACTTAATTGATGGGAAATGATACACACAGTTTCACACATTTTTCTCATCCCCTTTACCTCTCACCCAATGGCCCAAGGTAAATGCCATCTTGTCTGATTCATGCAGGCATTAAATAAAGCCTTATGAGCCACTACAAAAAGAACTTCAATCAGAATATGGTGCGAGTTTATTGGATCAACCATATTCTTTCCAATAATGTATACATATTCTTTCATGAGGGCCACTCAAGAAATACGAGGGCCCACCAAACACCCCTCTTAATATGAGTTTCATTCAAATGGAGTTGGTAATTTCACTTTAGCCTGAAATGAATACTTTTGTTCAAATACAGTTCGTTCAACAGTCCAAGACTTTGAGAATAAGAGCGGCCAAAAAAAGGAAGTGCATATTTAAAATGAACAATTTCATATTTTAAATAGCCACTGATACATTACTTAACAAAATCTAGAAGTTTCGGATGCACATTGCTTACCATATGGGACCTAGAAAAACTCAGACTTTATCATCATCAAACCGCCTCGGTCTCCATCAAAGAATAATAGTATAGATAAAGTCTCAAATCAGTGAATTAAACGCCCAATGTTATCTAAATAAGTAAATATTTACAAGAGACTGAGAGAAAACAACCAAGATGCTAAACCTAGTCTCTTCACAGAGAGGTGCACTTCAGTCCTAACTTCTTCAACATCCAACATATTAGAGGGCAGCTCTAACACAGAAATCCAACAGGATTGTGGAAAGGCCTCAGGCATAGCAGCTACAAGGAAAATTAAGAAATCCGTCTTGGGAAGATTTATGGCCGATTGCCCCCCAGATTTCCTAGATATTAAAAAACCCCATTCTCGCTCACTCATACTTAAAGCAAGCCTTGAGCTGCCTCATGTTACTTTCACGCATTTCTACATACTGGCAACTTGAAAGTAGCATCTTCAGTCCTCATAAATCAAAGATAAGATAACATATAAAGTACCACGAATCCCGTGACATCTTAATTAGTCAGTATACAAACCGCCTAGGTGCCATACGAACAACTAAAGACCAAATGTCACTCCAAATGAAGTGGAAAAAGCTACTCACTCTTTTCCTCTTCTCGAACTCGACCACATCTTATGTTAACAAATATTTACAATGAACTACTCAATCGAAATGAATAACCATTAACCTAAAGCATTGCTTAAACATTCACTAAACTCAGAACTAAAGATACCCGAACGCAATATTATTAATCACGGAACTTAAAAACCACTACCGTATTACTTAGTAGAGTGAAACCGCGAAAACAAGAAAGAACAAAAGTTGCCAAACAAGACCTAAAAGTAAACTAATCACTCAAATTGCCAAGTCCGCTAAAATGATTGCAAATTATAAGCTCAAATCACTAAACTTCACAGACCGGAAAACCGAAAAAACCGAAAAGTAAAAACTACTGTCACATACTAAATGCAATCAAATTACTCACTGACGTTTTCATGATCCATGTGTCTAAGAAGCTTGATCTCACGCAAAGTCCTCTTAGCATCAACCTTGTTATCGAACGCATTCGCAATCTTCTTGATCGCAACATGCTCATTCGTTTCCGAATTCAACGCCGAACTAACACAAATCGAATCAAATCAATCACAAATCATATAAATCACATCAAATCAAACTATACTATATACAACTTAGTAATAATAATCAAAATAATAAAGAATGAAGAGTAGCGTACCATACGATCCCATACGCGCCCTTTCCGATAGGCATAATAGGAGGTTTATACTTAGAAGTGACCTCAAAAATGTTGCCGAAAATGTTGTACTGTATGAATTTACCGCCGTGGCTGAGCGTCGCCGGAATACTGACCTGCTGCTGTGGCTGAGCCGCCGGCGGTGGTGGTGCTGCGGCGTCCGACATATCGGTGTCGGACGGTTGAGCTGAAGAGACGTCCATGGTGAAGTGAAACCCTAGAATTTGGGGGAGAAATGGATCGCTGGTGTTTCTGTTGTTTACTTAGTTACTATTTTTGTTAGTCTTAGTAAAAATGTATTAGGGAGGTGCTTTATGTTTAATGGAAAGTATTTATATTTTGAATATGATGATTAGATAGGCTTAATGATGGAAAAGAATATAGCATTTAGTGTATCACATTTTGGTCATGTTGCTTAATTATGAGTTTAATGACTAATGTTTGATGTAATTCATTTCATTAAATGAGGATTTTGCATATTGGGCAGGATTTTCTTGTGCATTTGTGTGATATTATCGTTTTCGTGTAAATTGTAATTCTTAATTGATAGTGGGAAATAAAAGAAGAGTACAAGACATAATCGCGACTTAAGACTCAAGTAACTGTTAAAAGAGATACCCTGACATGACCACTACGGGACCTGCACCTTTATGAGTGCCGAACTACTATCGCTTAAAAGAGGGCTATAGTTGTGGTTTTGATAAATTGAAGATGTGATTCCGAGAAATTGTTGGTCCATATGGACAACTCAGTCTGTGGAGAGTTAATAAACACAAAAATTCCTCCATCGGATGCATTAAGCATCCTTGTTCGAGAATGACAAGCACTCATAACAAGCGAACTTGGGTTGTACAAGTTGAGCATACATATCGTGAAGCAAATCGAGCGACAGACTTGCTATCAAATCATGGAGCAGATTAATCACAAAAAGCTCATTATTCTACAGTATCCACCCAGTGATCTCCGCTCATTCTTAGGGAGGACGTTTTAGGGGTTTCTAGAACCCGTTTAGTTTCTTTGTGGCTTTTTTTTTTTGTCCTGAGGGTTGTTCTCTTTGTTATCAAAAATAAAAAACAATTAACCGTTAAAAAGACTAAAAGAATGATATATTAATACTTGTAAATACATAAATATATAAGGGTGTATTTAATGGTATATTTTTTACCGGTTGGAGGGAGAGATAAAATATTAAAAATGAGGAGAGAGAAAAAGTACTTACAAGATTTGAGAAATCTGGTAGAATCCTCTACCAAGTTTGTATACCAGATTGAGGGAATTGTGAGAGGAAAAGTAGAGGGAGGTGAGGCTGGAGAGAAAAAATGTGAGAAATAAGATTTAAATAATATGAGAAAATAAATAACACGTTAGAATTAGAAAACAGTTAAATACACTCTAAGTAGTAGTGAAATGTTTGAGATAACAATACCATTACGTATAGCACAAAAGTTTATCCCATGTTAATACACTCTAAGTAGTAGTGAAATGTTACAATTACGTGTAGCACAAAAGTTTATCCTATGCGCTAGAGCTTATTTAAAGTGTTTTTAATCGTTAGCAGCTTATTCTACTTCTGATTGGATCTCTAGCAACTTTGAGGTACGTGGTGAAAATGCTTCTATGGTAGCCGTTGTTGCTCTCAACAGAGTCTTTTATGGGTACCAGGGAGCCCATGTAATGAGTTTGTCCATGTTGACCTTGCTTATGGTGAAGCAGGTTCATTGATCTCAAGGTCATTGCCTGTTGCCGAGCCAGATGGTGTGTCGCTCATCTTTGTCTCATCTTGCAGATATTTGCTCGAGTCTTGCGGGAATATTTATTATGCTCATATTACCACACGCAATTACAAGGGGGCATGTGTGGTGCAAATTTGGGAGTTCAATTCGGAGCAAAGGAATTGGGTTGAGGTGAAATGTTTGGGCGACCGTGCCTTTTTCAGAAACCGTGGTTGTGGCACGTGCTGTTGGGCGAGCATGAACTTTGATGAATCCTCTCACGCTGTCCAGGGAAACTGTGTCTATTTTGTCTTGCCTGAGCTGGTAGACGACGCGGTGGTTTTGTACAGTCTCAACAACGGAACCACGACCTTTCTTTCTTGTCCAAAGTTGCTAAACCCTTGCATTGCCCATTTTGGGCCATACCACCACAACTAAGGTAAATGTCATTTTTGTGTTAGTAGTAGTAGCACATGTTGTTTGACTAATTTTGTCTTTGCTTTTTGTGGTTCCAGGTTGCCCTTTACGAGTGAACCGCGCATTGAAAAAGTTATTGATGTTTCCGAGTCTTACCAGGGAGGGGGAGGGGATGTCGCTGATTATAAGGTGATGCCACAACAGAATGGAATGCAAGCGACCTTCTTGTCTGATCTTCCACTGGAACTAATTCAATTAGTTTCAAAGGTCATGCACCTCTTTGATTATTGGAATTTCCGTTGCAGATTGAAGATATTTCAGTCATCACTGGCTCCTCCTAGGTGGAGGACTCATAACTCATTCCCGTTGTTCATGTTAT
Organism: Spergularia azorica; assembly: GCA_038382645.1. Lineage (NCBI taxonomy): Eukaryota > Viridiplantae > Streptophyta > Magnoliopsida > Caryophyllales > Caryophyllaceae > Spergularia > Spergularia azorica. The sequence goes on along the minus strand of JBBYHQ010000010.1, from coordinate 12,683,014 downwards.
TTGAGAATGATGATGGATTATGCAGAGTAATGAACCCTAGCCGCGATGATGTACGCTTTTGTTGTTGTGCGGAAGCGTGTATGCGCTAAGATAACCGATAGCAAAAACAACAATAAAGAAGACAAGAATTTAACGAGGTTCACTATCAACGTGATAGCTACGTCCTCTGGGGTCTAGAATCAATCTCACTATGATGATGGGAGTTTACAAATACAAAAGATGATCTGGGTTCTCAAGATCTTCCCTTCTTGAGAACCCTGGTTGGCTCTCCTTAATTTTGTCCCATGAAGAATATAGGCTAGGTTCGGAGAGGTTTTATATATTAACTCTCCGTAACAAAGACCTAATAAAACAATAATCAAAATAAGGTAAGTCAAATGGAGCAAGTAATCTCGCGTAGAATATTAGCCGACATAACCGGCTAGTCGTCAGTAGGGACTGGCTAGTCGTCGCCTGCTGCTGCCCAAAAA
>JBBYHQ010000010.1:12647464-12660196 GCA_038382645.1 Spergularia azorica | reverse complement strand
ACCACACAATATCTATATCCAAACATAAATTACAAATTTCAGTTTTAATAAGTCTAATAGAAATCATTATTAAGAAATCCGTGCAACGCAGGGGCTTTCATCCTAGTTTGTTATTAAAAGGAGGAGATCCGAACAAGAGGAGCTTGTAAATGAGAATACACAAAAGCCCTCCCTTGTACTTGTAACATAAGGGGGTCAGAAGTCATATTTGAGAACCTGTGTGGACAACGAAGATAAAAGTAGCCCATTCATACTAAAAGATTTTTACATTGACAAAATATGTTCTAACACGAAATCACAAGGTTACAATTAACTCTACTAGTAGATTTACACAAAATAGGCGGAACAAGGGAGCGTAGATTTGGATGAAATAGAGCCCAGTTGAAGCCCCCTTTCAAAAGATACTTAAGCAGAGCACACTTCAGAAGCGGCAAGTGCTACACATAAATACTTCAGAAGCAGCAAACATACTTTTAACAGGAGAGCTGTATGATGACCAAAATGTCTCCTCGTCTGGCAGAGGCTTCAGCTTTGCAGGTTCTCTACATCACACGTTCCGATCTGAAAAGCATGTAGTTTCCGTATACAACATTAGTCCACCAGCCAATGTCAATGTAATTTGAGACTAACAGAAGAATGCTAATGATAATTTCTTCAATGCTCAATGTATAAGGGTGGTCTCTTCATACGACAGGTTTGTACTTGTCACAAGAAAGGAAAAGTCAATCCATTTCATTCGGGTATATGATTTGCAGATCAAAAGATAGATGAAAGGGAAATTTAGACATGATCGCACGACCAGATATAACTCAGACAACCAGTTCAAGTACTAATGGCTTACTTATGATTTTAACTTCTCCAGCTTTTTGACAGCTTCCTTCACAGCAAAAATAACCATTTTCTTAACCTACATCATGAGGAGCGTCGGATAGTTTCAGAAGGTTTTATTTGGACTTTATATAATCTATTACAAAAGCGCATAATAAGACAAGTTGCTTAAGAAGTATCATAAAAGCCTGAGGTACATACCTCCAACTTGTCCTCCTTGGCTCTGTGATTTCGAGGTAGAACACGGAATTCTCCAGCTAGCCGCATACACTCTTGAACATTTTCAGGCGATACAAAATCAAGAGCAACTTTTATGCATGACTGGACATAACAGCGATTCTGTTAGGAAATGTTGAGAACAACCACACAGACAACACTAACCAAGTGGCTAGCAGCATAGCACAGAATCTAACAATTCTAAATACGTCACCACAAGTAAAGTATCTCAAGTCGCCTCACGCTTCCAAAACTAATGTTTAATAACATATAACTCGCACAACAAGTTCTTGCAGTTAAATTTATGCGAATCACGACTAGAAGCAATTCAAATCTATATATGGTACTATGAGATTAATATATATGAATTTCACGTCCAGATAAACTGAGATTTGCACCAAGCTTACTACCTTCAAGTTTCTAACTTGATGGGGACAGCCAGCTGGAATGAAGACAGCTTCTCCAAGCTTTTGAACAAATGTCCAAGGCTCAATTCCCAACAGAAAGGTCAAAACTCAGAATTCGAAAAGGAGCAGCAGGAAGCAAATTTTCCCAGTACTGATAGAGAAATATAAAGGCTGGGTAAACAGCAACTGGGAGACAGTCACTAGTGGACATTCTATGCGTACCATATTCTTCCTTGAGTTTCTTCTTATGCTGCTGGGTGAGGTAAAACGTCTGATCATGAATAGGGTGAATGACCTAAACATTATAAAAAAGAAAAATTCATGTGACTGCTGTAGACAGGATATTTAAACAAGTAAATGATATTTATTGCTGACAGCTTCCGGCCTACTGACACGCAACCATTTATCCTGGCTATTTGATACCATAGCATTGACTACACTTTACCTGCTTTAACTGATCACAATGTATATGCCTGAACTCTCGATAATGGGCTCTCAAATACTCCTGTAGCTTAAAGGCATCTTCTCTCCGAAAGATGTCCCAAAGTGCTCCTCCGCTATCAAGTTCTGAAGCTTCCACATTTGAAGATGGAGGAACTGAATCTTCCTCACAAGCTTTGCCACGGTTGACTCCTTCAAAGCCTTGCACTTTGTCATCCATCTTTTCACGAACACTTTGTGATGTTTCATTCACCACTAAGTCGGCTTTTAAACCTCCAGGATTACCACTGGATCTGTTGGTTTTCTTTGATTTCTTTCTTGAACTAGTTTGGGTATCACAGAACTCATCAGATACTTGATTAGCATCTTTGCATGCCACACCATTTTCAGGGCACCCAGCGCCGAAAATTTCTTTTTGGTCTTGAGCAAAGTGCAGCTTTTTCAAATCGGAAATAGCACGTAGATTTTCATGTTCCAAGGTAATTTCGGCTGTATGTGTCAATATATTAACCTATGAAATCCAACAAAAAGAAATGGAATCAGAACACCTTCAAATGGAAAATTTAAAACAAAAAGAGTTCTGACCACAAATTCTAACAGCAACCTCAAAATAAGAGACCAACAACAAATCCAAAACAATATTTACGTAACCATAAAACTTTACTAGTCCTTCCTAGCAGTACTCAACAGACAGTTAACATAAGTTCATTAGCTTGTCAAGGTCTCAAACACAATATCCCTGGCAGACCATTTGAAGTTACAGAAGTACGAGAAACTCTCAAACAGATATTCAAGATCACACAGAAGTTAAGGTGTAAGGGAAATAAGTTTAGGCACAAGTATACCGCATCAGACATATCGCAGTGAAGCTTTGTAACAGAGTCACCACGACCCAACTCTTGCGGAAGTCCATATGCAATATATGTCTTTGGGCCCAAGTCTGGCTTCAGCCAACCTGGAGGCCACTTGGCCGCAATGTTCAGCACTCCATCCCTGGGATGTGTGTACTCTTTATACGGCAATGCTCTAGTGAATTCAGCACCATGGCGTGGCAAACGCTCCTCAAAATTTCCATCTTGAGGCCAATCTTTCAACTTCAGTATGGTAGGCCAGTTATATTGGCCCGATTGTCCATCTTTATACCCAATAAAAAATTGGTGAACATTGACATCAAGCTGCAGTAGATAGTAACCCTGTGTCAGTAGACAGTCGCAAGTTCAAAAGGCAGTGGAAGCACATCTGGCTCAACATAAAGATAAGTTGGGAGTTTGCGACTACCTCTACGCCTGATGGCAAATTGTACAGACTTTAAAAAATAATGGTAAGAAAATCCTATAGATCATTATCTCAACAGGCACTAAATAGTTTGCAAATCTAATCAGAAATTATTGCCAAAAACTACAATGCAGAAGGCCAATACTAAAGGGATGTAAGAGCTCCACTTTTTCTGATGAAGATATAAAGACATTTTAAATTCATAGAGCCTTCTTGTTTGCCCAAATTCCTCCGCTGTCTTTTCACACCAACCAGGTATCTAACACTCAGCATTTCAGCAATATTAATAAACAACAGATCCAAACCACTCAACCATAAACACCTATCACATAAGCAAACACCAAATACAGTGAAAATTAAGAAAGGGAGAAGAAATGGAGTCCTACAAATGTATCATTTCTTCATAAGAAAATGCAAAACTGAGCAACAGTGAATATAGTCACCTCACACCAATCCAGACAGTCAATAGCTTTCACATCCAATAACGTGGAATGCTTGGTGTTTTTTATTTGACGGACAGCACGCCACATGACCAATGGATCCCAACTTAAGCCAGGGGTAGTCTCAAGAACACTCCCGACAATTACTGGCTCACCTCGGACCCAATGCCATTGAAAATGTTTCACATCACCTTTCTGAATGTCCCTGGCATCTGGGGAATAAAGATCATTGTCGTTGGAGCCATCTCTGAAGGCACATATCTGCACATTATGTTGACAGTCAGCACAGGATGCCGAATCAGGATTCCGCGATTGAGTAGAGGCCTGGGGTATAGTTTCCTGTTCCACTCTAGCCGCAATCTGCTCCGCTTTCTTCAGCAAGTCCGATACCGAACAATCTGAAATCATAAACTTTAATTCAAGAATGGGTTCTCCACAACCCCCGAGTTCCAATGGCGGGCAGTGTAAGCAGCCATTTTCATCTGCTCTCCAATCAGGCTTCGTATTATTCTTAACATCACGATTGATCTCTGTACATTTGCCTCCAGGTTTTCCCTCCCATATATCTGGAGCATCATTGCTTCCAGCTCTCTTATCTGGTTGCGCAGGCAAGTCTTTGCTCCTAGTCATCCTCGTAGATTGACTGGAATTTGCCTCAGTTTTATCAGAATCATGAAGGCCTTTCTTTCCATGCATATACTCAATCCCTCTGTCTTCATATTCCATAATAACTTGTCCGCAGTCTGGCAACTGGCCAGCACGAATTTCATGGCAACATGAAAGACACAAATCATATGTACATTTTGGGCAACTTCGGTGGAAATCAACAATAGAGGTTCTGCAGTTGTTGCTACACAGTAAAAGTACAAATTAGGCTAGACAAGAAATAAAAATAAGCCATTGTTAGATGAAGCAATCTTATCGTGTTAGGTACTTTACCAGAATATGCGCTCGTTTACATCACATACTGTCCTTTCAATTTCCACTTCAGTTACTGGTACATCTACAAGGCCAAAAACCAATCAAAAGGGGAGAACCTTCTGCAATATATATTTTCTAGTACAACTGTACAAGGCACCTAATTACGATGATGAAACAAAAAAGCCCCTTCATAATCTGAAATAGGCCTTCAGTAAGACCATTATCCCATATAATTAAACTAGCAGATATTATCCAGACCAGAGAATGTCATCCATATAAAACTAAATTCAAGCACTACCCAAAATAAAAAGTCGGAACAATAAGGCTCACGAAGGAATTCAAACTGAAAACTCACAGGCCTGGATTCCTCAAACAGGGCTCCCATGCAGGCTAAAATGTGTGGGATGTCACCAAAGCAGTATTAGTGAAATGGCGTTTTAAATTGTAGCATCGCTACAACAAGGTGTGAATCATACAAGCTTCCTGTTGGCTTAAGAAGAGCAAGACCAGCCAGTTTACCAAAGGTGTATCTAAAATGTTACTTTTACATTCATATCCCACTTCAACTAAATGACAAGGACAATTATCAGAAGACATAAAGGTATACACAGTCAGAAATTATCAACCCATTTTCCACGAGAGCAAGATGACATACCCTGAATCTTGGCCTCAATTTCCTTCTCCATCATCTGTTCCTCATTGATTTGTTTCAAACACGGTAAAAGTGTCCTCAACAGGTTTTTTGTGTATTCAGTATCTTCTTGCTCGCTGACAACATATTTATCGTCCATCACATGCTGCGACAATACATTTGACATGTCAATTTTAAATGAAAATTGTCTCAAAACAGAAAGAGGATCCAAAAGCAAATACAAGAGAGCATACTTTGACAGGTCCCTCCATCCGCAAGCAGGCCTTGCAGTTGCAATTGTTAAGACAGAATGGGCAAGCCTCAGCAATCTGCTCCTCAGTCAATCGTGGATACCTATTCCAAACAATTCACATTCGTATAAATCAGCATCCGTAACAAGGACATAATCCAACTCAAATGCTGCAGATTATCGATAGGGCAGACATTAAAAGATCATCCAACTCCAAACAGTAAGCAATGCTTACTCCAATCTCTGCAATCGCAGTAGGTCAATATATGATACTAATTCCATAAAGAAACGAGTCCACTATTAATCCTTCATAAAGAAACAGCCTTCAAAACTATAGCAAACAGAAAATAAATGCACACTCAAAGAAATGTATATTTAAAATCATCAAGCCTGGGTCATGGATATGAATAACCCACCACCAGTGGAAACATTTCCCGACACACAAGTAAATAATCTTACACCCAAGTATACTTGTCTCATTTTAAAACAGAACGTATCCACTAGGTTCTCGTCTTCCCGAAGAGACACAGGTTGCAACAAAGGAACATACATTTTCAAAACATCAAACAAGTTCATAAACTACAGTAAACCACAAAGAGCATAGAAGCAGAACACAGACCAGTTTCCTATGCAGGGAAGGCAAAACCGTTTGGTCTTACACTTGGTGCACCTCACTACCCTTCCCTTATCATTCCTTTGGCACTGGTGACACATATCGGAATCGATCTTAATCCCCTGCCAAACATGCCACAAACCCAGACAACCAATTAGAAAAAAAGTTGAATTCAGAACACAAACAAAACATAGCACAATATTGAATACTAATTATGATTACATTCTCATCAAAAGCAAAACTTGGCTTTTGTTTCTTCTCCTGGACAGCAACACCTGAGGCCGAACTCCGAGTACTCCTCTTATTAGGCCTTCCCTCGGCAGCAGCATCATTCTCACCACCCTCACCCTCATCCCCCTGGCCTTCCTCCTTCGTCGATTTCGGCTTTCTACCACGCTTCTTCTTCTTCACAATCTCAGCATCCACCTGACCTTCCTCTATCGCCGCAGCTGGCTCCTTATCATCCCCATTGTTCTCAGCATCATCCTCACCTCCCTGACCTTCCTCCTTCCCCGGTTTCGGCTTTCTACCACGCTTCTTCTTCTTTTTCGCAACATCATCCCCATTTTCTGTCGCCGAAGCCGGCTTCCTACCACCTCCCTTCTTCCGCTTCCCCGAATTCTGTCTCACCAATTCTTCATCTTCCTCAAAATAAGCGCACACAGCATCATCCTCTTCCCTCACAACACTCCTACTACGCCCACTTCTCCTCTTGCTCAACTCTTCACCGTTTTCTTTGGTAATTTCTTCACATTTCTGGGTTTTCTCGTCATTTTCTTTGGTAAAAGTTTCATCTTTTTCTTCACCTTTTTCAGCAGCATCACCAACACTTTTCTTACCCCTTTTATTAGGGATTTTATTTTCTCTCTTTTCATCACTTACTATTTCTGGAATTTTCTCCCCACTTTCTTCTTCTATTACAACACCAGCTTCAACCACCTCAACAACAGCAGGCTTCTGAGCTCTCTTTCTGCCCCTTTTCTTCTTCTCAATTTTTTCTATTTCACTGCAATTTGGTTCCACCAATTTCCCATTCTCCCCCCCATTAGATTCTTCCATAGTTTTTTTTTTTGTTTTTACTCTACAAATTGGGTTGTAAAATTAAAATCAGAATTTTTTTACTTTTAAATTGGGTTGTAAAAACAAAATTAGAAACTGGGTTTTAGATAGAGAAAGAGGGGGAATATGAAAAGGGGAATTTGAATTAGGGTTTTTGAGAATTGATAGTAAATAGAAAGGCAATAATTATGGCATACATAGGGAATAAGAAGCAGGAAAAAAGGGGGGGAAGAATTTGAAAAGATCCCGCCAAAAAGAGGAAAGAGAATCGACGGAGAGTTGGTTGGTTGGGGAATGTGAAGTGACTAGTTGGTAGTGGGCACTGCTGCTGCTAATTCATGCTGATTAGATTGGGAAGAGACAGAAGATGAAAAAGAAGAGGAAGAGGCTGTCTTGTTTCTGCACAAAGTTATTATTACTGTCGCCTGATTTTCTGGGTTCCCAATGCTAATTCTGTAGCCTCTAGCTGTTGTTTCCAAACACATTTTCAACTTACTTCCACTGCGTTACTGATCGCAAAGGTTGCGTGTATCTGAATCTCTTGATCATGACCAACCTTGTCTTAGTATTAATCTGCATGTTATATGTGTAAGTATGCAAGTGGTGACAGTTAAGTTCTCTTGTGACTGGTTTGTGTTGTAAACAGGTTGCGTACTTTTGAACTTTCTGAGTGTACTCATAAGTGATAAATGACAGTTCAATTCGTTCTCCTGTGAGTGGTTGGTGTAAACAGGTTGCGTACTTTGAACTTTCTCATTATACTCATAAGTGAGGATAATCTGAATTGTAATGTAATGTGAGTACATGATTGTTGGTTTGTCTTTCATTCATGTTCTTGTAATAACTGAAAACTTGTTTCGATCAGTGATGATGACTGATGAGTAGATTCATGAGAATGTGTTCTAGTCATTTTTGTCCAAATCTCACCATGGGCAGCATAATTTGGTTGCTATATAACTCGCATGCGTGCAAGTAATTCGAAGTAAGGTACGAGTAGTAGCTCAGAGATGTTAATTTTGATACAAAAGTAATGCCCCTACAAATCAATAGCACTCTGATACCTTTGGGTTAATCAATTAAAATTGAATTTAAACACATCTAGCTGAGTTTGAATAAGAGTACCTCCAGACTAGAGCTGGCCATTTGGCCCGTTCAACCCTGGCTCGCCCTGACCCAACCCTGGTCTAACCCCAATTCGACTCAACCCGGCTCTAAATCGGCCAACCCTGTTTGAAGTGGGGTCGGGTTAGAATTGAGTTTTTCAAACCCTGGTCAAACTCGGCCCTAGCTAACTCTGGCCTGCCCCTGACCCTAACCTTGACCCTGACCCTAACATAGAGCAAGCCCTTTTTTAAAAAAAAAAAAAAAGGTTAATTCACGTGGTACCCTCGTGTTTTGACGATTTGCATGTGATACCAAATGTTTTGCAACTTTGTACAAAATGCCCTCGATGACTGTTTGCACACGGTACCCTAAACTTAACTCTCTCATTAACACAGTCAACTTTTTTTTTAAGAAAGATGGTTAATTCACGTGGTACCCTCGTGTTAACGTAATTTTAAAGGTAAGGGTACCATGTAAAAACAGTCAAATCTCCAAGAGATTTGGTACAAATTTGTAGAACTGGGTACCACGCGTAAATCGGCAAAACACGAGGGTACCACGTGAATTAACCCTCTTTTTAAAAAAACAAAAGTTAACGGTGTTAATGAAAGGGTTAAGTTTTGGGTACCGTGTGCAAACAGTCAAATCTCGAGGGTATTTTGTACAAATTTGCAAAACATTGGATACCACGTGCAAATCGGCGAAATACGAGGGTACCACGTGAATTAAACCAAAAAAAAAAAAAAAAAAAAAAAAAGTCTGAAAATCGACCGACCCAACCCTCACTTGCCCTGGTCAAACCCGGTAAGAGCCCGGATGTAGGGTTAGAGTTGGGGTTAGAGTTAAGATTTTCCAACCCTGACCCTGGTCAAACCCTGTCAGACCTCAGTCAAACCCTACAGGGTTAGGGCTAGGGTTGAGATTTTTCAACCCTGACCTTGGCTCGACCCTCAAGCATACTCCAAATGCTGAAACCGGACTTCTCATATATGACCTCACGCAACACCTCACGAGTCAAGCATAACTAAATAGCGGACGCTATTTTTTCGTCGATTGCATCCCACTGCTCGTCCGTCATACTGGCTGGTTCTCTCGACTTGCCATCTAAGACTTTCTTTAAACCATTATGGGTAGGAACGGCTTGCATCGATGGACACGCCAAATAACGAAACTCATTTTACCGTCAATTTATAGATATCGAATTTCATCAACATGATTGAAAAAATCTCAGTTGAATTAAAATAGCTCTGATACTAATTTGTTGGGGGTTAGAGTGCGGAAGCGATAGTTACTCAACCAAGGGATTTAAGAGGAATTAAGAAAGACGATAAAGATGACACTAGACTTTTTTTAGGTGAAAAAACCCTCTTTGAATAGAGGTAAAAAAAAAAAACCACCGGCGAGAGAGCCAAAATACTCACTGCGAAAATAGGATCCTCAACGGCTTACAGACAAATAGCCAAATGATTTCTCTACGGTTATATCCCAAAATGACAGTAGAAAATATAAGAATAAACGAGAAATATTAAACCCTACTCTACACTTAACTCTTACAAATATAGGGTAGCTAAAAGGAAGAACCAGCACCGAAAAAAGAGTAAAAACTAAGCGTACAAAGAGAATGATTATGTGAGTAGTAGGGTGGGATGTTTTCTACTTCTAAATTACATGAGTATTTATAAAACCCAAACTTTCCCAAAAGTCCAACAAGTATTCAATGCTAAATGAAAAAATGTCTTCACTAGCTTAACTTCGGCTAAGCATGCAGTCGGACGGAGAAACTATTTCGGCACCAAACAATATGTGGAAAATGTGGCAACAATCCAACAACTCATAAACACGCGGTGAAGGTCTATTAGAAACGTCAATACCTTGGTCGTGAGTGCTGAGTGGACAGCCATGGTATCAAAATCGTGTTTTCATTTAAGACGCATATGTGGATACAATTATCAAACTCAATTCAAAGTACATGATACGACAAACATTCGATGTTGTGATTGCATCATTCTTCAAGGATGAACTTGCGACTCCCAAACTCTTTGGCTCCTAGACTTGGATGAGCTTTAACTGGTGGTCGTTCGTCCCTTCTCGGAATATGGCGTTTGGGGCAGTACCCAATGTTTAATCAGGAGACAAAGTGGACTAGAAGGTCACGACTTTCTCTATCAAGCCATTTTACGTTTCGACGATTTGGACGTGAACAAAGTGTTGTTGACAGGTCATCCATGTCCCCATTGCATCTTAGGTGAGACGGTGATCTTAATATAGACGACTTTGAGAGTTGCTTATCAATAACACTATACGATCACTCGAACACTTATTTGTGTATGTCTTTGCACATAATAAAAAACTGGAACTACGATTACAAACTTTTTAGCAAAAATGATTTAGTAAGTTTTTCATAATTTGTTTGATTACGGATCAATAACTGGAATTATAATTAGCAGGTCAGAGATATGTTTTCATTTAGATGGAAATGAAATGGAGAGAGAAATTATGCCGCCGATTGCACTCAGGGAGACGGACGGGTAGCAACTAGTGGTGGCCGATTGGTTGTGCCTTCACAAATCAGCCCAAAAGAAGATTAGTAGTAGAAGATGTGTAATATTGATAAGGAAGTACGGAGTAGAAAAAAAAATTTAGGAGAGAGAAGAAATTGAAGAAGAAAACGAACAATTATGGGAAGGGAGGCTGATTGTGTCGTGGTTAAGGAGTAAGAGAGATGAGACTTTTCTCATTTTCTTTCTTTTGAGGTCAATAATTGGGATTGTAATGTGGTTAATTTGGCTCATTTAATTTAAGCTCTGTTTGATAGAACTCTTTTTATGACCCGTTTTTTAGGTCACTAGAATTAATTTGGGAGTGACAAGTAGGCTTATGATGTGAAATTAAACTAAAAGAGATCGTTCTTAGCATGCCACGTGGCTTTTGGAAAACTTTTTTGTTAGCCTATTAATATTATTGTATAGATATATTCAATATTTTTTATAATTTATTTTAATAATTTTCTTAAAAAAACTGATTTTTCTAGGGGTACCATGTGCCAAAATGTTGTGATCTCAAGCGTACCGTATGCACAAAGTGGTAACTTGAAGGGTACCATGTGCACAAGTTATGAATTTTTTATGTAAATAATATTTGTAGGAAGAAAAAATAAGTTTTTTTTGGATCTTCTTTGTTCATGAAACGATTGTTTGGATTTGTTTTAAAAAAGTCTAAAATTTTGAACTTTTTTATATATTTTTATATATTTTTATTTTCATAAAATTCAAAATCAAATTATATAATTTAATTAATAACTTTGATTAACTAATTTACACTAACAACTAACTAACAAATCATCACTTAACGGAAAAACTAACGGAATTTACTATTTGGGTACCATGTGCACAAAGTAGTAACTTCAGGGGTACCATATGCACAAATTTGCCATTTTGGGTACCATGTGCAATTTGTCAAAGTTCAAGGGTATCACGTGAATTTTACGACACATTTTTTGTCGATTTTCCAACTCCGGCATAAACTTAGGGCTATTTGACTCTCGTTGCATTTTTTTATGCCAATTTGTCCTCTTGAGTTTTTTTTTATACCCAATGTGGTAAAACACTGTGTTTTTTTTGCACCAACTAGTGTGATGGCCCGTTCAACGCTCGGGCTACTTATGTTTAAACGTCAAAATTATGTAAACAAAACTTTTATCTAAACCTAAAATTTCATTTCAAACACCCGTGGGATATTTGTAATGTAATTAGATGGAAAGTCATCGTTTAAAACCTAAAATCATGTTTCGAACACTCTTGGGATATTTGTAATGTAATTAGATGAAAAATTACCTTTCAAAACCTAAAATTCCGTTTCGAAAAACCACGGGATAATTGTAATATAATTAGATGGAAAGTTACCTTTCAAAATCTAAAATCTCATTTCGAACACCCGTAGGGCATTCGTAATGTAATTAGATGGAAAATCACTTTTTAAAACCTAAAATCTCATTTCGAACACCCGTGGGATATTTGTAATGTAATTAAAGGAATACTCACCTTTCAAAAGCCAAAGTCCCATTTTGAAACAGCTGTGGGATATTTGATCAAATTGACATAAATCAAATAATTATTCTATTACATAACTATTTTCCATAAATCAAATAATAATGTTATTTCATTACAATAATATTACTATATATTACTAATTACCATATCTGATTTTGGATAAACTCGATTTACAATATAATAATATTACTATATATTATCTACTTACCATATAATAATATTATTATATGTTACGTGTCAGCGTGGGAATTGAGCGGGTTCAGGTATATACTAGTTTGCATGCTCGTGCCACGCCCGGGCTATGTATTTACCCAAATTATTAGGTACCCCGGGGGTACGTAGCTCTACGTACCCCGCGTGTCACTGTTCACAGGGGTCCAGATATTTGTTTTTAAAGCCCAATAATTATGTTTAGTAGTCTAGCCCAATAACATAGTAATCAAATAAAAAAAAAGGTCCAACTCACATTCTCTCACCTCAGCCTTCCCCACTCCCCGA
>JBBYHQ010000010.1:12622839-12634845 GCA_038382645.1 Spergularia azorica | reverse complement strand
TTAAAACACATTCCTATCAAGTCTACAGCAATGCCTCACATGATCTTCTCATCCTTCAATGGCCCTCAAATTCTTCAATATAACAGTATTTAAATAATCAAATTGATACATTTTTTAAATTAATCAAAACTTATGAAACACTCAATCGAATTATCAAAACACACATCATTATTGTCAAAGTCGAATTCATGATCATAAGACTAGAAAGTCTGAAATACAAGGCTTACGCTATAAGACAAGAGTGTGTGGCGACGTCGTGGAAGAAGGCGGCGTTTGGCGGCGACCACAAAAGCCGCGGTGGAGGGGACGGTGAGCAAGTGGCGCTACAGCGGTAGTAATGGTAGATAGGAGGGAGGGAGGCGTCCGATAATAGGAGGTGCGATCGGTGAATGGCATTGTGGTGGTGGTTCAGATCGGCGATGGTGAAATGAGAAGGCAGGTTTTTATTTTTTTTTGAGCAGAAATGAAACGGCGGGAGTGAGCGGGTAAAGAAGAAGAAACCAAAACGGTAACTAGACGGAGGATTTTTTTTTTTTTTTTTTTTTTTTTTCAACTACAAAAGTGTAACACCCCCAAATTTAGGGGCGTGTATACCCTAGTCTCGCACTAGGTAGTCTCGAACGCCACGTCATCACGACATCATTGCTTTGACACCGATTTGATTTTAAAAACCGATTTATTTATTAAAAAAAACCAAACATATTAAAAAAAGACCAAACCTCCCACCTTTCCTGCTCTACCCTGCGCCCCCCAGCCGCTTGTGTCGTAGCACTAGCTACCACCACATCGTTTTCAGTGATGCCTCAAGAGTGGCTTCACGACGTCGGTAACACTCAGACCACCGCTTCTCATGCCAGTGGCACCCCATCTGCACGTGCAGCTTATTCTCCCACTATCGTCGGTGGCGATGAACGCCGGATCTGGTGGTGGTGGTGGTGGTGCATGCAAGGTGGTGTAGGGGCGGGAGCAGGGGGTGGTAGTCGAATGGGGTCGTGGGGATGGTGATTGGTCAAGATATGGTCATATGGAGGAGAGGGAAATGGGAGGAAACGGAAATGAGAAAATTGAGGAGGAGAGAGAAATGTGTAATATGGAAATGCTATAAATGGACAAATGGGGCTGGGAACTTGAGTTTTTACTTAAATAAAACGGAAAATTCACGTGGTACCCTCGAACTTTGAGCGATTGCACATGGTACCAACCTTGATAAGTTTGTGAGCATGGTACCCCTGAACTTACTACTTTGTGCAAATGGTATACCCAAATAATAACGTCTGTTAGATTTTTCCGTTAAGTGATGATATGTCGGTTAGTTTTTATGTAATTAGTTATTAAATTATAAAATTAATATTTAAAAAAAAAATCAATAGATTTCTAGAAAAAAAAATATTTTTTTTTAAAAACTATTTAATTGTTTTTATTTATTTATAAAAAACAGATTTTTTTAAGGGTGCCATGTGCAAAATGTTAAGGTGTCAAGGGTACCGTGTGCACAAAGTGTTAACTTAAAGGGTACCATGTGCACAAATTATGGATACTTTACAAAAATTTATTTTCTTATGGGAAAAAAAAAGTTTTTTTTGGTATTTTTTGTTCATGAATTTTTTTTTTTTTGGATTTGTTTCTAAAAGTCTAAATTTTTTTTTTAAATTGAAAAACAAATTATATAACTTAATTAGTATTTAGTTAACTAATTTACCTTATAACTAACCAGGACATCATCACTTAATAGAATATTCTAACGGAAGTTACTATTTGGGTACTATGTGCACAAAGTAGTAAATTCAGGGGTACTATTTGCACAAATTTGCCAGATTGGGTACCATGTGCAATCTGCCAAAGTTTGAGGGTACCACGTGAATTTCTCATAAATAAAATTACACAGTTGATACGTAAAAGTCTATAAATTATAATTTAGATTATTTAACATAAAAATCGTAAAACTAAAGTACATAATAAATAAGTTAAAGTACGTAATTACTATGCTAAAGTAATACGCTCATGTATTTTATAGGTATGTTAAAATAAATAACTTGTACACTCAAATACATAATTGACATGGGAAATACATAAGTAATATGCAAAAGTACATTATTTATATTCTAAAGTACCTAATTAATACGCTAAACTAAATATTAGTAATTATATGCTAAAATACTTTACCGACAAGTCAAAGTAAATTACATATACAATAAAGTACATAATTAATAAGGTAAAGTACATAATTGATAAGTTAAAGTACATACGTGTTACGCTAAAGTACATGATAATATATAGTAACAGATATGCTAAAGTACAAAAATTAGACGTTAAATACATTATTACACATTAAAGTACATTATTTTCACACTAAAGTACATAACTGATACGCAAAAGTACATAATTCTAGTGATTGGTGTATGATTGATTCGGGTACCGATGTTCTTGTTCATGCTAGTGGGAGTCTATTGTGCACTTATCGGAGCTTTGACTAAAGAAGTGTTTTTGTGGACACTTTTATTATTCATCGGCTCATCGCTAACGTTTGATGATTTGATATTTGGAAGCAAAATGTGTTTCATTGACATGATTAAATGTTTTTGTCATGTAAGCTAAGTTTGATATAGAGGACCTCGTCTAGGTGTTGTGTTTGTTGGTATTAGATTGTTGAAAAGTCCCAATATCACTAGATTGAGAAGATGTTGTCGATTCTTGCCGGATTGTTGATATTGATGAAAAATAAGCTACTAGTGGTATTGTGTTTTTGCTAGGTGGTACAATATCATGGAGGAAGTCTGCAATCCAGATTATCGTACCTCGCTCGACCATGGAAGCCGAGCATGTTGTATTGGATACTACAAGCATGGAAGCATAATGGCTTAAAACTTATTATATGACGTTCTTCTTTTTCACCTCCTAGCAATAGTGAGGTTGCTTTAGCTAAGGCTACTAGCAAAAGTTTGATGAGAAAATGAGTCTTTTAAGTTGTGAGACATGCATATTTCTTTGAGACGTATGAATTCTAACGGAATTATATCTTTGTGACTTTGAATGTTGTCAGGTTTCAAAGTAACTTTGCGGCACCGCAAATGAATAGGTTGATACATCGACAAGTATATAGAACATCGAGGGGAATGGGATTGCAGCCTACTAATTAAGCCACCACAATGGAAACCCGACTTTGATAGAGTCGCGATCCCACGAACAAAGTTCAACAGGTACTAACGAAGCTGAAATTTTTTGTGACTTGGAAGAGCAAATTATATTATTTATTTTTATTCATGCGGAACTTTTCCCGAGTCCCATTCCTATGATACATTGCTCTTCATGTGACGTTTGAGGTTGAATTTTCTCTTAATGAGCCCAAAGGTTAGATTTTTGCGGGGTGGTTGGTCACAAATCACTCTTGGAGGACTTACCTATATGGACGTGGTGGTGGCGTCGCCACTGTGGGGGTGTAGGCTACCCTCTAATGACGTTCATGAAACAAGATTCTGCGCATGACCGTAAAGCGTACCACTAACAGAAACTCGGTGATTACCGTGTCGTGCGTGTGGTGAGTCCAAGCGTGATCTAAGGGGCCTAGTTCAAGGCATTTATGGTACTATGGTTCTTTTAAGCGTAGGCTTACTTACATTAAGTGTAGGTTCAAACCCGAAAGGTACCTACACCCATTGCATGGCATTATAAGCTTATTTGGATGATTATAATTTTAAATCATTTGGGGGATTGTTGGAAATATTTTTATGATTTAAAATTATTTTAATAAATTAATTAATTTTTTCGGTTCCTAATTTTGTGAGTATAAACGTTGAAACATTTCTGTTGGTCTTTTCTTGGGCCTAATTTATATGATGAAACCCAGAAATTTATACAAATTCGAACCCAAACTTAGCTCACCAAATTTGCCCAAATTAATCCTCTAAAATTATTGCCAAATTCAACCCAAAAATGCCTCTAATACCTGTCATTTGCAACAATGTGATGTTATTAAAATGATGAGTTGATGTCTTGATGGCATGACACAAATTGAAAAGATGATTACAACAAATTGAATGAGATGTGATTATGTGAGACATGGCAAATGAAAATTGAAGTGGAAGATGCTTGTAAGTGATGAGATGATAAGATGAAGAATATAGACGACTTGATGAAGAATGAGATTGTTGATGGATTTGGAGATGGATGCGAGTTGTTGATGGAGGCATGGATGAAAAGAGGTGAAGAATAGTGTAGAGAGAGAGAGAGAGAGAGGGGTGAGGAATAAAAAAATTTGATATGTTTTTCTCTTTGAACTAATCACACTATTCATTTAATCATGATATGTGGCTTAGATTTATTAAAAATTTAAATTTAACACCATTTTAATGGTGTTAGGAGGAAGTTTGCATTTTAGGGCACCACGTTCACAACTTCCAACTTCGAGGGTACCATGTGTAGAATCTTGCTAGTTGGGTACCATGTGAAATCAGGCAAAATTCGAGGGTACCACCTGAATTTTCAGGTATATTATTTATACATTTTTCATAAAAATGACAACTTTTGTCACCCGTCATATTATATTATTTTATTTCTACTAACTTATCGTATTTTTATTTCCTTTCCACTTGTATGCCACCCGTTATATTATTTTATTCATTCCATATGTCGTCCATGTTATACTATTTCATTTTCATTCTACTATCATGTCACCTGTTATACTATTTTATTTTTCACTATTATCCAATCACCCTTTATATTTCATTTTATTACCATAAATTAGTTAACTATCATTACCATAAATTATCATGTCTTTCATAAATTAACTGATAACTACCATATTATGTAATACTTTATATAATATTTCCTTATCCTAATACTTAATATTATTTCATTGTTGATTTTGGCGGATCAGAATTTTTCTTTACACATCTTTTCAATGAAGAATAAAATTAGAATAATGTACAAGTGACTAATATGAATATCTTCCTCCAGGCATTTCTGATCATTCACCTATTAAAGTGACCATTAGTGCATTGGAGAAGATAGGGAAAACATTCAAATTCCTAAACTGCTGGACTGAGCATCCTCAATTCAAGACAGTGGTGGAAAAAGCTTGGGAGAGGGGAAAAGGAGGTTCTCATATGTATAGATTCTTCAGTAAGTTGAAGAGAGTAAAGCATGCTCTAGGAATTCTAAATAAGAAGTATTACTCCAATCTACCTGAAAGAGTGAAAGGTTGTAAGGAAAAGTTAGAGGAGATTCAAAACAAGCTGAAGGAGAGGCCAATGAATGATATGCTGATAGAAATGGAAGAAAATGCAAAGATTGAGTACCGTGAAGTCAAAACTGTTGAGATGAGTATGTTAAAGCAGAAGGCAAAGATAGCTGACATTAAGCAGAATGATTGTAATTCAAAATACTTCTATGCCAGGATTGCTACAAGGAAAAATCAAAGTATTGTGGGAAAAGTTGTAGATAAGGATGGGAAAGTGTTTAATGATCAGGAAGGGATTGAAAGAGCTTTTATTGACTACTATAAAAGCTTGTTAGGGGAAGAGAAGCATGTGAAGGATTTTGATAGTGCTTTTATCTCAAAAGGGAACACAGTGTCAGATGAATGGAAGGAGTTTCCGAGTAGGGATGTGAGTGTGGAGGAGATCAAAGGAGCTCTATTTGACATCCACCCTGGCAAGAGCCCAGGTCAAGATGGATTCTCAGCAGGATTCTTCCAAGAGTCTTGGGAAACAATAGGAGAAGACATGTGCAATGCTGTAGGAGAATTCTTCAGAAAATGCAAACTCATAAAGCAGGCAAATGCAACCATATTAGCACTGATACCAAAGAAAGATAATGCCACATCTGTTACTGAATACAGACCAATCTCCTGCTGAGAATCCATCTTGACCTGGGCTCTTGCACAACCTTCTATAAGGTAATCTGCAAAATCCTGGCTAATAGATTAAAAAGAGTGCTGCCAAAGTTGATAGGGAAGGAGCAGACTGCTTTTGTGAAGAATAGGAGTATATTTGAGAACATTATGGTCTCCCAAGGGTTGATAAAAGGGTATAGAAAGAAAAACATCTCCCCTAGATGCTTGATGAAGGTGGAGATAAAGAAAGCCTTCGATTCTCTAAACTGGAAATTCATAAGAGCAATGATAACAGCTATGGAGTTCCTAGAGAAGTATGTGAATTGGATAATGGAATGCATTAGCTCAACATGGTTCAGTTTGAAAATCAATGGAGTTGCTAAGGGATTCTTCAAAGGCAGGAGTGGAGTGAGACAAGGAGATCCCTTATCTCCTTATTTGTTTGTGCTCAGTATGGAAGTGTTGTCAAAACACTTAAGGGAAATGCATAAGAGACTCAATTTTCTTACCATCCTAAGTGTACAAGAGTGAAGTTAACACACATGGTGTTTGATGATGATCTAATGATTTTTTACAAGGGGAGATGTACCATCAGTGCAGGCTGCAACAAAATGTCTTGATAACTTTGCAAGATTTTCCGGTTTGGCAGCAAACCCAGCTAAAACAGATATATACTTTGGAGGGGTGCCAAGTTTTGTTAAAGAGCAAATTCTCAAGATCACAGGATTTGCAAAGGGGAGCTTCCCATTTAGATACCTAGGGCTCCCCCTAAATCCAAGTAGATTGCTGGCAGATATGTACATTCCTCTAGTGAGCAAAATTAAGAGTAATATTAGTAACTGGGCAGCAAATCTCCTATCTTATGCTGGAAAAGTGGAATTGATAAAATCAATCATATTTGGCATAGAAATTTTTTTGAGCTCAGGATTTATGCTTCCTTAGCACATTATTCTCATGATCGACAGGAGTAGCAGAAGATATTTGTGGAATATAGAGGAGGGAAGCAGGAAACTAACCTTTAAAAGCTGGAAAAGTATGTGCTCCCCAAAAGCAGAAGGAGGTCTAGGGATAAAGGAGGTGCTGGCTTGGAATAAAGCTTTATTGGCTAAGTGGTTGTGGAAAATAATAACCAAGCAGGATGGACTGTGGTTGAAATGGGTCATGGCTTATTAGCTACAGAAGAGCAACATTGGGGAAGTAAAAGTAAAAGAAGGAGATTCATAAAGTTGGAAAGGAGCTCTGAAAATAAGAGATGAAATGCTACTGAATGAAGGAAGTTGGGAAAATGCAGAGAAACTGATAAAAACTTGGGAAAAAGGAGGGAAATATAAGGTGCACATAGCTTATGAGTATTTCAGAGAAAAGAGGAGAAAGGTCAGGTGGTGCAGGGTGATATGGAACAACACAAGCCTGCCAAGACACAGGTTTAATGCAAACCTAGCAGTTCAGAAATGCCTTCCTACTATTGATAATCTCAATAAAAGGAGATTAGTAATAGTAAATCGATGCTGCATATGTAAGAAGGACCTGGAAAGTCATGCTCATCTGTTTTTTGAGTGCAAATACTCTGCAAATATATGACAAAGAGTGCTGGATTGGATAGAAATAAAGAGAAGAGTATGGAGCTTAAAAAGAGAGTTAAAATGGGGTGCGAGCAGGAGAGGAAAGAAGCACTGGCATTTCGACTGGTTTTGTGCAAATCTAACAGCTACTGTCTACTATCTCTGGAGTGAAAGAAATGCAAGGATTTTTGGGGATAAAGAGCAAGTGGAGGAGCTAATTGTGAAGAAAGGACAAGATGTAGTTAGCAATGAAGAATAATTGTATGCATAATAAGATAGTAGATTGCCTAAATGGTAATCAGGAGTAAGACTATCCAGAGGCAAACCACTTTTTTTGTAAAATTTCTGATTTTGTTATTTTCCCGATAAGGATGAATAAAATCGACCATTTTTACAACAAAAAAAAAAAAAAAAAAAAGATTAATATGAATATCAATGTTATTAAGCAATTTGTAAATCAAACCGAGATTTCAGCAATTTGTAAATCAAATATCAATATAATTTCTTTTGTTATACTTTTCCTTGAATACTATACTATTTATGGACATTTGTTGTACACTAGTTTATACTAATCATGAAAAAATGATGTACTTTTATCACGCATTTTGTTAATTTTGTCTATCAAACAAATAAAATATGTTACCTTTCGTTGAAATGTAACAACAAATGCATGGAAAATAAAAATAAAATGTTGCATTGAAGAGTGTAAACAGAAAACTATGTGGTCATAAGTGTGATTTGTGGTCATATATGTACTTTTAATTATTAATAAGTTTAAGTTTTAAATAACTTAACCAACTGTATACAGAACACTCTGGAGGATTCTTAGGCGAAAATAGTTGTTTTGAATGTTACTTGATCGTCTTTACTCTTTACCTCTTTGGCTCATTGCCATTTGCGAGTATATATAGTTAAAAAGAACTCTACCATCTCTACTACTATAGTACACAACTATACTAGTACTGCTACCTACAACTCTACAAGTGTACAACTAATCTACTACTACTACTACTAACAACTACATACTACTACTACTACAGTACTACTACTACTACTACTACTACGACTACGACAACGACATTGTAATCGTATTGAAGAGTAATAATAACTAAGTTGAGACGGACCAATTTGGCCTTGATCAGCTCTAGCGAGTACACAAAAATCAAGCTTGTGCTTTACGAATCATTACTATCACTATGTGATTTAATTTTGGTTTTTTAGAACCAAGCTATATGTGAACATGTGTTAATTTAGCGTGGTTCTGAAAGTGTGCAGTTTATAAGACCGTAACTTATCTTGAACATCATACAAGCTACCTCAAGTTGCTCGTAAGCTGACTTAACTCGTTAATTCATTATCACTCATTTTAATTTTTTATTATTATCATAATTATAAAATTTCAAAGATGTATCGTTGCTCATTAGTATAATCATATATATATATATATATATATATATATATATATGTAGTCCTTTTGTTAAAATGAAATTAATATTTTGTGTCAATTTTTGTAATTCACATTTTAACCTAAAAAAAAAATAATTTAAGTAGCATAATTCAACATTTTTTGTAGTAAGTAACTAAGTTTTACCTTAGCGCCATAATTTTAAACTTGGCGTAGAAATCTTTTACCTTGGCGCCATAATTTTTCAACTTGGTGCCATAATCATTTTTACCTTTGATGCCATAATGATTATACTTTCATTATTTGACTAAGTAATCTAATCAATCATCAATACATAATAATAAAGGAGCGATTTTTCAGGAGACTCAAACACACTTAAGAGAAATAAAACACACACAAAAGTAGAAAAACATACAAAAACCACACAAAACTACACAAAAGACTAAAATACGCCTCTTCCTCGGCAACGGACAAATTTGACGGGCTAGATTGTCGTTAAACCTTTGTAATATTACCTCTAAACTTACTAAATTAGTAAGGGTATGCAAGTATCGTATCCACAAGGAAGAGGTATTAGTCTAGTATGTCATTCTAATGTGGAAAAGAAATAAACAAAAGAAATAAAGCAATAAAAAGAGGGGTTTTTGGTTTGAGTGTCGAAGCTGATTCTTTAGTTTTTCCGGCCGATTTTTATGTGCTTGATACGGATCATGATTTACATGCGGTGCCTATCCTACTAAGTTGACCATTTCTTAAAATCGCTAAGACTAAAATCGACGTATCTAGTAGGTCTTTGACTATGGAATTCAAAGGAAAAAAAATGTGAAATTCAACGCTTTTGATTCCATGAATTACCCTACGGAAGTGCATTATGTTTTCTCCATTGATGTGATTGATCCAATTGTACAACATGTCTTTGACTTGAAATATGATGACATGCTTTGTGTTGGTAATGCTTGTAGGGTAGAGAATGGTTTGCTTGTTTCTTTGCCCACTAATGTGCAAGAAACGACTTTTGAGAACGACAAACATCAACACATGTTCCCCAAGGCAAAGTCGATCCCACTTGATATACCGTTTGAGAGGCTGAAGTCGTCAATCATGAAGCACCAATGATAGAGCTCAAAGAACTTCCCAAAGAGTTGAAGTATGTATTCTTGGGTAAGGGGGAGACACTTCCGGTGGTCATTGTTTCGAATTAATTGAGCAACGAGCAAAAGGAGAGATTGGTTTGTGTTTTATCGAGTCATATGGAATCAATTGGATGGAGTATACCCGACATCCGTTGGATTTCACCCTCCACATGTATGCACAAGGTTATTTTGGAGGATGGGGTGAAAGCCGTGTGACAACCGCAACGGAGGCTTAACCCACAGATGATGGGTGTCGTTATTAAGAAGGAAGTTATGAAGTTATGGCAAATGGGAATCATTTTCCTCATCTCGGATAGTGAGTGAATGAGCCCCACCCAAGTGATACCGGAAAAAGAGGGGATCACCGTTGTAGAGAACGATAAAGGGGGTTTGGTTTCCACAATGCTACAAAATGGATGGAGGATTTGTACAGACTATAGGAGGTTGAATTCCGTAACAAGAAAGAGTCATTTTTCTTTGTCCTTTTATAGATTAAATGCTAGAGAGACTAGCCGGGTATAGGTATTATAGTTTCTTGGACGGGTATTATTCCGAATATTTCCAAGTCCCATCGCTCCGAAGGATTAAGACAAAACAACCTTCACATGTCCATTTGGTACCTTTGCCTACTATAGGATGCCTTTCGGCTTGTGCAATGCCCCGACTACGTTCCAAAGAGCGATGATAAGTATATTCTCGGAACATATCGAGGAATTTATTGAAGTTTTTATGGATGACTTCACAATGCATGGGAATGATTTTGATTAAGCTTTAGAGCACCACGAGTGGGTTTTCGATCGTTATGTGGAGTCTAAATTGGTTCTCAATTTGGAGAAATGCCACTTTTTGGTGGAGAGCGGAGTGGTGTTGGGTCATGTGATCTCGGGGAAGGAAATTGAAATTGATCGATCAAAGATAGAAGTGATCTCCACCCTTCCCTACCCAAATAATGCGTGAGAGGTAAGGTCGTTTGTAACACCCTGACACATCTCATGAACCGAAAGCTTGTCAGGCTGTGTAATGACCCCACATACCAACACGGGTCATTTCAACGCACTTTGACCTCAACTGTGCACACCCTGGGAAACTTCCCAGGAGGTCACGTATCCTGACACTACTCCTAATCAAGAACGCTTAATTGTGGAGTTCTTATAACACGAGATTCCTAAAAGAAAAGTCGACTGTGTTGGTATAAGTAGCACTATCAATCCCTCTAAGCACCTTATATGAGCCATTAATCTCTTAGTAACCTCTTTTGAAATCTGGGGTATAACATCGTTTCTAGGCCACGCGGGCTTTACCGGCCGTTTTATCAAAGATTTATCAAACATCGCATCACCTATGAGTGCTCTACTCCAAAAAGAAGACGATTGCAATTTCTCCGATGTATGTAAAGCTTCGTTAGATGAATTAAAAGCCCGCCTTATCTCCACCCCAATCATCAAAGCCTCGTGTTGGCCCCTCCCTTTCATGATTATGTGTGGTGCAAGCGACTACGCGGTCGGAGCCGTTTTAGACCAACAACAGGGGAGGGCAAGCGACGTGATTCCCTATGCTTCCCTGATGTTCAATGAAGCTTAAAGGAACTATACTACCACTGAAAAAGATATGTTAGCCGTATTGTTTGCTTTGGAGAATTTCGGCAATGTCTCCTAGGCACCAAAGTGGTAGTATATAGTGATCACGCCGCCATCAGTATTTGATGAGCAAGAAGAAGGCCAAGCCTAAGTTGATCCGGTGGGTTCTCTTGCTAAGTGAATTCGACATTGAGATCAAGGATAAGAAGGGCGCGGAGAACTTGGTGGTGGACCACCTAAGTTCTGACAATGATTCTTCATAAGGGCAGGCGACCATTGTTGAGAAAATCCCGAATGAGGGAATTCTTCCACAAGCATGTGGCATAAGTCTATTGCTTATTTGTTAGCTGTCAATGTAATATCCCGAAATTTCAAAGTATTTTATATTAATAATTTAGATTTATTAATTAGATTATTGGAGCGCAAAAGATTTTAAATGTTAATTGTGAGTCGTTTTCAAAATGAGTTCGGAAATGATTTCTAAAATCGGGATTTCTAT
>JBBYHQ010000010.1:12589067-12615317 GCA_038382645.1 Spergularia azorica | reverse complement strand
GCATAAATTCCCAATTTGTATACTTATATGATATATGTATGATATAGGTACTTGCATAATATGGCCACCCAAAATGGTACAATTCCAGGCCGTATACCCTACTTCCGAGAGTAGGTAGTCCTGCACTGCCACGTCACGGTTTTTCTTTTTAACCCGGTTTTTTTGGTTTTTGATTTTTTTTTAATCAAACCGGTTTATTTGTGAAAATATACACCAAACATATTGTAAAAAACGCTCCCACCTTTTCTCTCTTCTTCCCTGCCACCACTGCACCGCCACCCCGTCGGCGATAAAGCACAAGCCACCACAAAGATCATTTGCCGGAGACTCCATCAGCGGTACGAGATATTCCGACCACCACTTCTCCCACCAACGCTTCCGCCTCTCCGCGCGGTGGCTTCTCAACTCTACTCGATTTCGCCTCTCACTCCATTCTCGCTTAAAATTTGTCGGCTCACGTCGGAATGTCCGAGGACGATGGGGTGCATGCGCGAACTGGGTGAGTTATGTAGTGGTGGTGGTGGTGGTAGGGGTCGGGGTGGAGTGGAGTGGGGAGGGCCGGAGGGGAGCAAGATAGAGAAAATGCGAAAATGAGATGGGGGTTATTTTTAGGAGAGAGAAAACGTGTAGGCTGGGATTGTGGAAATGGACTAATTAATGGCCTGTTCAATGAGTTTCAAGTTTTTTTTTTTTTTATTCAAAAGTTCTTTTAGGTTATTTGAGAAGAAGAAAAATATTTAAAAACTTTTCATTTATAATTTATAAATAAACATCAACACATACGATAGATATCACATTGAATTACATGACTAAGAAACTAATGTACATGATTTATGCGCAGTTGTACATAGATAACACATTAAAAAAAAATACTCCATAATGGATACACTAAAGTACTCCTCGTACGATTTCTACGCCAAGTACGTAGTTAATAAGTTAACGTACATGATTTTACATTAAAGTACATAGTTAATAAGCCAAAGTACATATATTATATGTTAAAGTACATAAGTACATATTTAATACGCTAAAATACATACTTAATACGCTAATGTACATAATATATACCCTAAAGTACATAATTAATATGCTAAAGTACATAACATATGAGAAGATGTCTGAGTTTTTGATTTTAACTTAGTTGACTGATTCAAGGCATCGCCCAGTAAGGTGTTGAGCAAAAATGGTGGTCGGTTTTACGGTCAACTAGGTTTTTGTTTCCTCGCATATTTCACCATCATTTTCCTCGAAAGTTAATTACCTCTTTTTGTTCCGGACTGTTTGCGGTTGTGCTAGTGGTTTTTGCTTTAGCTGGCGACATCGCTAAGCCATGGGGTCATACTTTCTGGTATGTGTTTCCTTACAGTAATGTCTAGCTAGCTTGGAGGGCAAGTTACTCCTCAAGACATGACCATTTTTTTAGCATAAATTCAAACTGAAGATGGTCTTATTAGGTATGGACTAGCAAAAAAAACAAAAAAAAAATTAATAAGTGTTAAAAAACTAAAAAAGTGTAATATTGCATACATTCTGACTTTACAACATAACAGATCAAGGTTACGCCGCTAGACCAGAACGTTAGGGTAACTAATAAGAAATCGGTAATTTAAATAATAAAAATAAATGTTAATCGTGTTTGAATCTTTAATATTCTCTCCATCCAATATCAATCTTTCTATTTGCCATTTAGGGGAAACAAAGACTAATCTTCCTATTTTCTTATTTGGCAATTACCCTTATTACCCTCATATATACAACTTGCACATGAACATAATTCTTTTAGCCCCACCAAATTGACATAAATGATTTCTGTTTTATTATTTTTAAAGCCAAATTTAATGAAATTAAGCCAACCTTTTCACTTTAACAAAAATAACCCGATGTTTTACTTCTCGTCATAGTAATATCCCAAACTTGTTAAAGTAGGAGTTTCGCCCACTCCATATTTTAATGGGCTAAATTATGAGGAAAAAAAATATTTTGCACAAATTTATGTAATTCTTTCCTTGGCGATTTTTTTTCCTTGTATTTCCCCCCATTTTCTAATAAATAATTTATAATAATAATTACCTTCCCCTTATTGTCTACAACATATCTATTCAATCTCAAGCAAAAGGAAATTATATCAAAATCACAACTACTTTCAAATGAAAATTTATTTTGTTTCATTCACACTTTCATTCGGAGGCTCTTTGGAGGGCCGCAGCCTGGAGCATGAGGGTGCTTGGATTGTTAGAAATATAAAGAACATTGTAAGCGTTTGGGTCTATGCTTGATTTAAGAATTGTGATAGTATAGAGGTAGCTAATAGCCTTAATTCCTAGGATAGAGCTATTTTTGTGGCTTGTTTACACTCTAGTGCTGTCGTATTTAAAGGTATTTTCTCCTTTTATTCCCATAATGGGTGAATAAAAAGCACACAATCTTACAAAAATAAAATCAATTGCATGATAAATTGTTCGTTCATTTTGGGATGTTATATGTTTGACAATTTAATCAATGAATAAGACAAAAGTTAAATTTCAAAAAGGCAAATACTTAGAGCACTGTAGCTAGGTAAAGAAAACCTTCAAGGAAAAAATCATTAAAAATTGTGCAAATAAGTAATAGCCCCTTGAGAATTGGAGTGCGAGAAATTCCATTATAGCGGGTTCGGGATATTAGTGTGACGGGAAGTAAAATGTTGAGTTATTTTTGTTAAAGTGGAAAGGTTAGGTTATTCTATGAAGATGTTGCAAACGTTAGGTTATTTTCATTAAATTTGCCTTTTTAAAGTGTTCCATAAAAATTGTGCAAAATAAAATATGCAAATTGGACATGAATGACAGAAGTCTTTTCTTTTTGTAAAAAGAACCTCTTCGAATGTCTTATGAACTGAGATAAAAAATTACCAAATAAATTTTTTCTTTGCAAAATGAGAAAAAATGCAACCACGCTCTGATTTAGAGGACATTATAAACATTAATAGTTCTAACAATTACCTAACTACAATGAAACTATAAATGTTGATGTTTATTTTTTTTTTTTGAATGAACTATAAATATCGATATGAGAACATTGTAAACATTACTACTTCTAACAATTAACTAAATTCATTAAAATTATTGAAATTCATGTCGATAACTTAGGCATTGACAGGAGACTCAAAACCAATCCTCCAAACACAGCCATTTATGTCGCACACTTCTTAATGGATTGAGATCCCGTGGAGTTGAAAAATAACTCTACACAGTAGATTTTACTTAAAATGGAAAATTAACTCTACCATGTGCATTTATCTCTTATTTTCAAAAATACATTTTCAATTATATTTTCCGTTTATAGTAAACTCTGTCAACTCTATGAAAAAAATAATTTCAGGGGATCTGAATCCCTTCTTAATATCTTAAATCATCTTGATTGTTTATTTCTTTAATGATAAATTTTCTTGAACCTTGATTGTTGTTTTCCTTCAGTTGCATCAATTAGCCTCATGTTTTGGCCAGCAATTTGGAACATGGCACCTACTCGTCCGACAAATTATGATTCCAATTTGCATTTTGCATTCTCTGAATCTCGTGAGTCTAATTATTGTTTTCAAGTTTATTTATTTATAAATGTAGTGGTGTTTAAATAATTAATTCTACAAATCGCGAATTTTTAGGGTGTCATGATACTAGTATGTTGTTGACTAATAAATTTTGCTCACTACTGATATGTTATTTTTAAAGGTCATTTGGCCATGGCCAAAAGTCCAATGCATTGAGATATGACTTAAGAATCCCATCACTAGATTTCTTCTCACATTTCCCCAAACCACCACATTTGTTACTCTCGAGACGGTAAGTTGCAAATTATTGATATTTGTTCATGTGCGATAAAAATTGGAATACCAACAGTTATCATTCAAACCAGGCAGTCGATTCGACATAAGAAAACAAAAACTAACAAGCTGTCACGTTACTACATGTCCAATCTGGCACCTCCCAAGGGACAGTCTTCCACAACATCTTATACGAGACTACTATGAGACTGGCCAAGTGATTTTGGTTATAATTTGAGGCATAAATATGTTTTTGTACAAACAACCAACATAATTCTTAATTGATGTAGAAAAAGAGACAAAGAGAGAACAAAACGAGAGAAATTAAAGAGAATTTGAAGCAGCGGCAAAAACAAATTGAGAGAAAAAAAATGACTTAAAAGTGGAGAAGTTATGGTCAATTTAATGAACTGCAAGAGGTAATCAGATCACATAGGGAAAGTTTTTAAGATGTTTAAAACTTGAATTTCAATCATACTCTAAATAGTTAAATTTTCAGTTTTTGTCATTTGGTTGTCGTTGAGTTATTCGCGCTAGAGTTGGGACGTTGGGTCTCGTACTAATGATGTACGATAGCTAAACCTGACACAAGTATTCACGGGCCGGGACAAACAGGCCTAGCCCTAATATATGTTCGCCGGGTCAATCCCTGATATTGGAATCAATGAAAACTTTCTTATCTTTGCAATCTTTTCAATGATTTCCAAATAAATACGTGATTTTCTTCATAGTCTAATATTCTTTTTCCTCTAAACTCTCACTGTTTCTCATTATATGTGTCATATGATTTCGCTCGATCTCTATAGTCTCTCTCCTCTAAATTCATTGATGTCATTTTATATTTTTTTTATTTCATTAACTTTTTTTCTGGAATTTTTTTTTTTGTTTTTGTGATTGTTTTGTTGTTTACTTTTTGTAAATGTATTGAAATTTCTGACCTTCGATATTTTGGATCTATATTTTTCATATTATTTGAGATCTATTGATGAGTATTTTTTTTAGCGTATTTTTGGCTTTTCTTTGTCGAGAGAAGACGTGCGATGTAAAGAGGGGAGAGAATTGGTCAGGGTTGGGCGGGGTAATGACCCGTCCCGCCCGTTTAAAGCATACTGGTGACCCGCCCCGCTTCAACCCGTTTGAGAGTGACTCGGATCCGCTCCACCTCGCCTTGTTGGCCAGGTGTAACGGTAGCATTTATTAGGACCAATTACTAATAGAGTATAAATGAGTTTAACTTCATGACATCGGTTTTTGGTGGGTCTGTCAAAAATACATCTATATTACTGGATTATTGTTATTCCGTGCCCTAACTTGGCGGCTTAATAAGTGCCCCAAATATGAACTGACGAAATGCCCATGTTTTGGCTTTTCTGAATTTTCATGTTTTCCCCTTTTTCCCCTTCTCCACTCTATCTTCTTTTCGCATTGCCTTGTCCCTTCATCCCTTCCATACTCTTTCTCTCTCTTCTTTCTCTAACCTTTCTTACATCAATACTCCATAACCAAAACATATTAATTTCCAAAAACATTCTTGACCAGATTTCCTCCAGTCTATTTTTTCCCCATTTCATTACTGTTCATCCCAAAACTAAGCCCACCAAATTGATTGAATTCCCAAAATCTCCGATTTTTTCACATGGAAATAGCAACATGGTGTCTGCCCGACGAGTACGGTGATGGTGGCGCCTGTGGTGGTGGTGGTGGTGGTGGAGATGGGCGTGGGTGGGGGAGGGGCAGAACAAGGATGACTCGTGGGTGGGGGAGTGGGTAGGAGAGAGGATATGGGTTGGGTTTTTTTTTTTTAATTGATGTGTAATTAAGGGTCAATTCTTTTTTAAATAGTCAAATACACTGAAGGGCTTAACGGCGTTAAGTACCGTTAGTGAAAAACACCAAAAAGACGTCATTTTGCAAACCTCAGGGGTATTTTGGGAAACTCGGAAACCTGAGGGGTATACCTGAAAATCTCGGAAACCTCAGGGGTATTTTGGGAAACTCGGAAACCTGAGGGGTATACCTGAAAATCTCGGAAACCTCAGGGGGTACATTGGAAATGTTCCTTAAGAAAAAGATTGCCAAGAGGATTCGAACATTGTACAATAAAAGTTGGTTTAACCACTGAGGCAAAGCAAATCAATGGATATATTTGTATAAACACAAATAAGTAAACCTTGACAAGGGCCATGGCCCACTTTGGCCCAATGTAGCTCCGTCCCTGGATAACACTACAAGAAAAATGGCCTTTTGCAACTAAACTTTGAGACCAAAATAAATTGGTAGCAGATTTACAACCAGCTTATAATTTGGTTGTTAATTTAAAACCAAAATCATGGTTAGTTGCAAATTAGAAACCAATTTTGCAACCAAACTTTTCTTTTATTAAGTTAGAAACCATGTCTCATGTATTTGGGTCCTTGAAATATATGACACTAAAACAAAAAGGAACAATAGTGTACACAAACAAGCAAAGAAGAAAGCACATAACAAAATCCAACCAATAAGAGCACAAAGCAACCAATCGTGCGAATCAGTGACATGCCACCCCAAAAATGTAATATCCCAAAACTTCCTGACATATTATAATTACAGTTGAATAAAATGAGTTACGATTTGATATCGGTTTTTTTTTTTTTTCGAAAAAATGAATTGAGTTACGATTTGATATCGGGTTTTGTTTTCAGAAATATAAAATGAGGTTTAGATGCGTTTCTAAATTTGGATTAGCTAATTTGGGTATCTTTCTATTTTCGGTCCATCACCTTTTCTCTACTACCCCAACAACTCAACCCAAAAAGACCAACCCAAAACAAAAACAAAAACCAAATAAGAAAAGAAAAAAAAAAAGAAAACAACGCTTATTTTCTTTCCTTTTTTTTTTTTTTTTTTTCTCATGCACGCCTCACTCTTGCTTTTCTCTGCCCACTACCGCATGCGAGAACGACTCCGCTCAAGCCCTTTCTTGCCTCGCCTGTCTTCGTGGTCTGCCTACCTCGTCGTCTCTCCGTTCTCTCTCTCACTCTCTCTCTCTCTTTTCCGGCCATGTTCGGAAGCGGAGTTCTGAACGAGGATTAATTCTGCAACTAGTGTTGTTTTTGTGCTTGTGCTTGTGAAGGTGGGATGTTTTGATTGAACTGCTGGGGCGCGGATCACCTTTGAGTTTTAGATTTGATCATCGAATAAAACTAAACAATATATTTTCTAGGAAATTTACCAGAGTTAGTTTATTTCACATTTCAGTTTGGTGTTCAAAGTTCATATGTTTTTCATTAATTTTCAAACATTATATTTATTTTGATGACTTTCTAAAACTCCTTTTGAAAGTGTTTCAATATTCCTAAATGGTTCACAACGTTTTTGAAATTTTATGGCGTACACAAGACGGTTACTAGATGACGATTCATGCTATCATTTTGGGAATAAGGCTTGGTTGTTGTTGTTGTTGTTGTTGTTGTTGTTGTTGTTGTTCTGTTGGAGTCTTTGGACTATTATTGTAAATTTAGAATTTCACATTAATTGGTCACTTTAAACTGTTGGATCTTATGTTGAAGTTCTCCTTACATTCGAGTCTCGACTTGAATGTGGAGTGCACATTCAAATTTTCCTGAGAAGTAATTTGGAGTATGTTTTATAAAAATGACAGCTAATATGTTTATAACGTACATTATTTTCCTAACCATGGCCCCTTCTTACTCTTCGCAAATTAAACTATGGTCCCCGGACCACAAACAACACTGTGGCCCGAGGGGCATGATGGTAATTGCTTGGAAAAATAGAATAAAAAAAACAGATATTTTTGTCTTGATTCACATTATATATTGATATCACGAAAAATCAATAATAAATTACAAGAAATTGGTGGGGAGGCGAGATACATTATATATTGATATATTTTTGTTAGTATTAAGTACTCCATATAACTTCTAAAAAATGGTTGCAAATTTTGAATTATCTAACTGAGAAATCCCCTTTTCCTGTTCAATTCAGAGTTTGACTTTCATAGAGTCGAAAGATATTACAATTGCTCTGCTTAAGCGGATCCAGCAGTTCTCCAGGACGCAGGATATCGGTGCGCAGGCTGCAGCTCATATTTTTACTAGGATTGGTTTTTCCATAGCAAAGGGTGTGGGGGCTCAGATCGTATCTCGACTCCCCACCAACTTTTTGTAAATTATTATTGATTTTTAGTGATAATAAATATAATATACATAATAAGTGGACTAAAATCAGTCAATAGCCAATTATACCACATTGTTATCAATGAATGAAAGGACGTTCTGTTGCAAGGCTTAAGAGTTTTAGCTTCTGGAAGAAGGCCCAACACAGATGGTATTCATGTACAACAGTCGAGTCATGTCCTCATCGCCAACTCCAAGATCAGAACATGAGACGATTGCATCTCTGTAGGTGTTGGTGCAATCGATTTGTCTATCGATAACATTGTTTGCGGAGCTGGCCATGGCATTAGGTACGAGCAAGAGCATTGTTACCTTTTCACACCTTGTCATGTTATGTTAGCTAGTATAGATTTCGATAAATTTACTTGTATAATAATATTTATAAGAGATTCGATCTCGACTACTATGCAGCATTGGAAGCCTAGGTGAGCACATCAACGAACCAGGAGTAGAGAATGTCACGGCTACACGAGTAATGTTCAAAGACGGTACACGCAATGGGTGTGCGGATTAAGTCTTGGGGGAGGCCGAGCCACGGGTTTGTTAGGAATGTTCATTTCACAAATATCACCATGGATGATGTACCGAATCCAATCATTATTGATCAAAATTACTGCCCTAACATTCTAAATTGCCCCGGTGAGGTACAATAATTTGTCATCTGATCTCACAATTTTTTGTAAATTTCTAGATCCGCCACTGATTATATATGGCCAAGAACATACATAGTATTATGTATGGTTGGAGTTTCAACTAATGACATTGTGTTTGGAACATGCAATGTATGTATAGGAATCGGGGGTAGAAGTAAGCCAAGTGGCATATGAAGATATTCGTGGATCATCAGTAACAGAGGGGGCAGTGAAATTCGATTGCTGTCCAAAGTATCTGTGCAGCCAAATAATAATGAAGAATGTATAGCTTGCGTATGTTAAAGTGACACCCAAAAATACTCCACATATGAGTGTCCCACATTGGAAAAATAGAAGAGATTTGTCTACCTTATAAATCAAGGAGTTACTCCTCCTATTGCCAATTGGTTTTAGAATGGAATCTCCTTGGGCTTATCAAGTGGACTATCTCTTTACTTTACGGGTAGTGGACTCTCTCTTCTCCTTACGGGTGTGGCCCATGCCCGCCTAATTTCACAGCGTACAGGGACAAACTAGCCACGACATCTTGTTCTAACGCTGGCGGAACTGTAATGGGAATCGTTCAGCCAACAAGTTGCATCACAGAGACTAATTAACACTGGAGGATGATGCAGAAAAGATGCGATTCAAGCACTCTACTTATTCGACTTGAACTTCTACAGGGGGCCTACTTTACAGATAATATGAGTAGATCAAGACATCAAATCCAGTTTCTGGCCTCGGGTTTTATCTTATCTTAGTATCTTGTATTTTGTTCATCCGATCCCGATTTATCCAAATAGGTTTCGGACTTCAATTATGAACATTACACCTTAATGCCTTCATTGACTTCTAGCGGACATAATACATACACTAAAGATCATACCACAGTACAACCGTACATGTAGCCATTGCCCATTACCTCGTCTTATAATTTGTCGCATCAATCTAAGATCAAAATAGAAGTTATACCAACAAAGCAATTAACAGCAATCAAGCCTCTATTAGAAGTGATAGATTAAGCAATAGAAAACGACAAAGGTAATTGTCACTACTTAAATATTCAGCCTACGAATATTTCTTTTCTTTTTTATTTAGACATTTGCAAAATTCCAAAAAGAAAACAATTCCGCTATCTAAGGATCTGTTTGGTATCATAAACTGTTTTCAGTTTTCAGTTTTTTTTGAAAACCAAAGTCATGTTTCTGAGAACCAGAAAAAAATGATTTTCAGTTGTTAGTTTTCATTTTTATATGACTATTATACTAACAAACAATTTAAAATTAATTTTATAACTCATTTTAATAAATTTTGTACGTAAAAATAATCAAAAACAGATTTTGCTAATGATACCGAACGGCCCTATAATCCTACCAACCACACATGAATTTAGAATTCCCATGAATTAGAAAACATGGGAATTTAGAAATCAAATCTTTTGGAGTTTAGAAATCCCATGAATTAAATTTTTTGGAGTTGATTGGTTGCCTAAAAATGGGAATTGAGAAATCATAGGAATTTCAAATTCGTACAAAATGGAGGAGTTGGCTTACTAACCCCCCTTGGTAATTGGTAATTCTTGTGGGAATTCAATTCCTACCTGCAACCAAACCGTTTTGAGAAATTCATGTGAATTTCTACAACCTAAGAAAGTGAGAAGTAAAACTTTATGAACATTTCGAATTTTCGTATGCAACCAAACGACTAGTGGAGAAGTATCTTGCTTTGTAGTAGAGAGAGCAACAAGGAGAGCATACCATCGTCCATACATTCATTTCTGGAGTATTTCTGTACATTAAAAAATGGCTGAAGAAAAAACTGGTGAACAAGTGAGAAACAAGCAGGTGATATTCAATGATTATATCACCGGATTTCCTGAAGAATCTGACATGTATCTCAACACTGATAACACTACAAACCTCAATCTTCCACCAGAAGATTCCAATGGGATCTTGGTCAAGAATCTCTACTTGTCGTGTGATCCTTATATGCGGCTTCTCATGCAGAAATTCGACACTTCTGGGGTTTTTACTCCTTTTACTCCTAATTCTGTAATCTCTCTGATCTCTCTCTCAATTATTTTATTTTTTTCAACTTAAATAATTTGCCCACATGATGTTTATGCTTTTGTTTCTTAATTTTTTAGTTGAAATTTTGTAGCTTTGTGATTAAAGTATATTAGATTATGTGAGTTTAATGTTATTTAACTACCTAGACCTGGGAATTGAAGATATATTGATGAGCTCTACTTTTGTTACTTCTGTTTGATGTTGGCTCAATTTGATGATTTTAGAATGTCATTTTAGCCTGCCGTACTCAATTGAGACCTTTTTAAACTGGGTTATTATAACTTTATTACCACATATTTATAGGCGACGATTCATGTTAGCCGACCAGAGTCATAGATTGCGTAATTTTGAAGGCATACATGATACATACATCATGAATTATTGTCATCTGATAGTGTAAATGTGTAATCATTGCTTAATAACAGAATTTTTGTTATCTGATAGTGTAATCATTGCAAATTCTAATGGATTCTAGTCTGCAGCATAATACAATCTTCAAATTCGGGGCAATATAGTGAAATCTGCACTCAAGATACGGTTATTGCACTTTTTTGAGTGGACTACACTTTGAATTTTCTTCTGTAATTGGTTTTTTGCGTTCCCAATTTGCCATATTTAGTATAAACAACAAAAAAGCCTCAAGTCGATATACGATTTGGAGTGACAATGTTTATGATTAAACTATGAATCGGCGAATTCAGTATAAACAACAAGAAAGCCTTAGTCCCAAAACATTGAATTAAATGTAAATTGGCATATGATTTGTACAGTTTACACTTTACAGTTGTCTACTTCTTTGTGTATCAGGTTTCATGATTACTAATCCCGCCTGACCTTTAATGTAGGCTGTGCAAATTTTAGTTATCAAGACCAGAGTTTTGGCTTTTGAGTTGATCAGTTATACAACTAGAAGTCTTAAGATCTGAGTTACATGCTTATCTTATTACAAGACCGGAGTGTTTAGTGAGGTAGTGATTCAGTCTTCTACATACATTATTGAAGATAAGCGCGAACTCTTAAACAATCTAGTGTTAGAGTCAGTAAAAAGGGCTGTAGCCTTGAACTATCCAGCATTTGCTGCAGGTGAGCTTTTGTTTGAATATGTTCAGTTTTGTCGGAAGGTCATACAATAAGTGTAGCTGCCTATTGTGAATGCTCTCTTAGTTGGCTGCAGCAGTTGTTTATCTTGTATAACCTCATATACTATTAGTTATCATGCTGAACTAGGACTGTGGACATTGATGGAGTTATTCGGCTGAATCTTCAGCCTCTTACAGGGTATGGGGTAGCCAGAATTTTGGAGTCTAGGCATCCAAACTTTAAGAAGGGTGACTTAGTTTGGGGAGAAACTGCATGGGAAGAGTACACGATTCTAACTAATAGTGAAGGTCTTTTCAAAATTGAACATACAGATGTACCCCTCTCATACTATACAGGAATACTTGGTAAGTTCTGCAGCGATTATGAGGCATAACCATATTCCTTTGTTTTCTGCATTATCATTATCTTAAAGGGTATGTTGTTAGACATATAAGAAGCTTCTTTATTTTGACTCGACCTGTTTATGATCACCATTTTCTTTTTTCTTTTGTTGAGGGGAAGAATTGCCATTGCATTGAGAAGGCATTTTACTATGAAGTCACCGAATATGAAATTGGTTCATCTTAATGCCATTCCCCTGCTGTTTTTGTCGCAGTTTACTATTCCTGTTGGCATGTCTAATACTATTGGCTATTGATTGTCGAAACAATAGTACTCGCAATATGAATGACAAGAAGGCATTTCTAAATTTTCTCCTCTGTGGCTTTGATTCTGAAATTAAGAAATTATATGTAATATGATCGAGTTCAAAGAAGATGCATGTGATATGTGACAGAGTGACCATTTAGTTCCTGCATTTTGATGTACGAAACCAGGATAATATGTCTACATATTATGAGTATTATGTAGTACTTCCTCTGACCATGTTTCGACATGTCATATATGCTGGGTTTCAATATGATTACTGATTCCTGAATCCTGACTACTAGGAAACTTTTTATGCCAATTCGCATGTCATATTCTTTCTTTTTACAGGAATGCCAGGAATGACAGCATATGCTGGCTTTTTCGAGTTATGTTCTCCAAAGAAAGGAGACTATGTTTTTGTTTCATCTGCAGCTGGTGCAGTTGGTCAACTTGTTGGGCAGTTTGCAAAATCAGTTGGCTGCTGTGTTGTTGGAAGTGCTGGCAGTGAGGAAAAGGTAGCTCTATCTTGACCTGTATGTAAGCCTACAGTTTGAGTATATAGAAGCATCCTCTAATGAAACGGTCTGGCACTACAAGAGAATAGTTTTTTGCTACCGTTTTTGAGACCGTTCTATAATTGGTCTATAATTAAAGAAATCAGACATGGAGTTCAATAAGTCTGTAGTTGAGAGACCAAAAGTAACTAGTAGCTATATGAGTATTTGATTTGGAGACCAAATCTAAATAGTGGCTAAATTGGTATATACTTTACTGAATTTGATACCAAAATCATTTGATTGCTCATCGGTAGCTAGGCAGACGGCTTTTATTTAAAAGCTGATTAAAAAAAAAGGCAGTCCAGTGTACATTGGCGTCCCTGCAAGGCGAGGGTCCGGGAAGGGTGCCACCAAAAGAGTGTATAGGGGGCAAACCTTCCCTTGTCATTTTTGGTTAAGAGGCTGCTCGTAGAACTTAACAAATCATATTAAAAGAGTTGACAAACTCTAAGTGACAAAGAATTCCCAATTTGGCAGAGGTGACTTGAATTTAGAACAGCAGCTTCACATGCACTTCTTGCACAAACCCTGAACCCTGACTTTCAGGGGCTATAACTTTCAACTCAGAAACTTCTACGAAGCCCATGACATATGAAAATGTAGCTAGATAATTTTGCTTTCATCCAAAACAAAAGTCACCTAAAAATCCAATTGGACTCCAAAGATCTGACGACTGGCTGTGTTATCAGGTCAGTCTGACCTGTAGCTCGTGTAATCTGCGCAACTGAATTCAAAAGCTTATAACTTGAGTTCTAGAAAGTATTTTGACATGAAACCTTAATTAGGACTTACTTGATATCCCAAAATAGCCAGACCCATCTGTAGACTTCGACAAAAACAGAATGCAGACTTTGAAATGACATTCCCTGTCACTGCTTTCGCTTTACACCCTTGGTGCACTTACTATCATGTTTTTAACAAGTCTCTTTTCGTATTCCACTGCACTTCTATTTTGCAGTATATTCTCACCACCGTTTAGGATTGGTTTTATACTTTTATAGGCTTAGGTGCAAAAATGTTGGAAGACTGGAAGAGAAGTTGAGAAATGATCATTCTGATTTACCAGTACATTGGTGGGTATTATATGTTGTTCAAGGACTTGGATGTTGGTAGGTCTATACTAGCAAGCCTACAAGTAATGTATTTCTGAGGAGCCCCTTTTGGAATTTTGGCCCTTTTTAGTTTCCTCTGTGCTGCCATTTCATGCATTCTAGCTCTTTTGTCAGTAATTACAATCAAGGTGACCTTAGATATCTTGACTTTTGTTGGAGGTAGTTTGCTTTTGTTATGTACTTATGAGGGCTACAAGAATCACTTTAATTCAGGATCTATATTATTGTCTGTGCTGTAAATATGAAGGCCTCTTGTTCAATCCCTTCTCATTTCCCGAAAATTATAGAAATTGGGACGCACACTCTTCTATCAACAACGTGTTCATATGGGAAATTTTTAGGTCTACTT
This sequence comes from Spergularia azorica, assembly GCA_038382645.1. NCBI lineage: Eukaryota > Viridiplantae > Streptophyta > Magnoliopsida > Caryophyllales > Caryophyllaceae > Spergularia > Spergularia azorica. The sequence continues at coordinate 12,600,893 of JBBYHQ010000010.1, read as the reverse complement.
TTGTGTGCATTTGTATGTTTCAAGATACTGCCTCCTTTCCATTTTGGAACACCATATCACTAGGTCCTTATTTTGTGATCAATGTGCAACTTTAAAGGCTAACTTATTGAAGAACAAGCTTGGTTTTGATGAGGCATTTAATTACAAAGAAGAACCGAACCTAGAGGTCACTCTCAAGAGGTCAGTAGTCTGTGATATTGATCACCCCCATTGAGTTTTCGATCAGGGTGCGATCCGTTTCAGTGCCGGTCATATTCAATGTGTATAGTATTTGCTTTACAGGTACTTCCCAGACGGCATAGACATTTACTTTGACAATGTTGGTGGTAAAATGCTTGATGCAGTGCTTCCAAATATGAAGTTTCTTGGCCGGATTGCACTATGTGGGATGGTGTCACAGTACAATAATTTTGACAGTCCTGAAGGAGTGAAGAACCTTATGTCTGTAATATTCAAGGCAGTCCGAATGGAAGGTTTACAAGTCTACCGTTACTATCATCTTTATCCGAAGTTCGTGGAGTTTATTTTGCCATTGCTTCGTGAAGGAAAGATGGCCTACATTGAGGACATTGTTGAGGGATTGGAGGGCGGTCCTGCTGCTCTAGTTGGACTGTTTCATGGCCGCAATATTGGTAAGCAAGTAATTGTTGTTTCTCATGAATAATTTGACCATCTTTTGTTGGACATGGTGCACTCGAGTGCCCTACACGAAGGCTTGCTCCCAGTACCAATGTGACAGTCATGGTTATTTGGTGTATATACAGAAGATGATGTCTCCTGAAGATGGCATATGTGTATAATTGGTTATGAAAATTATCGGTACAACTGATGTAGTGTATAATAAATCTGATAGTATCCCCCGAAATTATTATCCGGAGAACACTGATTAAGGAATCTGAATATTAAGCGTGCTTTGATATTCATTATAAATGCTGGATGCTGGATGTCATATGGTGCGTACATTCATAATCACACGAGCTTGATTATATAGTCTTGGTGTGCTCCAGTATTACCTTAGTACTTGATTCGTCTTCTGACGATTTAGTACTCCAGTGTATCACCGCAGATTTTATAAAAGCAAGCATTCTACAGATTTTCAATATTCAAAGTTCATGGGCATTAGCTAGGTACATCACAGAGAGGCGATGTTACAAATGTGTCGACTGCAACAAATGTGAGGTGTTTGGAAATCATTCGATGTGATGTTTGATTCCATATGAGTGTTAACTCTGTTAAGAAACAATTGTAGGACAATTGATGCACGAATACTAGCCGTATGAGTTGAACATCAATGTAGCCAAAATATAAAATTAAGGAACACTAATAAGTTGTAAATGAAAGAACGGAAAAACGAGGGACGCCAATCTGGAATTTTAACAAGTTGTATGTCTACGATAATATGTCAATATGTGGTCATGCAACACAAGTTCCGGTACAAGGTGAAGTTTGGCTATCGGCGTGTAACAAAAAACCAGGTCTTGCGTTACTTCTTTCAAGCGATTGTATGTCATATTGTTATATTGTCATTTGTCGTCATTGTTCCAAAGGAGGTGTATATATGAACTATATATGTTGAATTTTCTAATTGTTTTGCGGGTACAAAGTTAGAAATTATATATAATCTGATGTTGGTTAATGTTGAGTGTGATGAAATTCAATTGATGCTCGCTCATGTCGACACAACTAGTGTACTATTGAATTGCATTGCATTCAAATCATCAGATGTGAACTTGAAAACTTACATTGCATTGCCCCTACCAAACTTCTTCCAACCTCCCTCCCATTCTCATCCAAATTTATTCATTCAATTCCAAACCTATGGGCATATGGCCACAAAAAGTTTAGGTGAGAACACAAAAATGACCAAAGCTAAGAAAACTCAAATACCATTTTCTAACTGTTATCGTCTAGAATGTCACCAAAGTAACTTTGTTTAAACTCTCGAAAACTCGGGTTTGAGGTTGATAACTTTTAAATTGAGCTCAAAAAATTTCATGCTCGTTAAAGCGAAACTGACTCGCCTTTGAACATTATAAGTTCAAAGCGAGCTAGGCAACAACTTGACTCCACTCAGATCTGCCCACACACACATTTTACCTTACTTGGTAGTAGGGACTTCCACACACATGTATTAGACCATCTCTATTGAGGGTATCAAGATGAGTCTCAAAGAGGAGAGAGAGGGTTTTTCCCCAATGGAGAATAATTTAACGGGTCTCGTTTTTAGAGTCAGAAACCGTCTCATTGTCAATGAGACCGTACTTTTGCCAAAAATAGATTTTTAAATTATTTAATACTCCCTCCGTCCCCCTTTAAACACCCCACTTTCCTTTTCGGGGTGTCTTTCTTTAAACACCCAATTTCAAAACTTTCTAAATGGGGTAAGTTTTCACCACACATCAACCCTCCACTATCTCCAAAAATAATAAACAAACCACCCATTATCTCCAAAAATAATAAACAAACCACTCATTATCTCCAACAATAATAAACAAAGCACCTACTATCTTCAACAATAATAAACAAAGCACCTACTATCTTCAACAATAATAAATAAATCACCCATTATCTTCAACAATAATAAACAAAATACACCACCTTAATCCACGAGAAAAAGGGAATGGGGTGTTTAAAGGGGGACGGAGGGAGTATGTTTTAATTTTAACTATAGAGACCCATTTTAAAATCTTACTAATAAAGTATAGGGTTTCAAAGTGAGTCTCAAAATTCAAGACAACATAATTTTAGAAATAATTTGTATTTGAGACTCAACTTGAGTCTCACTAATAATAGATGCTCATGTCAACGACTAATCATGGCTCGTTTGGATCATTCTCGTTTTCACTTTTTGGTTTTTTTGCATCCTTGGACTTAGTTAAATAAGTTACAAAATGAACTTTAACTCGTTCATTAATAGACATATGAAAAATGAAAACTAAGAACTTAACTGAAAACTACATTTTCTGATTTTCAAATACGGAATTCTGATTTTCAAAATTCCTGAAAAATGAAAACCAAAAAAATACTAAACCGACCGTTAATTCTACGATTACGCCTTGTGTGTTGTTGTTCTCGGAACACCTTTTGAAATGAGATTAAAGAGAAAAAAAAAAAAAAAGTGAGAAGTGAGAACACAAAAATCCCAAGTGAGAACACAAAATGACCAACAAAAAACCCAATTTCCATTTTCCAACTGTGGTCTAGAATGTCACGTAAATGACACTTGTCTCTCTCCCCTACGTGTTCTGATCACTGACATTCATCAACATGTCGCTCCAGAAATGGAAAACTCCTATAAATTCAGACCCATTTCCTTAAATTGAACAAATTCATCACACTTTCAACTCTCAAACAATCTTCACCAAAAAAAGAAAAAAAAAAAAATCACCCGAAAAAAAGAAAGAAAGAAAACAAGAGGGTAACAATGGCGGAAGTGAGCAACAAGCAAGTAGTACTAAAGAACTACGTTGTTGGGTTTCCGAAAGAATCGGACATGGAAGTTAGAGATTCCAAGATTCTTCTTAAACTTCCAGAAGATTCCAACGACACCAGCATTTTACTCAAGAATCTGTACTTATCATGTGACCCTTATATGAGAAGTCGCATGACCAAGCATGATCGTCCCACTTATGTTGAACCCTTCACCCCTGGATCGGTATATATTTTATTCTAATTCTTTCCTGATCTTAATTTTTTTGATGTTAATCTGCATTTCTTTGATTATTTTATTGCATGATGTTGATTATTCGTTTTTATTAATTATTGCGATTTTGGATGCACTTTTCGTTATGGGTCATTCATGAGCAGTCTCTCTACGTTGTTTTCACCATAGGGTAAGGGTTTGCGTAAATCCGACCCAGTTACCTTGCCGTAGGTGGGAGTTTTTAAGTCAATGTTGTTGTGGTCGATTAATTTATTTATTGGGAGAATTTAGAATTGTCAATTGATATTGTTCTGTATTGAAATTTATGGTTATAATGTCTAACACTCAACTGAAGTGGTCATTTTTGGGTTATAATTGGAATTCACAGTGATTGATTTGGGACTTCAACTTTACGCTTTTGAAATTGTGGATTTGGGTAAATTATACCATACTCCTAGGAGACTAGGAGCACAGGGATAATGGTGATCCCACTCACAATAAAAGACTGGGCCCATGAAATGAAAAATGAAAAAAACATTTTTTGAATATGATTTCTACTCTTCTATTGTGGGAAGGATCACCATGCTAAGCATTTGTGTGTTTCGGTTGTCTTTTTAATTCAACTAATAACATCTTTATCCCACTGCCTTATAGGCGGCGAGGTAAGGGGGGGTCGGATGTACGCAAGCCTTACACCTATTGAAACATGGGGGATGATGAAGTTTTATATGGTTGAAGGACTCCAGGTAGAGACTGGGTGGGCAATTGCGTGTGCGAGTGCAGGTGTAATGTTAGTGTATGCGTGCAAATTGTCGAACATTACCCCTTGTTAACTTAGAACAATATAATGCTTGTAACTTGTACGTCCTTGCGTGTGTGCGTGCAAATTGTGTAACAATATAGTGCGTGCCTGCAGCTTACATAGAACATCACTCTAACTACCCTAGGACAATATGATGCTTGTGTATGTGTGTGCAAATTGTGAAGCGTTGTTCTGACTAGCCATTAGCCAAGAACTCAGAGAATGTGACGTTCGACTTGTTTATACCCTAAGGAGTAATGTTGAGTGCAGTTGAATGTTATTCTGGTAACAGATGAGAATAAAGTTATTTTCATTTATGCATATTGTTGTTGACTTGTTGTCCCTGATGCTATCATTGCTATGTGACTCGGTGTATGAAATGAGTACATGACTGAAGCTAGGTGGCTAGCATCATTCATCGTTGTATGTCTTGTTATCGTGCTTTGAGACAACCTTGATGTTGCGTAATCTAGTAATTGACATGGTGCATGGAAGTATCCAACTTGTAGAATGTAGACGTACTTGCTTTTCTCAAACACTAAGAGTTGAAATTGGCTTTTGTTTTTCGTTGTATAACAATAGAATGGACTTGTCTGCTAATCGTGATTGTTAATGCAGCCCATCGAAGGGTATGGAGTCTCCAAAGTCCTGGAATCCTGTCATCCAAAGTTCAAGAAAGGTGACCTGGTGTGGGGTTTTACTGGATGGGAAGAGTACAGTCTTGTCACCTCACCGCAGCAGGCACAACTTTTTTTCAAAATTGAGCATACAGACGTTCCCCTTTCTTACTACACAGGGATTCTCGGTAAGCTTCATTGTCTCTTTTGTGCGATATTTTTTTATAATGTGCCACTACTAGACCCCCCAATCCCCACGACCCCATGGTTCCTATTTCTAGGGTGAGTGCTTTAGAGTGCCATACTAGTTTACGTTAATGGCCATGCTGGGCAGCAAGAACTTAACAGGGTGCAGGTATTGGGAATTTGGGATATTAATTACACCGTATAAACATTAGACGAAAGAGTTGGATTTGAGGACTTGAAACCATCGTAATACACATACCTTGCTATGAGTGATAACTGATAACCACCAAAAAAAAAAGAAATAGAAAAAAAAAAGCACTTACTTTGAGTGATCGGATTGTAGTTTTGCGTAGCTAGGTGGTGTATCTAACTATTGGGAGTGCATATTTATGCTAATGGAATTATCAATTTCCCTTAAAAAATTTTAGAAGTGGTTGCTTAGTTTCGATAAGTTAATTGGAGCCTTAGAGGAGGCCCATTCATGGCTGACCCAAGATAATGATCTTAAGTGATTGGGACATTTGATTGAGGAAATATTCACAGATGGATTAAACGTGGATAATGTAGGAAACAAGGTTGTGGTGGTGGTCGTATGGGTGTCATTATGATCTCTGTTGCTTTCCTTTTGTTTGTTTTATTGTTGAAGAATTGAACTCATTTGGGAGGCACCTCCTCCGTAGAGAAGACATGGCCTGAAAGGCTGAAACGAACTCTTGAGTACATGAAGCCAACGTAAAGTGTCTTTGGTGGATGGAAACATGGAGTTTTGAGTTACTATATGGACCTGCTATGTAGCCATGTATAGATATGGCTACAATATCGATATGCAATGAATGAGGCTCTAGAATTTGGGTTTCCAGAGTCACTGGGGTTGGGTTATTGACATGTAAAGAGAAATTTGCAGATGCCTTAATATTGGATCCAAAAGAGCTGAATGGAGGTGTTACTTTTGCTTCTTTAGCTATGAACTGTAGAACTGCTGCATTTCTCTAAATTGTTTCAACGTGTGATTATGCCTTGCCTTTCCGTTATTTTCAAACTAAATTTGATATTCTGTCTAACATCGTTCTGTAGGCATGCCTGGAATGACGGCCTATGCTGGTTTCTATGAGGTTGGGTCGCCTAAGGAGGGAGACCGCGTGTTCGTCTCTGCTGCATCTGGGGCGGTTGGGCAGCTGGTTGGACAATTTGCGAAATTGGCTGGATGCCGTGTTGTTGGAAGTGCTGGTAGCAAAGAGAAGGTATTCTATCTGCTGTTCTCTTTATTACTACTCCCCCGCGATCCATATCACGTTTTCCCAACCATTTCTTCGAGCAATAGAGCATGTTGAACTCTGCTGTGAATGAGATCCTGTCAATTTTTAAGTAGTTGTGTTTAATATTGTCAACTTTGCCCATGACTGGGGCTTATATGGATAAGTTGTTAAATCTCTTTACTCCGATTAGTTTATCATGGAGATTGGTGGGCAGCATTATAATTACTAGTGTGGTAAATAGTACTTTCACTTTGATGCTTCTCGAAATTGTTTTTCTGGTTCTAATTTTCATTCACAACTGAACATTAGGTTGATCTTTTGAAAAACAAATTTGGATTTGATGAAGCCTTCAACTACAAAGAAGAGGGAGACCTTGATGCAGCCTTGAGGAGGTAAGACTTTGTTTATGGCAGTTTAGTACAGCGTAAAGAAAAGTCTGTTGGGAAATTTTTGCAAATATTTAACGAATTGATATGAGTGATTATTTTGGCACCTTTCGGTGATTAAACATAAAAGTTTCCAGTTTAGTTCAGATCAAAATAATTTTTAGTCTCCAACTGCTATAGAATTTGGTTGCTGCATTATTCTTGGTCATTGTTCTGTCTGAATTTGTACTGTTCTATCTGCTCTAAGGCAGCTGTCTTGTCTGACTGCACACACAAAGCCTCATCGCACAAGTTTATTTGAAGATCATGTTTTTGTTGCTCTACTAAGATATAACTGAAGTCCAGTATGGATACTAAACACGTAGTAAGAGCAGGATGTTGCTTCTATGAAATCTTATTCATCTAGGTCTTCGATTTTGCATCATCAAGCAAAATTCAAGGTGTACTTAAGGATTTTTAATTTATGCTTAACCTTACCTTTCTCACTCAAATTCACCGAAACCGCTAAAAGCACATCTTCAAAGCATTTGTCCTTTCCTCCCCGAGTATACCAATAACTTCTATACTAAAGAAACCTTCCGTAGAGTTAGGGGCATAGTAGCCTCGAGGTTGCCTGACGTAGAACCCTGTCAATCTGACATACAACCCTAAAATACCAGCAATTTCTCGCTAACAATCTCTAGCCACGCTGTGATATAGGATCTACAAATAAGATTTACTGCAACTTTACCACTTTGTATAAGTGGCATTAGATTATTTTCCCACAGAGCCCCTGCAGAGCTGTGGTACTATGCAATACTAGTTGTGGGAGTAGCAAATACATAACCCAAATTAGCTGATACTAAAATACAACAAGTCAAGAAAACTGAGGCCAAAAAGCAAAACCCGGCCTAAACGAAGTGAACAGTAGATGAAATATTGCTGGTTCTCAAGCACATTGCTACCGTTGAACTACATATAACTGATAGAGCGCCCAAGAGTAAGCATGCACAGTTTTTTGTGAGATAGGTATCACTGGTTATTTAAATGGATTTAGCCTGACAGTGAGACGAGAACAATGCTCCCCCTTAATGTCAAGGTTTACCCGATCTGGAAATCCCCTCTGATTCACTCTAAGAGCATTGCAGAAGGATGAAAAAGTTTTCCAGGCACTGAATATTTCAAACTGTTAAAAATATCTCTGTTTATAGTTACACTAGAACTTAGTTTTGGATTATTAGCTGTGCATAGAAATTAAGAGGCTTCTGCTCAGATGAGGCATTTTATAAGCTACGGCTTCTGCTTGAAAGAATACTTGTGATCTTTCCAACTTCTAGCTGCCCCACTCTTGCTTCTGTTGGTTAGTCTTAGGTTTTCAGCAACTGATTAAATTTGGTTTGTCTAGGTGTTTCCCTGAAGGCATTGACATATACTTCGAGAACGTGGGAGGGAAGATGCTTGATGCTGTCCTGCTGAATATGAGGCTTCATGGCCGTATTCCTGTCTGTGGATTGATCTCCCAGTACAATCTCGTAGAGCCTGAGGGTGTCCACAATCTATTTTGCCTTGTCACAAAACGTATCCGCATGGAAGGATTTCTGGTCGCGGATTACTATCATCTTTATCAAAAGTACCTGGAAATGATCTTACCACACATTAAAGAGGGGAAAATTTCATATGTTGAAGATGTTGCTGAAGGTTTAGAAAGTGCCCCCTCTGCTTTACTTGGTCTATTCTCTGGCAAAAATGTCGGTAAGCAACTTGTTGTAGTTGCTCGCGAGTGACTTTGCTGAAAGGTGTAATTGTTGTATCGAGTATGCGAGTGATTCTTGCGGAGTTCTTGTTTTGGAGTATGGTGCGGATTGATAGTATTTCATTCCTCTAAAGTGTTGTACGATTATCAGTGTGTTTTAAATATATTTCTGTCTGTGTTCCTTTTCTGGTTCAAGTCCTGATATAAATATATTGTGCTTTGATAATGCCTCTTTCGCCAAATGAATGATGCTTTGAGCATGCTGCACCCCTTCTCTTTTGGGTCCATTGATGAATTACAGGCATCCGGTAAGATTTTCGCCTGATATGGCGACACACTAATGCATCTGATTGTGTATAATTGGTTAGAGCTTACAGACACTTCTTGTTTTCTCTCCAAACACCGGAAAAGGTGGGAGATGAGGTGACCAACAAGCGGGTAGTCCTCGATATATATCGGACATGGAGTTCAAAATTGCCTGATGTTACTCAATACTCATACGTTCTATCTTACTTACCACAAAACTCATTTGCTTGGGAGACTATAGCTTAAACACGCGAACCCAATGCGTTTTTTTTTTTTTTTTTGGTACATATCAGCAGTTGTGAGGATTCAAACTGGAGATAACCCTTAGGCTAGTTGATTTCCTAACTACTGTACTAGGCCAACCTCATCTTTCTAAACAAGATAACTTCAATTGACGGCTGGTGCCCAAAGCGGGTGCTGTAGGCTGTAGCCGCCTTGCCGTTGGGATAGCCTTGCTACTTTCGTTTCTACTTTCATAGACTCCTTCAACTGCAACTCTGATCCAATCTTTTCTCTGGCCGCAATGTTGGGCGCAGTGCTTAAACACCGAGTTGAGCATGAAACTCTAATTCTTATTCATTATCTATTAGTCTGCTACATACAACTCTAGTTCTTGTTCTACATTGAGCATCTGCTCTGATGAGACTGTCATCTTTGACAGTGCACATAAAGCCTCAGATATTTCCGCGAATCAGTAAATCCAGCTTCAATTACGCAAGTAAGATGCTTCGTCAAAACTATATACAATGACCTACAGCATGCTTACCGGAAGGGCTACTCGCCTACTAGGAGACTTCCTGTGACAGTACAAGCAATTCAGAGCAATGCTAAACCACTACAAAACTTCCTTCCCTCCCGAGTTCCGACATTAACATCTTATTTAACATTCCTAAAGTGTTTTTTTCTCCCCCTTTCCTGCAACCAACAGCCAGAGTGTGAGCCTGGTGGACAAGCGTCCTATCAACCTTGAACACATTACTGCAATTAAAGTTGAACGTTTTTTTTAAATAATGCTCTAAATTAAAATAATTCAAGTTTTGGGTGTGAAATGAAAGTATTTACGTAGAATGGGTCCACGTAGGATCGGATACCCCCGAACAAAATTTGTACCAAAACCTTTATGGCGCGTGACGGTTATGCCCATAACCGCTCAGTTTTCAGACGGTTTTGATGGGTTCTATTTGTGTCAAAATTATAAAATTGACCAAAACCGCCCCAATTCTCAGCGGTTTTGGTCCATAACCGCCCAAATTCTCAGCGGTTTTGGTCCATAACTGCCCCAATTCTCAGCGGTTATGGGTAAAATCGTCACACGTCGTGACGATTTTGGTTTGTTTAAAAAATAAAACTGAAGCTAATGCCGATCCTACGTGGACCCATTGTGCGTAAATAGTTTGATTCCGCACCCAAATCTTGAATTAATTTATTTTAGAGCATTATTTTAAAAAATCGTTCATTAAAGTTAGAGCCCAAATATCTATCTGACTAACAAGCCAAAGAACAGAAATGTCAGGTTTCTGTCTCCGCGGAGGATGTGCACCAGTGAAGCCGAGTCAGTTAATAATCTGTAAGATAATGATAATAATACTTTAATAATCGACTTGTCTATTATTGAAAATATTATGGAAATTTATAGTACATAAGATAAGCAAGTTCATTACCCCTAACCTAATGGCTAATACAATGTACCGTATTCACCACTAAGTCTATATTCATCCGCTATCATAATCAACCAAAACACATTTTACTTCGAACAGATACCAAGTTTACTCAACATTTCAGCTCACGATCTGATGAATATACTTCCTATAAATATTACTTCCAAGATTTAGTCCATCAGAGTCTCTTTGCTCCCATTAATTTGTCATCAAATGCAACTAGGTGAAGGCTCTACCAAGGCTGCGACAGTCGCAGGAAATCGATACTAAAATCAGTTATAAAAAAAGAGAGACGAAGGGAAAGCCTTCATATCGCGGAGCAAACAAAGACTAGTCTATGTAGTAAAAAATTGCACAAGACTACATCAACATTATAAAGATTTACTAATCATTTAAAGGGGCTTTGTAGGTCATCATGTTCCGAGTTATACACGCTTTCGTTTTAAGGGTCTTGAACTTTATCAGCCATTTTCCTGTGACAGGTGCGTCTCGAATTTCCTGACCAAAATGTTTCTGTATTGCCCACTGCTATGATCAGAAGCAGTTCTTAAGATTTCTTTGCATTGTGTACATCCATGATCCGTACACTTACCTTGAAACAAAAAAAGTCTACAGTGGAAACAAGTAAAACCTCAATTGAAGTAGGTAAATTTTACAATGGTTACACCCCTCCACCCTTGTTTATATGTAAAATTATGAGGGGGTTGCAAAGTAGCAGATTTACTGTCGTTACCAGTTACGTAAGAGACTTGGGAACGCCGAGTTCATCAAACAAACTCTTAAGATTGTCCTGACACTAGAAATTAGCTTCCACTATGATATGAGCGTATGTAGGCAGAGTCTTCATTTACACACTTTTTCGCCCAAAACATAGCCAGCCCTGTTACATAGGATCAATTGCTTCTATTTAGCACGCAGCTAAAAGAGCTGCAAGTTAAAATTTAGGCCGTGTAAGATCTTACATATAAGATCATCAATCGTCTTGAAGGCTTCTAGAACAATATTATCCATGTAAACTGGTATGAGACGCAGAGAGATAGAGAAATTGTATATGCATTGAAATAATGTGTTATGGAGCTAATACAACAGTATATATACAATAGATTTATGTCTAATAAGGTATATAGCAATATTCTAGGAGTTGATCTAGGGATATGATATAAGGCAGGGAGCTGAGTACAATCAGAGAATTAAAGCAGGGACTAGAATGCAATAAAAAAAAAGGAATTGATATTAGCTG
>JBBYHQ010000010.1:12566408-12584710 GCA_038382645.1 Spergularia azorica | reverse complement strand
CTTTCCCAAGAGTTGCAGTAGGAAAGAATCATAAGAAAAACCCCAAATTGATTTGTTCAAGTGGGTTTGACGGAAAACCCCCAAATTGATTTGATAAAAAATGGGCAAGAGTGTGAATATGTGGATGTAAAAGGTCTGTTGACCAAGGGAAGAGTTTTAAAAAATATTCATCACTTTTTAAAGGTTAAAATTGACTCTGATACCATGTTAACTGGTATGAGACACAGAGAGATAGAGAAATTGTATATGCATTGAAATAATGTGTTATGGAGCTAATACAACAGTATATATACAATAGGTTTATGTCTAATAAGGTATATAGCAATATTCTATGAGTTAATCTAGGGATATCCTACCAAGAATAAACAATTTGCTTGTACAACAAGTTCATAATAATATCATGGTATTATCATGATAATATCATGATATCACAGTGATTCTAACAATCCAAAACATAAAGGAATTCACCCTCACAAGGCAAAGCCCTCCCACGCTCCTGTCTGAAATAACCAACCTTTGCTTCAAAGAATTACAGCACGTTCTATTGTCCACGGTGATTGTGATAATTTTATTAGCTTTTTCCCAATCTTCTAACAGTTTGAGCAGATCCAGAATATTTTGGAGGAAAGCGTACAACATTCAAAAGTTTGCTGTTAAGCTTCCAGTTATGATCCACATAATGAGCACTCATTTTTTCTTTCTGGACTCTATGTGCAATATGTACAACATTCAAAAGTTTTCTGGCTTGTCATGGGAGACTTTAACTAAGCCACTGCCAGTGGTGATAAATTTGGGGGGAACCCAGTGAATATGCATCCTGTCAATCTCTTTCTGGACTCTATGAATATGTGCAATTTTGTTGATCAAGGGTGTCATGACTCTCGCTTTACCTGGTTCAATAGCAATAGAAATAGACCAATATGGGTGCGTCTTGATCAAGCTTGGACGAATTTTGACTGGCTTAATTTATTTCCCAACACTTTTGTTAAAAATCTTCCGAATTTGGAGTCTGACCATAATCCGATTTGTTTATTTACGCAACCGATGACCACAAGTTTTTAATCCAAAACCGTTTAAAATTGAGTCTTGGTGGTATGATAACAGTGATTTAGTGTCCATGGTTAATGCTAATTGGGAGAATCCTAGTGGGAGTTTCATAGCCCCTCTTGACCAGTTTGGGACTTTCATCTCGGCTTGGGTTAGGGAAAACTTGCTGGACTTTCGATATTAGATCAAATCCTTGACCACGAGGCTTGCTGGCATCCAGCGCAGCCTTCATTTGAATACCACCAATGTCTTTCTTCTTAACCTTAGCCTAGAGCTCAATGAACAATTGTCTATGGCCTTGAGCAAAGAGGATAAATTTTGGGCAATACGATCTCAGGAAAACTGGTTAATTGGGGGGATAAGAACACCTCTTTTTTTCATCGTTCTGTCACGATACGACGTAGCCGTAATAAAATCCTTTCCTTCAAAAATGAGGTAGGGGAGACTTGTGGGGACGAGCCGACCATTAAAAACCTTCTTACTTCCTATTTTGTCTAGCTCTTTTCTTCGGAAAACCCCATCCCTGCGGACTGGTTCACCCCCCCCCCCCCACCCCACCAACGTGACATTTCAGACATCCCCAGTTTGGCAGATGTGAGGGAAGACACTTCCCATCTCCACCCTTGGAAGGCCCTGGGACCGGATGGTTACCATGCCTTCTTCTTCCAATGTCATTGGGACACGCTCTCACAAGACATTTTCGCTTTCATCGCAAATTGCTTCTCGGAGAAGAGTATTCCTGTGGCTTGCAATAAAACCCTTACTTGCCTTATTCCGAAAACTGACCATCCTGGGATGCTTAGGAATTTCAGACCTATAAGCCTTTGCAACAATAGTTATAAAATTATTTCCAAAATCCTTGTCAATAGAATTCGACCACTCCTTGCGGATTTTATCTCTCCTAATCTGGAGAGTTTCCTCCCTGCGAGAAGCACCACTAGTAACTACATTGTTGCCTCGAAAATCTTACACTCTATCAAGAAGAAAAGAGGCAAAAAGGGTTGGTTTGTTCTGAAAATGGATCCCGAAAAAGTCTATGATAGACTTGAGTGGGATTTTATTGAGTATGCCCTGTGTCAGTTTGGTTTAGATGCGAATTCGGTTCGTTTTGTTATGAGTTGTGTTACTACTCCGACCTTCATGGCTAGAGTTAATGGGACTAATACCACTTCGTTCACTACCACTAGGGGTATCCGCCAAGGGGATCCTCTTTCCGCTTATCTTTTCATCATTTGCATGGAAATGCTCTCACGTTTAATTCATGATGCCTGTGATAAAGATGATTGGACCCCTTTCAGGGTCTCGGGACACTCTACTCCTGTGTCTCACCTCTTTTTTGAAGATGATGTCCTTCTCTTTGGTGAAACCAATTCGGAGACCCTTCTTAGCCTCACAACAACCCTGGACACCTTTTTCTCATCCTCTGGCCAGAAAATGAACCCACAAAAAAGCCAAATCTACTTCTCCAGAAACACGGGGGTGACTGAGAGAAACCTGTTTGAGAGCACCTTGAAAGTGAAGGCGAGTGCTGATCTTGGTATCTACTTAGGATACCCTCTTTGTGACAAGCGGCCATCCAAAAATAAGCTTAACTTTATCCTGGAGAAGGTTAAAGCTAAGCTGAGTACCTGGAAAAGCGGTACCCTTTCTCGAGCAGAGAAAGTGGTGTTAATCCGCTCGACTCTCTCTACCATCCCTTGGTACGCTATGCAAGCTCTCTGTCTCCCGAAGTGGCTGCTTATGGCCATTGACCAGACTTGTGCTCGTTTCCTCTGGGGCTCCAATCCCAATTCTGGTAAGAAGTTACCACTCATTTCTTGGAACCATGTCACTGGACGAGTCTCCTAGGGAGGACTTGGGATCCGTTCGGCTCATATTATGAATGAAATCCATATGGTCAAACTTGCTTGGAAACTCACGAGCACAGATAGTCTTGCCTCGACCATTATTCATGAGAAGTATGTGAACAGGAGATGTTGCCCGGTTGAGTTTAAGAGAGGGTCTCACATTGGACAGGGGCTGGCTAGAGGAGGGGAGGCCTTTGCTAATCACTCCCTCTGGTCCATTGGGGGTGGGGATTACATTAACTTTTGGTATGACAAATGGTGCCCGGGGGGTACTATCCGCTCCCAATTCACTGGCCCTATCTCGCTTGAACTTGAGAATATGACAATCCGGGATTTTGACATGGGGACTATAGGGGCCGAATTGATGACCATGCTTGCACCCGAGACCCTTGTTAACATTAACTCTGTCCATATTCCTAGGGTAGGAGTGGACAGGGTTTGTTGTGATCTCTCTATAGGGAAGTTTTTTGATTTGGGGAAAGCATATCAGACCCTTTGGAATAAGAAGGTGGGAACCCGCACTGACCTCCCAATCTGGGACATCATACACAATTTCACTTGCTCACCTAGGATTCGTTTCTTTTGTTGGACTGCTGCTTGGGGGCAGACTACCAACTAAAGCGCTCCTTACGCAAAGAGGTATCCCCATTTCTGCTTCATGTCCGTTTTGTCCGGATCGTAGTGAATATGTCCTCCATGTTCTCCGCGACTGTCCCTACGCTAACCAGGTTTGGGCACTCCTTCCGACCCTCCGAATTGGTCAAGTTTGGACCTTATTGCTTGGCTCACAATGAAGCTCACGCTTAGTACCAATATGGAATGGAACTCACTGCTTATTATTACTTGCTGGCGAAATCTTTGGATTTTCAAAAACAAAAGTATTCCCCCACCCTTTTTAATTAATCAGGCTTATTCCCTTAGAACTTATTTTGCAACCGTTCCTCGACGGTTTCTTGCTCCCACTATTTCCAAATCATTAAAACCCCCTATTTCGTTTTGGTCACGATCGTCCTTGTTTGTAGATGCATCTTTTGTGGGGCTTAACCTATCTGCAAGTATTGGAGGATGTCTTTTGGCACCGAGGGGTCATTGGGTTAGAGGCTTCATAGCCCACACCTTTGCCCACGATGCGAGGGATGCGAAGAGTTACGCCATTATGGTGGGGTTGTGTTGGCTCCAAAAATGGCGTGAATATGACACGGTTCTTTACTCGGATTGTCAAACAGTGGTTAATGGTATAAATGATAGTGGACAACCAATGGATAAACTCGGCAACATATATGTAAAATGCAGGGAGCTCGCAAAGAATCATGCATGTGGATGTGCAACACATACCGCGAGGTTGGAACAAGGTAGCGGATCGGCTAGCGTTGCACGCGAGGAATACGCTTCGGCATGACACTATGAAGGTTGACTAGGTTGTGGAGATTGGTCTAAATGATGTAGCGGAGCTCGGACCTTATTTTGATGTAGCTGAAACACTGGTTCCCCCGTGGGGGGATGTATTAGCTAGTAGTACTTAGTTCTTAATTTCCGTCGTGTAACCAAAAAAAAAAAGACCTTACTTGGTATACTCTTAAAAACCTGCATAAGAGTCTCCTTCTCTTTCTTGTAAATTTCCAAACAAAGCTGTTTAGATGTCATTGTACCGGTTGGTTTGGTATTTCTGGGGGAAGTCGGTGAAATACAATGCCTCACAACAGCTAAACTTAAGAGCTTCTCATAGAAGTTTATCTTCGCTTGTGCAGAAAATTGAGCCCAAACATCAAGATGACATATCAACTACTCTAGTTCTATATCCGTTGAATCTAATATCAATACCACATAGCAGTGCTTACACTTGAAGCTAGTCGATTTCCCAGAGCTGTTACTTCTGGGAATGACTTCAAACTCGACCTCCAAAGGAGATGTTGTACGCTGCTTTTTGGTGGGAACGGGGGAGCAATCCTTTGCAACACTAGGCTCGTCATTCCTATTGATCAGAGTAGTCATTGCTGCTACTGTTGTAAATTGTAACACAAGACAAAAGTAAAAAATTGAGATCATCCCTAACTTTACAAATGCACAAGGTAAAGGACATGATCACATATAGGGGCAGGGAAGGCTAGAGCGAAAGAGAAACTAATACCTAAATTTTGTTTATTCGCTTGGCGCATAAATCTTCTTACCCCCCAAGTTGATTCAAACTCTAAAGATTTCCCCATCCCGGTGAAGGATTCTTCTTAAATACTATACTAATAATTGCTCCTTCTTGGGAAGAAAATAAACAAAACATGTTACCACTACTAATAAGTAATAATTGCCACATTATTCATTATAGAATCATGTACATTTGGACCTTCAAAAATCGAAATCCAAGACAGTGGCCAAACCCTAGTTTATACTCATCTTGTTCCTCATGTCCTAACGGCTAAATTATATTCCCGCAATTCATATCCAAATGACCCGCGCAATTAGAAGCCCTCTAACTAAAATATTTGGGCGTGTGTCAAATGAAAGGTACTAAATTTTTGTGACATCTCTTATGATTGCATTCCAATTTGGAGTCTCACATGTTCTATTACTTCATTGAAATCATGGGTAATTAATAACAGAATTTCAAGGTTGTGAATTTTGATCAGTCTCCACATTACCAATTTAATTGAACAAAGTTACGATAATCTTCTAATCATACATACACTTGTGGCTTAAAAAATAACATGAAACCACCAAACAATTAAATAATTAATCAATTCGACAAAGTGGCATAAAGGGATGAGAAATAGAGAGAATACCTATAACAGAAGAGAGAAAGAAGGTGTTGGGTGTTGAAGAGAGGCTTCAGGAAGACTATAAACAATGGCAAAGGGGTAAAAATGAAAAAAGTGCAGAAATGGAAGAGTTGTAAAAAAAAACATGGCGGCGAGGTTGTGGCGCAGTATTTGAATCAGAACTGACAAGTTTCCCGCGCTGGTTCACAAAGGGTCAACCTATCAGTTAATGAGGTCCGAATTTAGGGCTCGTTTGGCGTCGTTTTTAGGTTTCTTGTTTTTTGTTTTTTTTTTTTTTAAAAAAAAACAACCAAAATCCCGTTTTTTAAAGTCAGAAATTAGTTTTTAGTTGCACTCTGAGTTGTTATGTGAACTTGTTTTTTTATTTTTTTACATTTTTCTGGTACAGAGCTACAGCCGTGGGTAAAGATAAGGCTACGAAATCCGATCCGACCCGTAACCAACTCAAAGTTGACCTGATGAAACCTGACACTTGGCTCAACCCAACCCGCAACAATTCTGATCCGATAGATGACCTTATAGCACCCAACCCAAAATTTATGTGACCCATTTTTTCTAGAAATAGTTATTTTCGGAGAGGGCACAAATGGCAAAGCTATAAAACGATTTTGTAACTCAAACTTAGTAATTCGTATTCATCGACTAATATGTAGCACTAATAAGTTGTGTACACTATATATTTTTTTTTCTAAAACGAATGTATAAATGGTCTCCAGGGTCTCAGAAGAACACCATAAATTTATGATTGATTCATTTTTAACATATTCACGAATAAAGTTATGTGAGTGAGATGAAATAGGACTGCATAACATGCAACACTAAACAATGAAGACTGTAAATTTTACACTGAAATTGTGGCGACCCCTTCATGTGTTCCTTTTAATAATAATAGTGAAAATGTTACTAACTTATAACTGACGATATATTAGTTGCTGATGAATACAAATAATTAAGTTTGAGTTACGCACAAACTCGTTCTAGACTGCTACTTGAAAGCTAACAAATTATTAAAGGGTCATGATTTTGGCAAGGCAATAATTACTACCGCCAAGACAGATTTATTGAACCTGATCCATATAATTGACATATTTGTCTTGGAAGATGCTGATTTGCCTTGACAAAATCATCACCCTTGTTAAATTAATTGGTTAGAGTAAACGAGTAAAAAAATATTTTGCTAAATTTAAATTAAAAACGGTTCATTTTTGTTGTCAGAGTTGTCATGGGCCAATGTCGGCTTGTAGAAGACTAGCTGGTGGGGTTCCATCCTAAAACCAATTGGTAATAGGAGTAACCCATCACCTTATAAACTAGTCCTCATTTTTCTATTTCTTATCCTATATCTCACATGTGGGTTATTGTCAATCCAACATTAGTATGATTATTCATTTGTTTTTTCTTTTTTCTTTTCCAATAATGTCTTACGGTAGATATTCTAAACCAGGCACGCACTCCCCTTAACCTTTGATCGGAGCATCCGGATAGATAAGATGACATTATGTACATAACAAAGTAGATGGATAAACGAGGACTTCTATCAAGAATTCGAACAAGTTTTACCTCTACGATGATATGTACTCATGCAACGTAAGATCGGGTACAAGGTGAAGTTTGGCTATCGGGCTTTAACATAAAACCAGGTCTTGCGTTACTTCTTTCAAGCGATTGTATATCATATTGTCATTTGTCATTGTTTTAAAGAAACTGGTGTATGAACTATGTTGAACTTTCTAATTGTTTTGCAGGTATGCGAAGTTAGAAATCTATGATCTAATGACGTTGGTTAATGTAGTGTGTGACATGAGTAATTCTAAAGTTCTTGACAAGTACCGCAAAATACCATAATATGTTTCCTTTCAACTGTTGAAGTATAAAGTCATTGTTTGGTCTCTAACTATGAGTTTAGACTTTTGGTTCAGCTGGTTTCTAACATGGTATGAGAGCCTCTTTCTTGATGTCTCAAGTTCAAATCCTCGTAATCCCTCCTTATCCAAGTCAAGTGCAAGTCAAGCACAAGTCGTCGTCTATGGATTTGTATATAGTCCACGTTTCATGCCCAAAGGGCATTCACTTGAGGGGTCATGTTAAAGTATAAAGTCATTGTTTGGTCCCTAACTATGAGTCCTAGACTTTTGGCTTAATTGGTTATCTAACATCAACCGTTTATAATGTTGGAAATCAATCTACACTATCCATTATTTTTAATTAGGTATATTTTATAAGTTATATTGTAAATAACCACAAAAATGGAAAAAATGGTTAATTGCATTTTTTAATATCTAATATAATTTGATAATTATTTACTTTTACAGAATTTAATTAAGTTATTTAGCAATGATTTACTGTGGTACTTTGCGGTATTTGTCGAGCACCCTAGAACTCCTCGACATGATATGCTCCCTCCATTTTTTACGTTTGATTTGAAATGCTCTCATAAATTCGAACCAAACGTAAAAAACCAAAAAAATGGAGGGAGTACTATTGATGCTCGCCCATGTCGACACAACTAGTCTACTATTGAATTGTATTGCATTCAAATCATCATCAAATGTGAAGTTGAAACTTATCGATAACCGATTTCTTTCATTTCAAGCCCGCCACAAAAGTAAATAGATTAGGTGAGAACACAAAATTGACCCAAAAAAAAATAGAAAAATTCAAATTACCAATTTGGCAATTTGGCAATTTTCCTTCGCTTGTCTAAAATGTCACCCAATGTCGTGCTCAATAATCTTCAGACTCGTCAAGCATAAGCTTGTGCATTTATGCTCGGCTTGTTATTATCCCTAGCTATTCAGTATTCACATACACACGCAACTACACAAGCTATGACCAGAGCACCCCCGGTACGTACTTGCACACACATGTATTATGTCATCAGCTAACTAATACGGAAATGGAAAACTCCTACAAATTTATATCCATTTGAACATATTCATCAAGCATTCAACTCTCCTTAAACTTCCTGAAGATTCCAATGACACTAGCTTTTTGCTCAAGAATCTCTGCTTGTCGTGTGACCCTTATATTAGAAGTCGCATGACTAAGCATGACCTACCCACTTATATTGAGCCCTTCACCCTTGGATCGGTATTTTTATTCTAATTCTTTCCTGATCTTAATTTATTAATCTTCATCTGCATTTCTTTGATTATTTTGTTGAATGATGATGATTGATGAATTGTGATGCTCAATTGCTCATTATGTCATTGCAAGTAGCGTCTCTATGTTATTTTAACAATGTATGTAGGGTAGTGCATATTATTTGTATATTTTTGTGTGTTGACAGATCACAGATGAATGGTATGTAAGTTGGTAACAGATGAAATTTTTTTTTTTTTTTTTTTTTTTTTTTTTGTAACTGAATTTTGTTAGTTAGACTGTTAGAGCAATTCATGCGTATGAAATGAGAAATCTATAATGGACATTTTTGATTGCTAATGCAGCCGATCGTGGGGTATGGAGTCTCCAAAGTCCTGGAATCCCGTCATCCAAACTTCAAGACAGGTGACCTAGTGTGGGGTTTTACTGGATGGGAAGAGTACAGTCTTGTCACCTCTCCGCAGCAGGCACAGTTTCTTTTCAAAATCGAGCACAAAGACGTCCCCCTTTCTTATTACACAGGAATTCTTGGTAAGCTTCATTGTTAGGTTACTTCTTCAATTCGGCTATATACAGTACAGTAGAACTGCTGCATTAATCTAAAATCTAAAATGTTTCAAAGTGTGATTAGTCCGTGCCTTTCTGTTTATTTTCAAACCAATAAAGTGATGATATTTCTGTCTAACATTGTTCCGTAGGCATGCCTGGTATGACGGCCTATGCTGGTTTCTATGAGGTTGGGTCGCCTAAGGAGGGAGACAGCGTGTTTGTCTCTGCTGCATCTGGGGCGGTTGGGCAGCTGGTTGGACAATTTGCGAAATTGGCTAGATGTCATGTTGTTGGTAGTGCTGGTAGCAACGAAAAGGTAATCTATCAGTTGTTCTCTGTACTACTACTCCCCCGCGACCTGTATTACGTTTTGCCAATTACTTCTTATATCAACTGAGTCCGTTGAACTTTGCTGTGAAAAAGATCCTGCAATTTTTAAGTACTTGTGTATAATATCACCAATTTTGCCCATGGCCGTATACTCTTTTAGGTTGAAATTGTTTTTCTGGTTCTAATTTTCATTCACAACTGAACATAATTAGGTTGATCTATTGAAAAACAAATTTGGATTTGATGAGGCCTTCAACTACAAAGAAGAGGAAGACCTTGATGCAGCCTTGAGGAGGTGAGACTTTATTTATATAGCAGTATAGCATATGGAAAAGTCTGTTGGAAAATTTTTTGCAAATTGTTACAAAGTTTAAAGGAATGATTAATTTTGGCTGCGCTCTTTTCTGTGATGAAACATAAAAGTTGTTGTTTACTTCAATTCAAAATAATTTTCAGTCGCCATCTGCAATAGAATTTAGTTGCTGCAATTGGTGCAGGATTATTCTCGGTCTTTGTTCTGTTCATGATCATTCATCACACTAGGACTTAGTTTTGAGATACTTGCGTTTTGTCCATCCTCTAGCTGCCCTACTTTTGATTTTGTTGAATAGTCTTTGGTTTTCAGCAACTGATTGGATTTGATTTGTCTAGGTGTTTCCCTGAAGGTATTGACATATATTTCGAGAACGTGGGAGGGAAGATGCTTGATGCTGTCCTTCTCAATATGAGGCCTCATGGCCGTATTCCTGTCTGTGGATTTATCTCACAGTACAATCTCTTGGAACATGAGGGTGTCCACAATCTATTTTGCCTTGTCACAAAATGTATCCGAATGGAAGGATTCATGGTCACCGATTTCTTTCATCTTTACCAAAAATACCTGGAAATGATCTTACCACGCATTAAGCAAGGGAAGATTTCATATGTTGAAGATGCTGCTGAAGGTATAGAAAGCGCCCCCTCAGCTTTAGTGGGTCTTTTCTCTGGCAAAAATGTCGGCAAGCAACTTGTTGTAGTTGCTCGCGAGTAACTTCTCTGAAAGTTGTATCAAGTTTGCTAGTGTTTCTAGCGGCGTTATGTTACGTCTTGTGTTGGATTATGGTGTGCATTGACAGTATTCTATACCTCCGATTCTCCAAATTGTAGTACGATTATCAGTGTGTTTTAAAACTTTGTCAATAAACTTCTGTTTTTGTTCCTTTTTTATATCACAAGTCCTGATATAAATGCTCGATGGCTCAGGCTTCATAGCATAATTTTGCTCTGATCTTGTCGTTGGTGCCAAATGAATGATGGCGAAGCCCTGCATGCTTTATTGTTTTGGTCCGTAGATAAACTACAGGCATTCAGTAAGATTTTCGCCTGATCTGATATGGTGGTAATGACACACTAATACATCTGATTGTGTATAATTAGTTCTAGCTTTGAGACACTCGTTCTTCTCTCCCCATACACTGTATGTGCGAAAAGGGTGGGAGATGAGGTGAGCAACAAGATGGTAGTTCTCCATATATTGAATGGAGATCAGGATTTCGAGTATAATCCCGAAGGGTTTGTGCTTATCGTTTGATCGGTACATGAGATCAAAATTGAAAGGCAGTGTAACATCACACTCAGGTTACTCATTATCTGTTCTATCTTACTTACCACAAACAATGCTTAAGCAGTGACTCAGTAACACCTTCTTAACTAGACAACTTCAAATGGTCATCTCTTGGTGTATTTTGGTACCCTTCTCATTTCTAAAAGATAATGGTATGTTCACTATTTCACTGTGAAGTCTGTTACAATTTACATGCAGCTCTCGTTTTGATTTAAATTGAGCATCTGCTCTCATGAGACTGTCATAATAGATATTCCGCCAATGCTACATACAAAGACCTACAGGATGCTTATTGGAAGGGTACTCGCCTACTGCAAGCTAAAGAGACTTACTCTGACAGTACAAGCAACTCAGAGCATGCAATGCCAAACGACTAAACCACTCCCAAACTGCAACTAGTGAAGGATCAATTCCTGGTGCGCATGCATATATACAAGTGATGAATGAGTTGAGATTCTAGTCTAGAACAAAGGCTACAATAGTAGCAGGGACGAAATCGAGTCTAAAACCAATTGTAGGAATAGCATGCATCTCGTGGAGCAAACAAATACTAGTCTATGATGTGAAAAATTGCACAAGTCAACATCAACATGATAAAGATTTACTAATCTCATTTAAGGGGCTTTGTAGCTCGATCATTACTCGTTTGTTCTAAGTTATACACGTTCTCATTTTGATTGTATGTACTTTATCAGCCATTTTCCTGTGACAGGTGCATCTCGAAATTCTTGACTAAAAATGTTGTGTTGCCCGCTGCTATAATCAGAAACAGCTCTTAACATTTCTTTGGATTGTGTACGTCCATAAATTGAAGTAGGTAAAGTTTACAATGGATTGGTTCTCCTTCTTTGATCTTCATCTCCTCTCCACATATCCCTTCAAAAAAACCTAAACTTCAAAGTTACTACATATCTGCACACACTTAGCACATACTGAAAGTTATTGGAGTATAAGGAAGAATAGAATCGCAGCGAAAATTCTGCCTTGAATTGTCGAATTCAAGTTGTATCAGAATTCAGATCGAATTAGGTATTATTTCAAAAGACATATTGGTATATAAATGAATGACAAGAGTCAAATAAGACTATTTTTTCTCGAAAGTTAAAGCTTATTTGACTCTCATTACATTTTTTTTATACCAAAATGGCTTTCCTAACATTTTTTTTTTATACCAATCTTGTAATTGGCTGCATTTTTATAGCGATTTGGTCACTTGGCTGCATAAGGATACGTAGTTCAAGTTAGTTGGCAACATCACTCACTTGTGTAAAAACTACTACAACGACATCTTTAACCCCAGTACCTTAAAGGCTCCCGCCATAAGGTGAGGTAAGGGGGGTCGGATGCACCCAAGTCTTACCCCTATTGAAACATAGAGAGACTGCGCACGGATGACCCAAAATGAAAATTGCTTCGAGGATCGCATCGACTGATTGTTACTTCACAAAATAAAAAGCACATACAGTTTTATGAGCCATTTTACTTTATTCCATTATATCCCAAAGCCAAAAAATAATTAGTCTTTGGTTCCACTGGAAATTAATAATAGTTGTCTGACATGTGTCCTCCCGGTGTTTTCCCGGCGTCCATGACCAAAACATTACTGGACACGGACACGCAACTTAGGAGAGGTGTCCGTGTTTCATAGTCAGAGCACTAGCAAAAGTGTAAGTCAAATTAATTTTGGTAGTTATTCCCCGAAAAACTCAACTGCTATGACTCTGTGAGAGCGTCTCATACTCTCATATGATACATACGAGTAGTAGATTATTTTTTTTAGAGGAATACGAGCAGTAGATTTTTTTTCTTTTTTAGGGGAATTACGGAGTATTGCTCAAGAAACTCATACTAGTATATAACGAGGTGTGGTAGTCATGTAGACGCACACCTTGTTATTATGCTCCCAACCCAACTCTACTGTATCAACAACAATTGCTCGCTTTATTAAGCTTCACAATAACTCAAACACTGCCGTCGTCACTCGCACCATAACTTAGGTCAGTATAATTCTCTCTCCTCTTTCCTCCTTTTTCCCCCAATTCAATTAAATTTAAAAACTCAATCCTTGAATTTTTTTTTTTTCCAGATTTTCAATCTAAGCAGCAGCCATGGCGGTGAGTTCCCCTAGATCTTACTTTCATATTACCATTTGTAATTTCATTATTTTCTTCGCATCTTCAGTGACTAGTAAATAGTTAGGGTTTTTTTTTTGGTTTGAAATTGAATTGATTGGTAAACCTAGGGTTTTAGTCCGCTGATGAATTTAGTGAATTGTAAGCGATTCATGGATTTCTACATTCGAATTTATTGTTACTAAGTTTGATTACATTAATCGGAAAGTTATGATTTTGCTGAGTTAGGGATCTAGATTCATGCAATTGCGGTCATCGATCGGAAAGTTGTGATTTTTCTGAGTTGTGGTTATTCGTGATGTTTTCGCTGGTTACATCGGTTCGAAATTAATGATTTTGCGGAGTTGCGGTTTCCCGTGATGTTTTCGCTGGTTATTTTTCTATGCCTTGTAATTATCCGATATTCGGGGTTTGGGGAGCGATTTCTGAATTCTCGATGGCTTCATCTTAAATTTGAAGGCTGTTCACAGTTGAGTTTTGCGCTTAAGAGTGGTGGTTAGATCATTGTTAAAGGGTTAGGAATCGATTTCTGAAACAAAGTCGGTTTTCATTCAATAAAGCATCTCTATTCAATAATCATTTAGAAACAACAATGTTATGCAATGCTGTAACATTGGGCTGTGGTATTCTTTTTGTTCCAACACTTTTATGGATTGTTTTAATTTTGGATCGCAGAAGTTCATGGAGTGTTTGTGAAGTAAGCTTTTAATATGTAAAAGTTACATAAGCTCTAACTGTATAAGCTTTAACGTCTTCTGTGGCACTTTAAAGCATCTCCAGTTAGGGGTTTGCTACTAATTGTCGTTATTTTTCGATCAAAGCTTATTGTTAAGTTGGATGGACTTGATGCTGCAATATGTATGCCTGCTTTTCGAGCTTTGTTGCTTGAAATTGTTTTGAATTTTTTTTATAGTGCCTTCTTGGTGTAGATCTTCCTGTTTAACTTTTTGGCCTTATTCCCTTGATAATGATGCATATGATGTGATCCGATAGGATGTGGCTCATCTTAATGGTCTTGGCTTTCTTGTTTACGGTCTCTCTGGTTGCTGTTTGTCAGGAAAATCTTGAAGCACAAATAGAAGCACTTTTAAATGTAGAGAAGCAAATGAGACTTGCTGGCGAAATAGCTGAAACCAAAAAGGCTGCTTGTAGCATTCTCAGTATTTGTTTCGAAGCTCGTGCCTGGAATACCTTGAATGACCAAATTAAGCTGTTGGCAAAGCGTCGAGGTCAACTTAAACAGGTATATACTTATGATTCGTATTGCGGTCGTCTGTTGCAATCACAAATTAATCTGCTTTTGCTTGAATTTACATTACTTTATCGGGACAGATAGTAACCTATTTGAAATTTGGTAGTTTACAGCCTACTGCAGATTGTATTTTCAAAGCATTCAATTCTTTTGCGATTCAACGATTATGAGACTGATATCACTCTTGATTTGCTGATGCCTTTTGGGATGTCTGCTTATGTTAGTAGTTTGTGCTAGAAACTCACTTAGAAATGCCAAACGTGTTTATAAATGTCATTTCATTACATTTGTTTACAATTTTTGTCCATGCATCGAAATATATTGCTCTACTGCTTGTACATTGGAGTGGATTCAGGTGTTAATGAAGGCCCAATTGTAAATTATGTTGAGTTCTGAATAGATGTGTCATACTCCGTAAAATTCTTCCACTTATGAGGTGAAGCTGAGAAATTTTTTTCCCTATAGTCTAGTTCGATACTGCAATCAATGTCAAATTCAAACCTGTTACTATGAATTTTTATGTTTTATATGTATACTATGTTTTTATTTGTTGTTATATAATAACAGCTTCATTTATATATATTGAACTGAAATGTGAAATGAGAGTTGCAGATAAAACTTTGCAGCATTTTTTATAATATTATTCAATTTCAAATTATTGGCTGTTGAATAACTTTATTATTTAATTAGTTGTCCTATTCGTTATTTTTAAAGAAGGATGCTATGATATTATTATCTCTTGCTTTACCCTCCGTCTAAATCAGACTCTGTTCTCCACAGGTTGTGACAGCAATGGTGCAGCAGGCAATGCAGTACATAGAACAAACGCCTAATATCGAGACTCGTGTAGAGCTTATCCAAACTCTAAACAGTGTATCTGCTGGGAAGGTAGATTTTTTTTCAGTTCATATCGGAGAAGAACGATGCTTTATAGTTTTTCATATCTGGATTCTGTTTGGAATATGTTTCATACTGTATTTTAATTTTATTTCTTCAGATATATGTTGAAATAGAAAGGGCACGGTTGATTAAGAGTCTTGCTAAGATCAAGGAATCCCAAGGACTTATTGAAGAGGCTGCTGAGTTGATGCAAGAGATTGCGGTTAGTAAGGCTTTGGTGTTATCTGGATCTTGTGCATCTTTAGGATATGTTCTTAGTTATAAGCTGCCGATGTAATTATCATTTTCTGTACTTGCATTCTGCAGGTTGAAACTTTTGGCGCGATGGCAAAAACAGAGAAAATAGCGTTCATTCTTGATCAAGTATGTATATTGCCTTTTAAACTGCATGTTCTTTTTTTTTTTTTTTTTTTTATATATATTGTTAGTTTCTTTTTTTTTTTTTTTTGTTCGTTTTGCTTCTTGAACATTTTCTCACCCTCCCCCCCCTCCGTTGTAGTTCTTAAAAAGCTGAGTTCTTATGTGTGGAATTATTCTGTATCTCAGGTTCGTCTTTGCTTGGACCGGCTAGACTATGTTCGGGCTCAAATTCTTTCAAGAAAGATCAGTCCCAGGGTGTTTGATATTGATCCTTCAAAAGAAAAGAAAAAACCTAAGGAAGGTGATGCTATAGTAGAAGAGGCACCTGCTGATATTCCAACTTTGCCAGAGCTGAAGCGTATCTATTATGAGTTGATGATTCGGTGAGTTACTTTCTGGTTCTTAAGTTTTTCCCAACTTGTAGCTTTTGTCGGAAACTTGCAGTAGGTATCCTGTAGTTCACTTTCTACTCTTGAATAGTTAATCTGACATGTTTTCAATAGGTCTCTATGTAGCGTCATGGGGCTGTCTGAAAATAGTGGTTTTTTTATAACTTAGCGGGGCATGCCATCTGGTTCACTAAAGACTTGGGGCATAGCCTTTTCGACTTTGTTTTGATTATTTTTAGAGAAGTTCAGGATGTTTAAGCAGACTTAAGAAAGAACTCGAATTTAGAAAAGTTCCGGGAAGTTTTATTACAAGTTGAAGTGGTAAAGCAAGTTCAACGTTACTAATTTGAAGAAAACAAAGTGGCAACTGTGAAAGGAATGAGTTGAAGGGCAATCCTATCTGTCTAGCTTCTTGTTCAAGAAATGATACGAGTGAAATTTTGTCACATCTGGCAATGATTGTAGCAGATGGTAGGTTACTTGTCACTGTTGGAGATCAGACGTTAAGGGAGATATTGAGCTGATCTGTCGAAGAACTTCTGGTGGATGGCCATGCTAATGAGGAAATGGACGTTCTGATTTTTTTGTTGAAGAAGCTGCGTTTTAGATTTGTACTTCCTCCGGTTCAGATTAAACTTCCCATGGCAAAATGGCACAAGTTTTAAGTAAAATGATAAATAATACTAATAGGCCCATACAAAGTAGGACTAACACTTGATTAAAGTAGGATTAACAGATAATTTTACAGTTTATTACCTAACCCAACCTAACATATTCATTTTCTCTCTCCTCTCCCCTCCCCTCCAACCACCCCGACTCACCAACGAACTCCGCCGCAACGTACACCAACCACCACTATCGCCGGCGAATCTTGCACCTTATTGACCGACGATCTCAGGCGCCCCTCTCCCACTACGTCCATGACACAGTGACCCCCTAAACCTCCACCATTATTTACTTCTCCCACTCTCTCTCCTCCGATTCCGTCTCTTCCTGGCGACGATTGATCATCGCCGACGATAGCTTCTAGCATCCTCGCATACTTGACGGCGACAATGCTGAGAGGCGGCAACATACGTGGGGTCGACGACGAGAGCCAAGGGGTTGGGGAATGTTTTTGGGCTGCGACCGCCGTTTATAAGGACTGGGGCACCATGGAGGTTGTGCGCGGGGGGAAGGGGTGGAGGAGGTGAGGTCGTGGCCTCTGACCGCCTCTTCTGGTAGTGGTGGCGCCATGATTAATAGTGGTGGGTTTTGATCGGCGATGGGGGCGGTAGGTGTTGGTCGGAGATGGGGTATATGGGTCACTAGATGGTTGATTGAATAATTTAATTTTTGGGTTAATTGTATATTAATTGATTAATTATACAATATTTTAATACTAAAACTTTCTATTTTGGGTATGGGAAGAATAAAGAGAATCATCCCAAAATGGTAAGTGGGAAGTTTAATCTGGACCGGAGGGAGTACTTGTCAAAAGAAAGCCTCTTGAGTCATCTTGATTATGGAAAGATGTGAAAAATGCCATTCGTTTAACCATTACTTCTTGTGTGTATTTGTTATATGGTATAGTGAAAGAAACAAGTATGACCTATGTTATGTTGAATTCTGCACATTGAGACAATTACTCAAGAATCAAACTATAATGTTGGCAGCAGGAACAGTAGTCCATATGTGTCTGTTCATGAGCTGTTAGCCACTGATTTTCATGGGTTCATCATGTTATCATATAATATATACAAAGAATAAGCTGACCAAGTCAGTACGTGGTCCTAAAAGAATGGCTCTTTTTCTAGCCATTACACTAGAAATGACCAGCCTTCCAATAACAATGTCTGTATAACTCTAACTTAGTTATTCATAGGTGAAAACGTTTTCTTTGGTGTTTTCTGTGATAACCCCTTTGTGATTAGATAATTGCTCTAGTAGCGTTCTGGATTTGTCTTGTGAAATCTTTTACACGTGGACGTGTTTTTTTTTTTTTTTTTTTTTTTTTTTTTTTTGTTTTGTTGTTCTAAAA
>JBBYHQ010000010.1:12549312-12562664 GCA_038382645.1 Spergularia azorica | reverse complement strand
ATACTTCCAAATACTATAAATATTAGCAAAACTATACGAAAATGGTTTGATGTGTAAATTTACACCGTTTAAACAAATAATACACAAAATTGTACTTAAAGTACATTAAATTAGAGTAAAAGTACGTCAACTTTTATGTTAATGTACACAACTACATAAACGAGAGTACGTACTCTCGGGTGTATACAATAATTTTTCGTTTAGTATGAGCATGGTGCTAAACTCGTGAGTTATAATTTTTTTTTCTTCTTTTGGTCATGATCGCGTTAACAAAATTTTATACCTTTTCTACAATATGTAATACACTAACAACGGCTTAGCGGACAACTTAAACCTGTTTGGTATCGTTGTCATTTACAATTTTTGGATTTTTTGTATAAAAAATGTAATTGAGTTGCAAAATTAACTTTAAATGAGGATTAAGGTTGACCTAGTGGTTAGATTTTCTCTAATTATGAAAGTTGGGCAGAATGCCAGAAACCCTTAGCTTGTACACTTGTAAACCATTGTAAACCGATCTCGGTGAAGATGCAGAACCATTGCAGACCCAACAGAAGATCAAAAAACATTACGCACTATCAGCAAATCAAACACTCTTCTGGCCTACAAAATTGTTTGAAAAAGATGAACAAACTAGCAAAAAAATGTAAAGCAGTCGTATAACTTTCAAGACTGTATGTTCTTTTCCCAGGCTTCGACGAAGTAGCTTAAGAGATCTCCTCACAAAGGAAAAGAATATCCACGAAGATATTTGGAGTCCACACCAGACTCACGGATCAATGCTATACGTCCAGTTCGTGCAACCTGAAATAATATGGGAAGTAACACGATTAATATTAAGCATCAATTGTTGGAGCAATGCAATCACTAAGGTGCCGAAATCCTACCTCACAGATACCATAGGGTTCCAGCAATCTTTGGAGTGCAACCATCTTGCTTATAACTCCAGTGAGCTACAAAATGTCAAGACTCCCCTCAATTAGAACCAGACTAAGAAAATAACCACAGACTGAAGATCAAGAAATGAAAATCATAACCTTGTCACACAAAAAAAAAAAATTAAAAAAAAAAAAAATGAAAATTATAAGAACGTAATGGTTATGGAGCATAAAGTGCATAACCGCCTACATACAACTATTTGACGGTTGGGTTCGAGGAGTATAGAATGACAAACAAAAAACCCCTCAAGATAAGTAAAACAGCAAAAAAAAAAAAAAAAAAACGCACACATGATTCCTATCAACCAACATATAAGCAAAAACTAAATACAGACGTTGCTACTAACAGGCAGAAAACAACACCCAGACAGGGTCACAAATCAGAAAATTACACCAAAATCAAGGCATCTAACAAACAGAAGAACAGAGAGCTACAGCACTCAGAATGCCATACATCATCAGCAGACAATAGGAAAGTAAAAACTCACACGCAGTAATTTTATCATCAGTATATTACCTCAAGTGTAATGGTATGATCAGAAACGTCCACTGCTTTGGCTCTAAAAATGCTAGCAATGTCCAAGACATCACGCCGAGCAGTAGTGTTGACAGCGACCTTAATTAACATCAATTCTCTCTCAGCAAATGGCAGGTAGGTAATATCTCTAAACTGCATTAGGGGAAAGAAATAAAAATAAATGATACCAGTCATACTCATACAAAGTCATAGGTAACCAATGGCTTCAGAGTTCAGAATAAATCGGTAACAAACTCAACCACTGAGTTGAACTTCCAGTTTATTGTCTTAGTTTCTATTTTACCCAGCCTTTAGCCAAAGAAAATGATTGGAGATTCTGAGACAGTCACTCCCCTTAACCTTTGATCGCGAGCCTCTGGATAGATAAGCTGACATTTCTTGTAATTGACTAACTTAACAACTCTTTCCCTATCTGAACAACATAGCTGATTAGCCCTTTTCCTATGAATAATTAGAATCATACCACATCTCTTCCCCTGTCACCAATAATTGGCTGTGAGCAAGGTTTCACCTGATCCCACACTCACAGACTTCTGACGGCCCTCAGTTTTGTAAGGGGAAACTAGTCATTGTGCACTATAAATTAGAGTAAAAATCAGGAAAGATTGAATGTAATTACTACTCTATCTATAGTAGATTGATAATCGAGCATACAATTTTTAAGGTAATAATGTTATTAGAAAAGTAGTAATCATGTACATGTGCTCATATGGATATGGCCAGTTAGGACAAGTCGGACAACTTATGCACCAGCACACGTAAGCCCAGCGATTAGGAATCCTCACCTCATGGATGTCAATCAACTTGTAAAGCTGCTGCACCAACTTGCTAATTGATTCGTCTGTGCCAGGAACTACGGTGGTAATGCGAGATAGACCCTCACCTTCAGCATGACCGACAGCTAAACTCTGGAGCCAAGCAGTATCGGCAACCGAATCTACTGTAAGGTTCAACATTGATACAAAATACAAATAATTCACACAAGGACTGAATAAGCAGACCTGAATATTATATCCTCTGCGAGCAAAAACACCTGTAACAACATTGAGAACTCCAGGCTTATCATTCACGAGCATCGACAAAGTGTGTGACTTAATCCCGCTTGTCTACACACAACCAGCTGAATATTAGTTTTCCATTTAGGAAAATAAGGATTTTCGTAGACAAGATTCAGTATTAAGTGCTGCTCAGGGCTCACTGATAGTGATGCATTAGCATGGTCATCCAAATGGACAGAGAAGGAAAATTAACAAAGAGCTGCATATCCACTCCAATATAGGGTGGATGGATATCCACAGGGTAGGGCCGAGACTGCCATTCCTACTCATTATCAGCTCAAACCCCCACTGAAAGCAGGAAGCCAGGAATAACTAGCACCGAGAACAAACGACAAATAAATACACTTGATTATGGAGCTTCATCCCCAGCCATCCAGAATGAGAAATTCATGTAAATTTACTAAGATAAAGTCATTATGAACTCGGCGTATTATCATTAATACAGGATGTCTATTAAAGGATACCAAGGGGGTGATTCCCACGTACAAAAAGACAGCAAGGACATGACGCTCGTATACAAAAGGAGAGTTAAAAGGTTAAGCTCTCAAGCCATCATGAGAGATCATATCTACAAACAGAAGAAAAGTCCAGTGCCGATGAGAGAGGAGCGCTTACTCCAGTTAAACAACAATTTCAAAAGGCAGAACCTGAACTCTTGAGACGTACAAGCAATATCACCAATCATACTGTGATTCCTTTCTATCCACACACACCACCAAATAGCCAAATGAACCACCTTACATACCATATGAGCTCACTGAACCATAGGAGTTCAGCACTCACATTAAACTAGCAACATTAGACTACAAGTGCTAACAGCTTTGATTCACATTCCAAAGAGGTAAAAAATGGTCTGTAATTGTAAAATATGATTTATAATCTCGAAACCATCAGGCCTTCCCATTCACATCCATTTACTCTGTTTTAGAGAGGACATGTTAGTTCCCTCGTAAGCTTCTGATGCCAAGAACTTCGATAACATACAAATAGGCATCCTACAACTATGTGAACATAGCGGAACTGTGTCATCATGAACAAAAATGCTTTATACCATGATCCTTAAACCATTATGAGCATCATTCCTCCACATAATACAGGGGTTGGAGACTGTGATCCAAAGTAGAAAATTCTATTATCACGATCCAAGCCCCACTGATGTGAAAATACAGTGCCAAGCTTACTATGGTCCAAGGGCCATGATATAATTTACCCTTGAACACCTTTTTAAAGGCTACGTGTCTGCTTGGCTATTCTTGTGGTAAGGTAACTGCAGCACAATCCTTAACAATTTACTACAAAACCGCAAGAACATTGATAAAATTATCTGTGTATATTTAAGAGCTAAGACACAAAATTAGCATACACCACTTCAGTATCTTGTTTTCTGTAGCTCTAAGACTCTAAGAGCAAGTGCAATGGTAGTTCTTTGCCTTGAGTTCTTCAAAAGAACTAGGAAAACATGCGTTCGTCCACTGCAACAAGGCCATAGTTCGTTCTCTAAGGAGCCGAGTTCGAAAAATCGAACCCAGTTCGTCTCAATTTGAAGTCCAAAAAGTAAAATAGGAAATATGGGATGTGAATACCACGTATGGAGAGATGTGAGAGCGTATATTACAATAAACATAAAAAGCAAAGCCCACAAAATAAATTGACAGGGAATATGCAGAAATAAAGGCCCCACCTCCTTTTCCTTTTATTTTTGAAAATTTCAACAACATCTAATGTACAAGATGAAATCGTTAAAGGGGAAATCAATGGCCATAATTTCACATATTTCCTTTTATTATTCATCAATTTTTTTGGGGGGAAATATTTATCAGATCAATGTGGTGGCCCCCATTTAAGAACTAAAATTGACAGTTCTTCCATAGAGGAAAGAAGTTATTACGACCATGAGATTGTAAAATGATGAGGTAAAGTAGAAGAACTCAAACTAGAGTTCTTCCATTGTTATTGCCCTAAGCCTCCAACCTCACAAGATAAAGGACCTTATCATCTTTTTAGTAGCTACAGATTTCTCAAATTTTCCTAAATTAAGGAGGCTAATGTGGTAGCTTCGTGCGACATAAAGCCCCACCATCAGCTAAATGATCGATTATTTGTACTGTAGACAGGTATCGTTTAGTAAGTTACAGGGGAAAAGGAGATCAAACGCCATTTATTTACGGAGACACCTGCCGCTGGAGATCAAATATATATTGAGAGCAAGGTCCTTTTAACTTGCAATCCATAAAAATAGCTGATCAATGATGAAAATATGCAAATACCATTAGTCATGAACAAGAATAGTGACTTACATTTTCATCATTCAAGAAACCCCAGTGAGCATCAAGGACTTGAGAAACAGGGTGGCCATCAAAGGGTTCAACCGGATACACATCCCCCTAATAAGAAAAGGTATGATCCACAACAGCAAGATGTTAGTAAGAAACAATCTACAAAGATAAATATGACAAAAGAAATAGGAGGTATGCATTCTTACAATAAGGTTTCAGAAGAAAATAGAAGATACAAGTACCAATTTAAACAGCCATACTCTTAAGCTGAACAAGTGTCGACTTCAGCATAGCAATATGTGTGTGGGTGAACTGTGAAGCATTTATAAAATGTACCTCCGTGGAGAAATCTGATGAACTAACATCACGTGCTTGATCTGAAATCCCAGAAAGACCATCCAAAGGCAAAGGTTCTCCAAGATCAGGATAAGAGGCTGCAGAAAAACGCCAGAAAGGCGCAGACTCACCTAACTTTTCCCTTCTTAACGCAATCTATAGCAATAAACATGAAGAGTCAAATTTCGACCCCACTACAAACCTAGAGGAAAGGGTGACAACAGCTGCAGAATTGAAGTTAGGAGCTCTTTTATACGACGAAAACACTGAAAGAATTAGAACCTAACCTTTCCAGTACGAGCAATTTCTTTGATTCCAAATTTGGCAAGGTTTCTCTGCACAGCAACCATCTTCCCAGGATCTCCCGTGACCTGTTTGTGCAACTTGAAGATCAACGAAATTGCCAAAAGCCCGTGTAAGAAAAGAAGACACTTAAAGGTAATAAGGCACATGGTATTTAATTGAAATACACAAGTGGTGTAAAGATGGTCATCCATTCTGATGACCAAATATAACACTGAGTTTGCAGTTCCTCATACTTCCAGTCGTAAACCCCACTATGGGAGAAAGGCATCTCTTTTCTTAATCGGCAAGATCCTTACCAGGATATCATCTCTGAGCTCCAGATACAGGGCTCTTGGCATTATTTTTCATGCATAAATGAATCACATGCAAACCATGGATAGACTCCTACTTATCAATCACGAATTTGGATTCAAATCTCAGTTGTCAGCCACCATAATCTCTAGGGTCGTCAGGGATATTTAAGTATCATCTTTTTCTCTAAGCCCTCAACGGTAGCAGCAGTTTAGAGCCTAATGGTTAGAGTTCATTGTATCTTTGTGTTCCCTTACGGGCTTAAACAGGCAGGTCATGTCCTTTGGGCTCATCAGTTACTAGTTCAACGACAAATTACACCAGTAACAACATTACACCATGCCACAAAGATTCCTGCCTGTGGTGGATAGGGGGCGGTCGGGTGTACAATTAGAAAAGCTACATGCCCCGTTCTCAAAAGTAACTTCACATGGCCATTTCTAAATCGACTAAACCTAGACTATGAATATCACATAGCAAAATGATATAATGGTTAAAATAAAACATTTTGCTTTCGCAGGCAGTCTTTGCTAAGTACTGAATCAAATTACGCTACCAGAAATTTGCATCAAGGAATCGATAGAAGATAAAAAGAAGGAAATGCACATTAGACAATTCAAGATATCAGCTCATGTCTAACAATTTAAGGTGTACAACATTAATGTTGTTTGCTTAATGTATCTGGCCATCACCTCCATAGTCAGAAACTCCTCTGATATATCCACAATTTTGGCACGAAAGATGTCCACCAACCACATAATCTGCAGCGCCAACAAAAAGGATTGAGCAGAACAGATTAAGATAAGGTAGTCGGCTCGCAAATAAGCAGAAAGTTTTAACAAGAAATTAACCAGTTAATAAAACTAGTCACTGCATAAGATCAACTAGAACTCAATGCTCCACAAACATTGATCTTGGAATATTTAACAACAGATACCTCAGCTCTGTTAATTTCATCAGCCCTAACTTTCACAAGCATCAATTCACGTTCTACCTGAGGCTCCTTAGATAAATCTTCCACCTACAATTAAAAGATGTTTGTTTGGTTTTCGAAAGATTATAAAATATTAGATGAAGACTGGATGAAGGCTAACTGAATGTCCAAAATCAAAAAACGACCTTCATAACATTCACAAGCTTCTGAAGCTGTTCCATCACTTGGCGCAACACATTATCAGTTCCACATACAACAATACTAAAGAGAGCTTTGTCCTTGTTCAATCCAACAGCAAGGGATTCAATGTTATATCCCCTTCTAGCAAATACCCCTGCAATTCGATTGATCATTCCACTTTCATCCCCCACAAATACTGATATAGTGTGGCGCCTCGCCCTAGGTAACGTAAAACTGCAGTTAGATAAGAAATAGGGCACTTTTATCGAAGGCAAGACCATTTGCATGTGACATCCACAATTCTTGTACAAGCCAAACTGACGGCGTACTTTCTCAATGAACAAACACAAAGGCCTTGGAAGTTGGACGTAGTCAATAGATAACATCATAATAAAGCGGAAACCTAGGAAAAAGGCTCAAATCTCAAATCATCTAAGTCTACCATACAAAGAGATCAAACTGTAGTAAAAAGACAAAAGATCTCATGGAAAAAAAAAAAAAAAGGAAAGAGAACTGGACTTCGGTTTTTTAATCACGAAATTAAATATTACAAAAGCAAAGAATTAGACACAAGCAGTCTTCAAACGCAAATGATGAAAAAGAAGCCAGCTCCGCTAGGGGAAAAAGAAAATTTGGACTACCCTTAAAAGCATCTGAACTTCAGCCCACAAAGAATCTAGAACCAACAACCTTTTCCCCGTAGATAATCAAAAGAATTCCTCCATCCGGGAAAAGATGACATAATTTTCCTCCAACCAAATCACCAAACAGTCATCGTGCAGCTCCATGACAACTTCCTTCCTTGGGTATCACCCAAAACCTCGATATTTAATGCTCTGAAAGTCAATCACTGTACTAAGACATACCAAATGCTCTCGAGTCTCAACAAAACCCAAATAACCTTGAATGAAGTTCAAAATGTAGGAATGTATGCATGCATGTCCTATGTTACACTAACTCGAGTACGGATGTCGGAAACGGGTACATATCAAAAGTGTTGGACTCCATTGACTCAATTAGTGAGACACAAAGACATTGCACTAAAACGATGATACGAGTACAGGGACACATCTTCAAAGCAGAAACTTGATTATGAAGCTCATACTTGGTGTTTTCCAAAGAATGGAGAGATGTTTGACACACAAAGGCATAAAGCTTAACATTGTTAAAAGCATGCTAAACGATAAACGACCCCTCACCCCAAACAATGGTAAAAGTTACGGCCAAGAGGCATTATGTAAAGTAAAAGGGCCATATATTCAGACTAAGGAGGAAAAAAACGAGAAGCACATACGAGTATAACTTTTACATGCATCCACCCATAATCTAAAACGTTCCCCACTTCCTACCTTGTAAAAAATCAAATAGCAAGTAATGTCCCTTTGTAATGAACCCCAAAAAAAAACACAAAAGGAGTAAAAAAAAAAAAAAAAAAAAAGCAGGACTACCATTGACCATCTCTGTTTCACCATACAAATTAAAGCCGAAACTCAATGATCCTCAGCACCGTCAACCAGATCTAACGAATGGGTACCCAAAGTTCAACTAGATAAAATTTTGCAATCATTTAAACGTCATACAATTTTTTTATCCTGCATCAGTATCATTTCTCTAAAGTATGTCAGAACAATTAAGAGGACTCCCAAGAAAACTGCAAAACGTCTACAAGATAAAAGGTGAATAGCAAACTTTGCCGCAGGCAGAAGCATAGCAATGCCCAACATTAACTAGTGGACAAGATAATGGCTTGATCACGTGTCTGTAAAACTGATATTCAGGTTAATCACCCTAACCTCTGAAACAAAATCCCCAGTCAAGAATTTATCTCCCTAGTCCTTAATGAACACAACGAGCACATATGACCTACAACTTCATGCGAAGTTCCAGCTGCCACATATATAGGGGAAATTAAGATTACAAAAGAATAGCTATCTCGTTAAGCTTCTCGAAAGCCAGGCCACATAATTCATGCAAAGTTCAACAGGCCACATAATGGGGAAAGGCTTACTACTTACCCATGGGAACCTAGGTACGTGGAACTTCTACCTCCTACATACTACCAAACAACTTCTATCTTATACAGCTACTACTTTCAGTGGAGTTTCCACTTCCGGGTTCAACCAGTCAACCACTAAAGCCTAAACTCAACTTTAAGCGTCACTCACTCTTCCATGGGTGCCATTAGTTCTCACACCTTTTGCTCAAGGGCAGACAGGACAACCCTCGCGCACAAAGAAAAGTTGTCGTATCAAGCTATATCTCAAATCATGCGGAGTTATTCGGGCTCAACCAAAGTACCAAACAAGCAGTCAACCACTGAAGATAAAATACACACTCAACTTTCAGTTTCACTAACTCTTCCGTGGTGTCGGAAGCTCTCAGATTTTT
The DNA here is from genome assembly GCA_038382645.1 of Spergularia azorica. Classification (NCBI taxonomy): domain Eukaryota; kingdom Viridiplantae; phylum Streptophyta; class Magnoliopsida; order Caryophyllales; family Caryophyllaceae; genus Spergularia; species Spergularia azorica. The sequence goes on along the minus strand of JBBYHQ010000010.1, from coordinate 12,553,419 downwards.
TTTCTCAGGGACAAACAGGACAACCTTCAAGCACAAAGCAAAATGGCCATATCAAGTAATATGCCAAATCAACAACCAGCTAACTTCTCAATTATCAGAACAACATTACAAAATTTTCATACAAACTGTTCTCCAGGAGCCCATCTAACTCCCCTTCATTTCTATCACAAAGCCAACTGATCTATTATACTCACCTTTAATTTGCTCATTACTTGTTAGTTTGCAAAGGGGAGGTGATATATGCATTGCTTTTATTATGGGGTTTCTCGAGGGCTTCAAGTCTTTGTTTTAACACAACCAAAGCAGAACTGTATTTGCTGGTGTGAAGAGAACATTTGGTCATGAAATTCTTCAATCGTCAGGGTTTAGGCAGGGCTCTCTGCCATTTGCCATTTTGATACCTGGGGGTTCCTATAACAGCTTGCAGAATCTCAATCATGGACTGCAACATGCTTAGAGGATAGTCAAAAGAATCAGAGCTCTAGATGCTAAAATACTCTCCTATGCATGTTGATTGAGACTTGTTCAATCAATTCTGATTAATCTACATGCTTATAGGGCCAGAGTATTCAATTTGCCCAAGACAATGTCGAAGAATATTGTGTCAATGTGCAAGAAGATTGTGTCAATTTAAGAGGGTGTCAATAAGATTAAGAGTCCTGTGGTTGATTGGGAAACTCTTGGTCTCTCCAATGAAGCTGGTGATCTGGGTGTTATAGACGTATACTTAGAAAATAATTGTTCCCCCGGGCTTGATTATAACGGTTAATCAGTGACATTGGCACCACATAAAATCAGGTGATAAAGGGCAAGAAGTCGTGATATCCAGGTATAATCAGACCCCAGCCTCTAAAATAAAATCCTAAGCAAAGAATTTCTCCTAAATTAATTGATCACAGCGGTCAAGAATTGCTATAATCACGCTTCACGTATCATCCATGCTACTAAGAAGCTTAAAGTGATTGTTTGGTTGACGCACATAAATTACTCACTAAGAAACTATGAGTGGCACTTCCGAAAATGAACAAATGCACATGACCTCAAACTTCATCCGATGTTCTACAGGCCAAATTATGAGGAAATGGCTTACAACTCAGCCACGGGAACCTATGATGGTGAAACTTGTACCCCCCCCCCCCCACATACTACCGAGCAATTTCCATGCTTCCACGGAAAATCGCTTTACGGGTCGTACCAAAAGTAGCAAACAACCAGCCAACCACTAAAGTCTACACTTAGCTAAAGGTTTGCTCACTCTTCATGGATGCCGTAACCCTTACGAATTGTCCTATCAAGCAATAACCCATATAAAAAACCAGCTAAAATTTTCAATTATCAGGGCAACATTACAAATTGTTTATACAAAATGTTCTTTATAACAACAAAACCAATAATTTCTATCACTATTATATAACAACAAAAATTATCAACATAGACAGTGTAAGGAAAAAACCCATTTCAGAAGACTAATTTATGACTCCAAAAATCATACAAAAATGGACATACTTTGGTAAAGAGGGTGAAGATGACGGGGCGGTAAGTGGCAAATGACTCTCACTGCCCTTTGCATCAGAAGTAGTAGCAGATACAACCAGTCGACCGTTAAACTCGATAGTTTTCCTCCATTTTAGAGGATTAAACCTCAGCAAATGCGAAGAAAAAGGCTGCAACTTTTTGCAAACTTGGTTCACCCCAGTTTTCAGTGAGCAATTTAAACTCGTTGAAGGTACAGCCGCCATTGATGGATTGAATCACCACAAAGGTTGAACTTTTTGTAACTTTTTCCCCTTTTTTTTTGTTATATTACTCGTATGTTGATGGCAAGAAAATGGAGAGCAGTCGTCACATAGGTAGCACGGACACGCCTGTCCAGTGCCCAGATCAGACACGGTGCGACATGTGTCCGACACGCCTAAAAACCGTGTCCGGTTTTTTTATTTAATTTTAGGAAACGGACACGGTTTTTTTAATTGGACACGAACCGAAAACCGACCGGACACAGACCAGACACCTGACACGACACAAAACTATGTCGTTTTGACAAGTTTTTTTATAAAAAAAAAACTATTTTTTCTCTCTCCTATTTAAATACACGCACTAACCGGTAGCTCAATTATATGTCTTACTTCTCTATCTCCTTTCGTTTGCCATCTTCCTGCTCCGAACGGTTCTTCCACCTTCGACTGGCGGTGCCTTACCAGACCTCCCCTAACCGACGTCGATAGAGGCCCCATCGCTACCGCTCCACCTGCACCCGCCCGCGCCAACCCCACCTATACCTATCCGTGCACAGTTCGCGTAATTGAAAAAATATGCATCCAAAATACTTATTATTTTTGGTTTTTTGTCGTGTCACGTATCTGTATCAGTGTCCGTGTCCGAGTGCGTATTGGTGCTACCTAGGTCGTCACTCGTGAGGCTTATTGTCTAAGTTGTGAATTTGTTTTGTTTGTAAAACAAAAACAAAGGTTTTGTATTTGGATCCCATGGAGTTGTGGAATAACTCCATGAGGTGGAGTTGGGTGAATCACAGCCATCAATTTATAATCAATGGCCACAATCCAATCTCCTCCATTTTCCATCACCTCCCCGATTCTCTCCCCTCCCAAGCCCACCCCAACAAGAAGATTACACCACCACGAACCACGTGCGAAACTGACTTCACCGGAGATCGGAGACCACTATGGGCTGACCACCACATGATACGACCACCTGGGGTCTCGTCGGCCACCGGATTTGTGGACGGGGACCACATGCATGATCATCAGTAAGTGATAAAATCACCCACTCCACCACCGGAAAAGGGTTTAGGGTCCCACTTTCCGGTGCCGATCGCGGCACCGGAAAGTGGGAGATCGGCACCGTAAAGTGGGACCCTAAACCCAATTCCGGCCACCTTAAGAACACCACACCTAAAGGGGTTCACCCTACCCCTCATATGGTGTTTTTTCGTTTTCGCCGGCGAAGCCGGTAATGTTGCTGGTGTGATGAAGGTGGTCGCCGACCATGGTTGTTGGGTATGATGGGATTTTTGGGTGGAATGGTGGTGAAAGATGGATTGGGTGTGGTTGGTGTATTTTAAAGGTGAATGAATTGGAACAATTTGGACCGTAGGATTTAAACACTACGCCAGATTTGGGATATAACACCGGGTACAAAACTAAAAAGATACCCGATAAACCCGGTGTCTGGACTGCCGGTGTCTTATGCTAAGACACCGGTTGCCTTACAAAAATCCGGTGTCTAAAGGTAGCACATAAGACACCGGTTGGTCTTAAAACCGGTGTCTTATGCGTAAATAATGAAATAATTGGAGCATACATAAGACACCGGGTTGTGGTGAACCGGTGTCCTATGTGTGATCTAAAAAAAAAACATTTGTTCTCCAAAGCATCGCTATACTTCTGCCCAGTTTGAAATTCCATTATTGCCTTCGGCCATCGTCGGGTATTCTTCAACTTGTTCATCGGCTCTTTATTGTTGGTAGAATATGGCCAAATCTTCTCAAAATCTTGACATAGCTTCACAGTAATTTGCACTTCAAATTCTTCTCTCGACCTCCGCTTTCTTCCTTCTACTAGATCTGTAATTAACAATAAAATATCAACACAATTAAAATAAACTGTCACAAAAATCAACATATTCCTAGATCTAAAAAAATCACTCAATACAATTATCGTAAAAATCCCAGAAAAATCATAAATCTCAACCCTAAAAAAATCCCCCAATTTCAACAAAAAACAACATACAATAACTCGACTTAAAATCACATGTTGTACAATTATCAGAAAAATTAGGCATAATTCGTAGAAATCACTCTGATTAAATCGAATCAAACCAAAATTGAATTAAAGAGAAATATGTTTTATTTTCTAATATTAATATGAAAACAAAGAGAAGTCTGACCTTATTATTGAAGCACAAGATCCACTCGAATCTTTCATCGTCGTTCACAAATACCTTTGTTCGCACAAATCTGTGGATATGGTTTGCATGGGGGTGAAAAAGAATGGAGAAGGAGGAAAAAGGATTGACACAGAGAAAGGAAAAATGGAGATGACAAAGGGGTTATGCGTTTAATGTGTGAGAGGAGAGAGAAATGAGAAA
>JBBYHQ010000010.1:12513775-12530956 GCA_038382645.1 Spergularia azorica | reverse complement strand
TATATATAGTACCTTAAATTAATGTATAACCGCCAAAATTGGCAAACGAATAGTCAAGAAACACAATTTAACATCATCATTAAGATAAATAATTATGATAATAATGGAATTTAAACTTTATTTATAAGAATTTGAAAATTTTAACGGTTGAGTCGGGAGATCAAAAGATTGATATCATCTTCTCATTTATAGCAAGGTTGTTGTAGAAGAGACACATAAGATCCTATGTGGCTTTTATTTTTGACAACAAACGAAGTGTCGTGGAAGAGGGAGAGAGAAAACTCACGCTAGGCCGACAACTCAAGTATGACGTGACTTTTTTCCCCCGAGAACACGTTCATCAAGTGCCACATATAGGCGTTGAAGTTAGCCTATTAAAGTAGTAGTGTAGATGTTAATCATCAACTCTTCCTCCTTCTGAAACCCTCTCTTGACCAAAAAAAATTCCAATTGCTTGAGAAAAATAAAGAGGGACACCCTAAAATGGAAGCTGTGAAAAATAAAAAGGATAGAAGTTTTTTTTTGAAAGCAAATTAGAGGCTTTATTCTTCCACAATGGGGAAAAGAAAAAGCGAAAGCTTACAAAAAATGAAACCACTAGAGTTTAAGCATTGAGGAAATCGATTATTTCCTCATTTTCTTCCCTATTACAAAAACTCAAGATTCTCACACAAACATAAAACTTAAGCCTGAATAAAACCCAATCTGTGCTGTGCTCTTCTTCTCGAAATAATCTGCAATTCCTCTCATACCATATCATATAGACAATGGCATTAAAACTGCATTTCACCCACTTACTCTTCCAATGTTTCTTCCTAGTGTGCTTACCTATCCATTTAGCAATTCCACTGATGTTGTTAGCATCCATGCTAATATTAAGCTAGCTTTTAACCCTGCACCAGAGATCTTGAGAGAATGTACAGTCAAAGTATGTAGAGATGCTGGTGGCATTCTGCATTACATTTGCAGAGACAGCATCTATTGACAATAATCAGACCTCTCCTGGTCAGATTGTCAATAGTAGGCAAAGCTTTCTGAACTGCTAGGTTAGCAGTGAAACTATGTTTTGGCACACTCACTGCATTCCAAATGATTTTGTACAGCTTCTTTCTCCTTAACTTGATTCTGAAAGCTTCATGGGCTTTACTCACATGGAATTTCTCACCTGTGCTCCATGAGGCTAAAACACTGCTGGCATTCTCCTTAGACCCTGCTTGAACAAGAATAGTATCCCTGACAGTAATAATGCTTTTCCAGAGCTCAGAATCCTGGGGTTTGGCTTTAATGTCCCACACAGATTTACCTTTCAGCACATAATTCCTGATCCAAGTGCACCATAGGCTGCTCATACGCATTTTGCTATAAGAGCCTTATTCCATCCAAGAATTTCTTTGATATGAAACCCACCCTCATTCCTTGGTGCACAAGAGCTAGACCAACTCTTAAACATCAGCTTTCTATTACCCTCAGCAATACCCCAAACAAAATCTTTACAGATTTATACGAGTATAAACAGAGAATCATTTTTTACTAATTCTAAAATGGAACGCGCCTGAAATAAAAGAAAGCAAGTTTCCCTTTGAACAAGCCATAGACGTACGGACAAGCTTTTTAGATCATGGCCGGAAAAGGCCGAGGACGCGGCAGACCACCAAAAAATAGACCGGAGAAGGAAGGCGATCACAACCATACTAATTTCATCGGAGAACATGGAGAATCAGAGACGCAGACACAAACCCAGCTGGACACGAGTTCGCCTCGACCTCTAATGTTCAGTGAGATCCTAACCTTAGCAATTAGGGATTCAGGTATGAAATCTAACCAAGATAATCATGCTAATGCAAATGAAAGCAATTTGGGGATGAATAATTCTGAGAACAATAGCAATTTGGAGACTGAGAAACCTCAAAACCCTGTTTCTGAAAAACCTGATTTTGAGACGGTGAACAAGGAAACACAGGCAAAATTGGGCACCAAAAATTGGAGTAATGTTGTGGGGAATAAACCTAAAGTAGGTATGAGCCTATTTTATGATGAAACAAGTGCAAATGCGGAGGAAATCACAATAGAGGAGATGGATATATGCCAGGAGCTGGAATACTTGAAATTTACCCTTGTAGGAAATGTGCTAGGGGCAAAACCAAAGCTTAAGGACATTAGAGAATATGTGAAAGTGAATTGGAAGGACATAGCAATGCCGGAAGTGCTATACTACAAGCGGGGATGGTTCAGTTTTAGGTTTGAAAATGAGGATGACATGAAAGAAGTGTTGAAAGGAGGTCAGTGGAAGATTGGTGGGAATGCTTTAATTCTGAAACAGCTGACACCTAAATTCTCACAGGAGCTTGATCAGGTTTCAATAATCCCTGTCTGGGTTTTGTTACCTGATCTTGAGCCTTGGCTATGGTCACCAATTGCTCTAAGCAAAATAGCCAGTAAAATAGGAACGCCTCTATTTGCAGATCATACAACGACTGTGAAGGAACGCCTCTCCTTTGCAAGAGTTATGATCGAAATTGATGTATCAGCAGACCTTCCTGATCATGTCATGGTCAATACTCCATTTGGAGAAATCTGCCAGAAGGTTAAATATGAATGGGTCCCTTACTTTTGCTCGGGTTGTAAGAAGCTTGGGCATGAATTAAGAACCTGTAAACTGAATAGGAGGAAAAAGGAGGCAGAAAAGCCAGTTTACAGACCAGTAGAGACAAAAGATAAAGCACCAGATACTGAAAAGGTCAGTGCTACTGTAACAGGGACAAATGAGGTAGCAGATACTCAGGCTACTCCACTGTCAAAGCAAAAAGCATTGGAGGTTGATGAAATGGGGTTTAGGACAGTCACAAAGAAGACAAGAGCTAGGGAAAAGAATGAAACTGAGACACAGGACACACCAATTTCTCACAATAAATTCTATACCTTAGCAACAAGAGGACTAAAGAAGATTGAATTTGCAGGCAATGCTGAGCAAATATTCCCTGATAAGGTGGATTTTTTAGGGGAAGAGGAGCCTCCTGGTACTTCTCACACCCCATGATAATAGCAGCATGGAACATTAGAGGGCTCAATGAAGCCCTCAAACAGATTGAGGTGAGGGACCTCATTCTGCAGAAAAAGGTGGCTATAATGGGTGTTCTGGAAACTAGAGTTAGACCACAGAAAGCTGATAGAATAATAAGGGGTAGATTTGCAAGATTTGCCATGGCTAATAACTATACAAATCATGTAAATGGAAGGATTTGGGTTATGTGGGATCAGCAGCAAGTGAAAGTGGATATAATTGTCACCCATGCATAATTTATTCACTGTAAAGTACTTCATCTAAGTACTAATGAGGAAATTTTCATCACCTTTGCATATGGTAGTAATGATGCAAATGCAAGGAGAGAATTATGGGAAGAGTTAGGGAAGATATCTAATACTGTTCAGAAATGGATAGTTTTGGGTGATTCAATGTTGTCAGGCATCCTAAGGAAAAGCAAAGCTCCTCTCAAGCACATGCCTCTGACATGTATGATTTCAACAATTGCCTTATTCAGTGCTGCTTGGATGACTTGAAGTATCAAGGGTGTGAATACACCTGGACTAATAAACAAGAAGGAGATCATAGGAATTGGTCAAAATTGGACATGGCCCTAGTCAATTCAATGCACACTGGCTCACTCAATACCCTGATTCATTTGCTGATATACCTACATCAGGTGTCTCAGATCACTCTCCTTTGATAGTGACATTGTTTCAGGATATTTTGGTGAGAAAACAATTCAAATTCTTGAATTGTTGAGGTAAGCATAAAGATTTTAGAGCTACTATGGCTGAAAATTGGGCAAAGCCTTGCAAGGGAAATTCTCTGTTAAAGCTGTTTCAGAGACTAAAGCATGTCAAACATGGTCTAAAACAGCTGCACTCAGAGCATTTTTCTGATCTGCCTGGAAGAGTGAGGAGAGCAAAAGAGGATTTACTTGAATGCCAGAAAGAGATGCAAATGCAGCTTGACAATGACAATCTGCAAGAAAATGATAAAAAGCTGAAAGATCATTATTGCAAATTGAAAGAAGCCGAGCTTAGTATGCTTGCCCAAAGAGCAAAAGAGCAGCATATCAAGCATGCAGACTGCTCCTCAAGGTATTTTTTTGCCAAAATAGCTGCTAGGAGGAACCAAAGTGCAGTGGGGAAGATAAATGACCAAAATGGAAGGGAATGTATAGGGCATTCAGAGGTAGCTGATGCATTTATCAGATACTATAAAGAGCTCTTAGGGAATTCAAATCAGATTCACACTTATAATGTGGAACAAATAAAGAAGGGAGCTGTAGTAAATGAGGATGTCTTTCAAGCCCTCAATGCTAATATCAGTGATGAAGAAATAAGAAAGGTTGTATGGAGTATAGACCCAAACAAGAGCCCATGCCAGGATGGGTTTACTACCGTTTCTTCAGAGATGCATGGGATATTGTTAAGATAGATGTTCATAAAGCAGTGAGGTATTTCTTTAACACTGGGAATATGATAAGGCAGGCCAACGACACTATAATCACTTTAATTCCAAAGAAGCAGAATGCAGCTACTGTTATGGACTTTAGACCAATATCATGCTGTACCACAATCTATAAAGTGATAAGCAAAATACTGGCTAACAGGCTTCAATTAGTTCTGCCAGAGATAGTAGGGGAAGAGCAGGCAACCTTTGTGAGAGACAAGAGTCTGTTTGATAATACCATGGTCTCTCAGGCATTAGTAAAGGGTTATGGGCAGCAAAATGTCTCACCTAGATGTTTGATTAAGGTGGACGTAAGGAAAGCTTTTGACTCTGTCAACTGGGAGTTCATAGCTATCTTTCTGAAAGATCTAAATTTCCCAGAGAAGTTTAGGAATTGGATTTTGAAGTGCATCACAACTACATGGTTCTCAATCAAGGTGAACAGCAGCACTGAGGGTTTCTTTGAAGGGAAATGTGGCTTAAGGCAAGGGGATCCTTTATCCCCTTATATTTTTGTCCAGAGTATGGAGATTCTCTCCAGATCACTCAGATAAATGCCAAGCATAAAGGGTTTCAGCTTTCACCCTAAATGCTCAAGAATCAGATTGACTCATCTGATTTTGCTGATGATTTGATGATTTTCACGAGGGGGCATGTTCCCTCTGTAGCTGCAGCTGTGAAATGTCTTCAAGAATTCTCAAAACACTCAGGCTTATATGCTAACACAACTAAGACTGATGTGTACTTTGGGGCCATTAAGACTGAAGTCAAACAACAAATTCTCCAGGTTTCAGGGTTTTTTGAAGGGAACTTCCCTTTCAGATACTTAGGCATCCCCCTAAACTCAGCTAGATTGAGTTCGGATATGTATGGGCAGCTACTTCAAAAAATAAAAAATGCTGTCAGTCATTGGAAAAATCAGCTGCTATCATATGCAGGCAAGATCCAGCTCTTGAATTCTGTTATCTTTGGGCTAGATAACTTCTGGTGTGCCAGTATTCTTCTTCCTAGATGTATACTCAAGCAGATTAATCAGTTGTGCAAGAAATTCATGTGGAATATTGATGATGGGAAAAGGAAAATGACATTCTACAGTTGGAGCAGAGTTTGCTCGCCTAGAGAGGAAGGTGGAATGAATATAAAGGAGGCATTGTCCTGGAATAAAGCACTCCTTTTAAAATGGCTGTGGAAATCGGAAAATGAAGGAAGTGGCATTTGGATACAGTGGATAAAGGCTTACAAGACACACAAACACTCTCTTTGGGAAGTGAAGAGTAAAACCACTTATCCTGAAAGCTGGAGGAATGTGATTAAAGTGAGAGATGAACTGATTGAGAAAATGGAAGGAGTGGAAAAAGCAAAACTCAAGCTGCGGGAATGTGGTGTCAGCAGTAATTTAAAACCAGCAGAGCTTATGATCTTTTCAGGAATGTTAAAGCAAAGGTGCATTGGACTGGTGCAATTTGGGACACAGTGAGCATGCCTAAGCACAGTTTCATCTCCACGTTGGCTGTGCATAGGAAACTCTCGACAATTGACAATCTGAGTCACCGTGGTGTGATGATAGTGAACAGATGCTATCTATGTAAGAAGGACATGGAAAACCACCCACATCTCTTCTTCAACTGTAGCTACTCAAAGGAAATATGGAATGAGCTCAGAAGATGGACAGGCTGGCAATACAAAGGCAATTCTCTTTGGAATTTTGCTGAGTTTTATGGGAAAAAAAAAGAAGAAGCAGAAGCTGGAGATCAAGATGGATAAAATGCAGCTTTACAACAGCAATTTACTACATCTGGTACGAAAGGAATTCCAGAGCTTTTGGTGGAATTGAGCATAGCTCGGATTGGATCATCTATAGGATTAAGTATATTGTGTGTGTTCGATTATATGCTTGGCTTGGAAAATGTAATTCTGAGGATGTAGTAGAGCAACTTATAAGGTAGCCTATCATAGTCTTTTAAGGGTGATACTTTGTAAGTCTTTTTCTCTCTTTTTCTTCCCCGTTGTGGATGAATAAGATGGAAACCCAAATTCTTGCAAAAAAAAAAAAATCTTTACAGATTTTATTAATAATCTTAGTAATTCCTTTTGGCATTAAGATACTTGAGCTCCAAAAGTTTTGAAATCCAAATATCACTGAGTTCACCAGGAGACACTTCCCAGCATATGAGAGAAATTGATTAGACCAGTGCAAAATTCTTGTCCTTATTTTGTGAATAAGAGGGCCATACATCTCAGAATTAAGACTGGCACTATTTAGAGGAATTCCAAGATACCTAAAGAGAAAAAATCCCTCAGAGAAACCTGATTCATGGAGAATTTGCTGCTTTAGGCTGTCTTGAACTCCTCCAAAATAAATTTCTGTTTTGCTTGGATTAGCCCTTCAACCAGAAATGTCAGCAAAATTATCCATGCATTTAACCACTGCATTAACTGAAGGAGAGTCAGCCCTTGAAAAAATCATCAAATCATCAGCAAAAGTTAGATGTGTCAGCTTTAAACTGAAAAGGATAGGAGTTATTATTTGATTAAACTGAAAATCAGACACTGGCTATCAAGGGTTGATTATTAGTTCTGGTTTTAGAGAAATCACGGGTATGGTAAAAATTAACTTTTTGAGTTTTTATAAGTTAATAACAACGCCTCAAAAACCATGTCGATAATACCCAAAGGTCTCGTTTGGCAAGTGGGATGGAAATTGGAAGATAAGATGGTGCAATTTCAGTTAAAGGAAAATCAAATTATTAAGGGCCCGTTCGGTATCACTGCCGTTTTAATAGTATGATTCTATAATAGTCATATTGAAAATAAAAACTCACAACTGAAAACTGAAAACCATTTTTTCTGGTTTTCAAAACGGGACATTTATTTTCAAAAATACGGAAAACTGAAAATAGGAAACGATACCAAACAGACCCTAACACTACATCAACTAAGTTCCTAAAAGCTGACGATTAGGCGATCTGAAACAATAGCGACCTTAGCAAGGCTATTCCTTTTGGTAATAAAGAAGGGGAAACCACAAAAATTTGCAAGATTGGTCCAACAAACCGTTGACAATATCAAAAATTAGGAAAAAGTTTTGCACTATTCTTAAATTCTTAATACACAGGTTCTCCATGAAATTTTGAGAAACTTCGTATCTATTTCGTTTATAAAAATTGTCCTTCGCCTCACTCTGGCTTCTAGTCAATCCACCACCACCCTTAGTCGAGGATAGTGCCCATAAAATTACTCGGAGTCTGGGGTTTTTCTGCCACATTGTCGCTTGATGTATTTCCAGCCATTGTAGGTGTCCTGCCTAAAAGAGAGTTTATATTAACCCATTATGTTCCTATATTGTCCACTTGAACTTAGATCAAATGAGTTTGTGTGGTACATATAGATTTGTACAATCATACATGAAAGTTAAACTAGACGAATCTCGCTTAGACTTGTAACCACGTGTCATAACAAATACTGAGAAGAAAAACGAATTTTGCACTTTATTAGGCTTTGGTAGTTCTGCCAAATAATAAAAGAGTACACCTCTCAACTAATGAACTACATTAGGTGCAGTATTCTAGTTTATAGCTAGGTAAGTATTGTGCCTATTGAAATTATAGAACTTACCTTATTTATAACAATTAAATAAGACTTAGAATTCTTTCAAAATCTCAAATCAATATCATCGATCTGAGCGGTCTCGCAATGTTGTAGATCCATCCCTTGAACTTTCAGGCTTTACAATACCTACGTCAACTTTATAAATTTTCAAAAGTATCAGTTTATCATAATCAAACGTATGACGTATGAATAAAATGTAGAGCTTGTAAGAGAGTCTAGAATCACAAATCGCAAAAATCTGGAAACTCCAATTGATGGAGAATCAAATAATCATGCAATGTCCGTCCCTATGTACTCTGTCTCACTCTTTCCATATACTAACGACAAAAAAAAAGGAAAAAAGAAAAAAGAGAAGTGAATTACTAATAATAGGTACTTAAGCAACCCCAGATACCGAGAGAGTATATAAGCTTTCTAATTGTACATCATAGTCTACCACCCCTCAAAAACTAATTCAACCTGCACAAACAAGAAATTATCAACCACTGATATAAGTATCTTTTCCTAGTTGCTAACTCTTTATCATACGAATTAGGGATCATCATGAGTGTACCCCTGATGCTATGTTCAAACCAATACAAAGGTGAAAACGTACATGGAAAAATGTAGTTGAACTCACAATATATACATCATGCGAGTTTAGTTTGTTTCTAGTTAAATACATTATGTACAAAGGATAGATTGATCTACTGAAAAGTCCAACGAAACCGAAGCCAAAGCAAGTTTTTTTCTTAAAACAAGAGCAACAGAGCACATACTCTGGAAATACAAACTTCATTCAGTTATTAAAACCAAGGATATAACCAAGGACATAGCTGAACAACCTCCTTTTCCTGCTAGGATTGGAAATCATGTATCTTCTCTATCCATACGATTGGGTCCTTGGGTTTCCGAAATAGTGTAAAATGAAGTGATTCGAATCATTGCTTTTTGACTCAAACTTAATTGTTCTAAGAAAGTCGAGGTATTTCAAATTGTTTGCTGACACGAACAAAGTCAGGAAACACCTCTTAACCTAATGAGGCATGAGGGTAAAGGCAAACTCATTTCTGAGTAACCTAAACCAGTACCTAATATCTTATCATCACATTGCCTAGACGGGTTGACATGACCACAAAGGACATCCCATAATCTTAAGTAAAGAATACAGTTGATCGTCATGATTTGTTAGCCACTCAATCCAACATTAAATTATTCAAACACAATTTAGAATTGACTAAGAACAACAGATAAGACACATGTTCGACTTGTATGACTACGAAAGACACCAGTTACTTGGCTCGCCATGCTTAGTATTATACAATCACTATTCTAACAAACACTTAAATATCATAATAGTCTATTCGAACACTTGAACATATTGCTTAATCGGTTAGACGTATGTAGTAACTTACTCCATGACAACATAAATAGTTTTGTCATCTTCATATGCCTCATAGAATTGCATCAGTTTCTTATGCCCAGTCAGTACCCCGTAATATTTTGACTTCTCTTCTGACAAACTCAATCACTATTGCTATTGTCATCTGCAAAAATCAAACTTTATCATAAGACAAAAAGACACATTTCATCAGGTCTCAAACAATTTCACCCTCAAAGGACAAACTTCACTTATACCAAAAAAAGGTTAATTGAATAATCATGATACTAAGCTGGGGTAATTACGCATTTTATTTAATCAACTACAGTAACTGAAGACTAATCATATAAACAACATAGAAAGATGGAGAAGTTATGATAGCAAAGACAGGTGATCATAGTAATCAAACATGGTTGTGGACTTGTGATGTTAATCAGAATCTGACGATCAACAATAAACATAAATAGTTAAACAACTTTTGATTACAATGTCATTTAATAAAAGTAAATCATGTAGGCTTGCAAACCAAATCACGGCTCTTTCACTGATGTAAAATTTTCAGACGAAGACCTCAAAAAAGCTAATTTCCTGAAGAAAAGGGTATAAAAATAGTTGAACTGTCCCTTAACTTTATTTGTCGGATCAGATTAAGGGGTCAGGTGCTCTTGCAAAATTGATTTATCTGGGATTGGTCCAAAGGAATACTACCCTGCACCACGGCAACACCCCCACCAAAAAAAGAAGAAGAAAAAACACTGGACCATATCTAATTTCGCAAATTAATCAAATACTCCCTCCGTTCTCCTTCAAACACCTCTCTTTCATTTTCGGGGTCTCCTTATTTAAACACCCTATTTCAAAACTTTCCAAATGGGGTAAATTTTCACCACACATCAACCCTCCACTATCTCCAAAAACAATAAACAAACCACATATTATCTCCAAAAATAATATACAAACCACTCATTATCCCCAACAATAATAAACAAACTACCCACTATCTTCAACAACAATAATAAATAAACCACTCATTATCTCCAACAATAATAAACAACCCACACCACCTTAATCCACGAGAAAAAAGGAGGGGGGTGTTTTAAGGGGGACGGAGGGAGTAAGTCTCAGCTCTATTCTAGTCACAAATTTAACATGAATCAAGTATTAATGTGATCCTGCCCGATTTAACAAACTTAACATAAGTGCCTATTTTTCGTAATTTCATTTAAGCCATAAGTCATATTGCTTTGCCTCACCTCTGTCTGTCATCTTCCTCCTACTTTTTCGTCATTTACTTTGTGACAAGTAACTACTTATCGACTAATGCGGTACCACTACCCTTTGTACGGTTCTTCCACAGATTTAATCATCTACGTACCTCTACCTTGAATGTTTACGCTTGAATTTTGAATTCGGAATTACGAAAATACGATCGATTATAAATTCTGTTTTCATTTACACAAATGATTTACAATGATACATAGTTAAAACTTTTAATGGATATCAGAATGGATCATCACCTATATGCAAATATCTCGATTCAAACTCTCAACTATATACATACATGACAACTTTTATTATAATCGGAGCTAGCAAAACTGCTTTGAATAGTTTGATTTTAAAGCTTGGTTTTATGATGTATCAAATCAATTGAAATGCGAGAAAACGATGATACGAAATTAAAGATGCAGATGGGTTCCGCTCAACTTGTTCCTTATTGTTGGTTATCGAGTGGATAGATTCATATCCGCCGGGAAAAGAAAAGGGGGTAATAACATGTTTGGATGAATATCGAAAGAGGAACTATATCCATATCTTTGCTAATTTGTTACCTATAATTAGACTTGTTGTGTCGATCAAACTATTCAGCAATATCTTTAATGAAAAAATTGTAGTGATTTTCCTGACCGAAATTTCGCTGGATCCATCAATGAAAAAAATGATGAATTTAGGTAAGTTTTATTGGATCGGAACGCATTTAGCTCAAATACACAGAAATGGCAAACACAATCAAATCAAAACAAACCATATAATCTTGGAATCAATGATTTCCCTATAGAATTCATATAATTATGGGATCAATCATTTCATGATAGAAATTGTACAATTCTATCAAAATGGGCAAATTATTTATCCATGCACAAAATAGAAAGTGTATAATTCGATTCCTAGTTATCATCGATTCCAAATTTCAAATTTCGATCCAATATATTCCCTTGTTATGTGAAGAGTGTGACACCGACTAGACAAGATATGTAATTGAAGAAGGTTGTTAAGTGTGAGATAGTTGAAGGAAGTTTAAAAGAGATCGTCGATGGTTTCACTGATACGTTGGATGGTCGATAATATATCGATGGCAATAAATTGTCCGTAGAGAGAGAGAGAGAGAATGATTTGTTATCTGATGATCACACGTATATGATATGCTTTCTTTTAGTTATTAGTACGAGTTAATTTCCTCTTCAATTATCCAATAGAGAGAGAGAGATAGAGAGAGAGATAGAGAGAGAGATTTTTTATCTGATGATCACACGTATATGATATGCTTTCTTTTATTTTTTTTGTAAGAAGGTTGTGTTTTATTCATCCAAAGTTGGGAATAAAGTTTCTTACAATATAATACCCACTAAAAGCTTCCTATAATAACATTTATCCTAGCATTTCATCTTGGATTTCATTTTTCCAAGCATATAACCTTATACAGACTTGCAGTTTCACTTGGTTCACTATCCACTCTTTGGTATGCTCTTTGTCTTGAAAAATTCTTAAGTTTCTCTCCATCCAAATGTTGTATATTGTTGCATTTTATGCCTGCTTTTGCCCACTTGGTTGTCCAATGTTTGCTCATCTTCTTCTTGCTAAACCAGAGAAGCTCTCTTTTCAGGTCCCAACTCCTCTTGCTAATCCCCAGCCATTGCAGAATGGTATACCAGATATCTTTAGAGAACTCACATGAGAAAATCAGGTGCTTGTGAGTTTCCTCTGCCTTCCTGCATAATACACATCTGTTAGCCATTTGCATTCCCCTTCCTTTCATCTTATCGACTGTGGCTATACAATTCTGCACTGCCAGAGCTGAAATGAAGCTGTGTTTGGGTAAAGTCACTCCATCCCAGACAGCTTTATGCCACTCGACCTTTCTGAGTTTTGTCCTGAAGCTGTCATAAACCTTGACAGTTTGGAATTTGTCATCTTTACTCCAGGACTTAACCATATCAACATCCTTTACTTGATCACCAACCATTTGGATTATTTCGTCCCTGACTCTGAGAATTCCTTTCCAACATTCTGCATCAGTAGATTTCTCCTTAATTTGCCAGAGACTTGGCTTTTTAAGAACATAGGCTCTTATAGTCATTTTCAAGCCTCCAAATCCACTTTGAGAGCAGAGTTTTATTCCAGGCTAACACCTCCTTAATGTCAATACCTGCCTCATCTCTTGGAGAGCAAAGACTTATCCAACTCTTGTAAATCATCTTGTTTTCCCCCTCAGTGATTCCCCATAGAAATTCTTTGCAGATTTTGCTGATTTTCTTGAGTATACCTCTTGGGATAAGAAGACATGAACTCCAAAAGTTCTCCAGACCAAAAACAACAGCATTTAATAACTGGATTTTCCCTGCAAATGACAAAAATTGTGTTGACCAGTGCTGCACAGATGCCTCCAACTTGCTAATTAGTGCCTGGTACATGTCAGCTCTGAGTTTCCGAGCATGTAAGGGTATCCCCAAATATCTGAAGGGAAAAATTCCCACGGTAAACACTGTAGCCTGCCGAATTTCCTGCTTGACTCCCTCTGAGACCCCTTCAAAATATATATCTGTCTTTGTAGGGTTAGCTACCAATCCAGACATATCAGCAAACTTATTAAGACACTCCATAACTGCCTTGACTGATGCCACATCACCTCTAGTATAGATCATCAAGTCATCAGCAAAAGTCAAGTGTGTCAGGCTGAATTTTGAGCATTTTGGATGTAAAGATAGAGAATCCTCTCTGATCAGGCATTTTTCTGAGCATCTTAGAAAGAACCTCCATGCTAAGAACAAAGATATAGGGTGACATAGGGTCACCTTATCTTAGCCCACACTTCCCAGCAAAAAAACCCTCATAGTTGCCATTCACTTTGATTGAATACCAGGGTGAAGAAATGCAGACCATAACCCATCTAATGAACAGATCAGGAAAGCCCATGTATCTCAGCATATTTTCCACAAAAGACCAGCTTAGAGAATCAAACGCTTTCTTTATGTCCACCTTAGCTTGATCAGGCTTCTAGGAGAAATGTTCTATTTTCCCATAACCCTTCACAAGAGACTGAAAAAACATTACATTGTCGAAAATGCATCTCCCCTTGACAAAGGTAGCCTGCTCCTCACCAATCACCAATCACCTTGATATGCTTTATTTTAGTTATTAGTACGAGTCAATTTCCTCTTCAATTATCCAAAAAACTAGGCACTCCATATTAGGTCATCCGAAATGAGACCACACATTTACACCCAAAAACCGTAAAATATTTTGACATTTAGATTGTTATGAGGCAATTGATCAAAATCATTAATATTCAAGGGGAAGGATCGTAAATCTTCTAATGATTTAGAGGCAATTTGTTAGAATAAATGAATATCAAATAGTATTTTGGACAGGACAATTAAACACGTATTATACTTATACCCTAATTGATCATTTCTAAATAAAGCATTCATCTCCATGTTCTCAAACCCCCCTTTAATTTCTCTAACTTTGTAAAGCAAAAAATAGCTATACTCTTGAGATATGTATCATATTGCAACTTTAAACAAGGCATTAATTAGTCTTATAATAACACAAATAATCAATACTATTTCTTTAATAGCCTATACACGCCTATGTGGCAGACTTTGAGAGCATTCATAGAAAAAAAAATCCAGCTCAAATCCTATGTCTCGGCCCGCTATCCAATTCCCTTCTCTCTCCTCCATGTAATACACACTTTAATTCGTGTTGGTCTCTTAAACTAGAAATTTCCTGAAGCCATTCATTATATTGTAAGAAGACTACATTCCAGAGAATAAAACAATTTTATCTCTTCGACTCCCCACCGCTTCATTTCATGCTTCCAACATCCAACCGTCCCAAGCTACATGTCTTCCAAACATATCTTAGCCTATTAATCATCATATTTAGTCTATCTATCTATATAATAATATTAATAGGCTAACAAAAACGTTTCTTAAAATCCACGTGGCATGTCGAGGGCAATATTAGCATCTCTCATTAGTTTTATGTATTAATCTTAGATAGATTTTATATCATGTATGTGTTTGTACTCCCAAATTATTCTTACCTCCAAATTAAATCGCAAATTTACCAAATGCCTATATTGTACTCAAAATTTTCTATAATGCATATTTATATCGTTATACATTATGAGAAAGGATTCGAATCAGTGTATATATGTTATCATTTTTGTGAGAAAAATATCATTTCATGTATAATTAGTTCATCAAAGAGAGATTTTTAGCAAGGGGAAGCAAGTATATATATTTAGACAGCGTAATTTTATGTATTTTTTCGTAGTAAGACTTTCTAATGTTTATATTTTACTATCAAAATACAATGGCAAGTTGCGAATCAATATTGTAATTGCAAATAGTTTATATTGTACATATTTTGTCTCGACATATGATCATCTTGTTCATGTTTATTTTCGATATTGTGTTTGACAATTTTATTTCTATTTTCGATATAACTAACATGTTACAACTCTACAGATAAGTTAAAAATAATCCCATGAAGTCACGGGGCCAAAAGCTAGTTAATTTTAAACAAACTCGTGATTTCACATGAACAAAAATTAACGATAATATTAATAAGCTAACAAAAAAAATCTCTTAAATCATACGTGTCACAATGAGAAATGGTTAAGATAACTTTAAAAATTAAAGTAACAAATGGAAATAAATGCATTATATCATTAATGGTTTAATTAAAAATAATGAATTAGTTTGTTTGAATAAATTTCAAAGAATCCTTTCATCTTCCTTGATGCATGTGTTTTTTTTTATTGTTTAATTGAATGTCTCTTATTTATTTATTATGAAATTAAATATTATTATGTCGATTGCAATTGGTTTGCCAAACTTGTTGGTTACATGTTAAGGCAAGTTAGTATACATGTTTCGTTTGTTTACTTTGTTGGGAGGGAATAACATGATTTTCACACATTTGCAATGAGTTGCTCAAATCCATAAAATTAGTCAAAGGAAGAGATATGGAGAGAGTAATGACAATTTAGTGGCGTTTTAGCACCTATTAGTTTTACGTATCACTCTTATATAATTTTATATTTGGGGTTAATTCACTTGTTACCCGTGTGTTTTCACAAATTGCACGTGGTACCCACTGTTTTGCCATATTGTACAAAATGCTCCTTAGATTTAACATTTTGCATGTGGTACCCTTATAGAAACTTTTTCGTTTAACATTGTTAACAAAGTGTTAAGACTATTAACTTTCAAAAAGAAGTAAATCCGTGTCATCCATTAAATCTAAATAAACGGATCGATTAAATCTTAAGGCAAGGAAAAAAATAAAAATTCTAACCCTCTCACTTTCTCTCTCCTTAAGCTTTAACCAATTTATTGTCTGATGTGGTGTGATGGTGGTGTGTTAATCCGTATGTTTTTGGCGCCTTAGGGATTCTTTCGTCATAGTTTTCTCGCGATTTGTAGACCATATAATTTGGGATGAATTGAGGCTTAATCATTGGTTTTACGAGTTTTTGGAAGCCTTAGACCCTTTTGGCGAGCCTTGGACGAGAGTGGAGGATCGAGCAACGAGTTGGAGCAAATTATGAAGAAGAAATTAGCTTGACCACACTCCAAGAACCACGCACCATCACCTTCAACTTCAAATGATCATAACTTTTTATCCTGATAATATTTTGTAGAAAGTCCAATTGGAGAGGAAAGTTCATGATCTTATCTTTCCGTTTATATATTATGAGCTCAAGATGAAGTTCAGAGGCGAGAGTTATGCCCGTTGGAAGATTGCTCTGCGCACAGTATCTCGACTCGAGGATTGCCTTCTTGGCTAGAGACTGTTCATTCTCGACTCGAGAAACTTCAGATCTCGGTCCGAGACATTGTTTTCTCGGTCCGAGAACGGCGATTTCCAGGAAGTTTTCGGGTGGCTTTTGACGATTGCTTTTCTCTTGGATTGTTTTGCTTTTGTCTTGTAGTATCTTTTGTACTTATCTAGAATAAAGGGGCATGAACCCCTCCCTAGTTTTTGATGACTTATCATATTATTTTCGAGGGAGTTTTTTTTCAAGAGAGTTCTTACGAGAGATTAGTAAAAATTATTATTTCTACTATGAATTTCATTCCAAAAATTATTGTAATAATTAGTATGGAAGGTTAAGCACCTTCTAGATCCATGGTGTAATCAAATTCTCTTATCCTACGTATTAGTAAGATTTTCTTCTCTCTAATTTGCCTTTAATTCATTGTAATTAATTCCTTATTCTTCAATTGGTTGATTTACCCTTATTTCTCTAATTGGCTGATTGGATTGAATTGGGTATTTCTTATGCTTGGTTACTTGTTGATGGTCATTGATTATTAACCCAAAAGGAAGCAACTTTTACATGATTAGTGTATGGTTATGACTACTTTGTGATTGGGGAATTAATTAGACAACTAATAGATTAGATTTGATTAGTGTCGCGGTTGCGGCTAATTAGATACTA
>JBBYHQ010000010.1:12479196-12503575 GCA_038382645.1 Spergularia azorica | reverse complement strand
TCCGGTTCTGGACCCGCCGGGTCCTAAGCGGGTCCGGGTCCGGTTCCGGGTACCCGCTTTTTTTGCTCACCCCTAGTAGTATGGGGCAGGATGTGGTTGAATGTAATAGCCACTGAAAAGAGAGGATCATATGAGTTATGATTGAGACAAGTGAGGGTAGACTTTACCAAGAAACTGTACAAATTGATCCTTTCAATTCGTCATTATGTATTTACAACCTAAGAAAAGCAGTAGCATACAATGTTGTTAAGTAAAAATGGATCAATGGTCGAATTTCCACTCCTTGGGGCTTGGTGTCAACTAGATGCTGGTGAACTTGAAAATATGCTTCATTTAGTTGGTTGACGATTGCCATTGATTCTCTAGATTGAATAAGTTAATGTTTTACAGGGTGATTTAGGATGCTATCTTCTCAAAAAAGGAAGACTGTCACCATCAAAATCCTTAAGATTTGCTCTTGATATCGCAAGGTATTAGCCAATTTAAAAGAACATTTTCAGGAAATTTGATTATTGCCTAGAAGAACAGCTTCTTTACAATAAGAATACTGTGATCTGTATTTCTCATGATTTGTTTAATCTCAGGGGTATGAATTACCTCCATGAATGCAAACCAGATCCAGTTATCCATTGTGATCTAATTCCCAAGTAAGACGACCAAATGCAAAAGACAATATCTTATTATTCACTGGGATGATAGTATTATTTTTTAATAGTTGAAATTTGGTAAGGTGCCAGAAATATTTTGCTGGATAGCGGGGGACAACTGAAGGTGGCTGGATTTGGTTTGGTACGATTGTCAAAGATATCAGCCGAGAAATTTAGATTGGCAGAGACTGGGGCTTGCACTCGTCATTTGAGTAAGCACTATCTGTTTTTAAAAGTGCTCTTTATTTTGGTGTAAACAACTGTCAAAGAAACGTCATGTTACCAGAATGTTCAGCACTGTAGCTCCAGTTTGTAGGAAGTTGCTGTTGTTGAGCACTAGTGAATGTAGTGATTAATGTCTATACTTCACATGCTCTACGAAATGTTTCTTTACTTGGCGCTCTGGATTTATTTCATTTCAGATGCTCTTGTGGAGTGTTACATAATTCTATGCCCTAATATCACTGCAACTTCTCCAGAGGG
Organism: Spergularia azorica; assembly: GCA_038382645.1. Classification (NCBI taxonomy): domain Eukaryota; kingdom Viridiplantae; phylum Streptophyta; class Magnoliopsida; order Caryophyllales; family Caryophyllaceae; genus Spergularia; species Spergularia azorica. The sequence goes on along the minus strand of JBBYHQ010000010.1, from coordinate 12,502,445 downwards.
AAAGTGTTGTCTTTATAGTTGTTCACTATGGTTGGTGATGCATCCTACATGTGAAATTTGGTGCTAGTTCTGCTTGTATACTATGCTGGTTGCAGTTTTAAGCCTAACAAGCACAGTGAAAGTTGGTATATAGTGCACCTATATGGAGAAATTTTTGCTTTCGGTAGAGGAATTTTGGGGCCATTGGCCAATTAGCTAACTTTTATGTATTGAAGCAATTTCATACTCTGCTTCAAATGAACAAATTTCATTATCTTTTAGGAGTTGAGTTCTCAGAAATTTACTGAAATGAAGTGACATTGATCTTGACGAACCTCATTTTGTTCTGGGTGTAGGTGTGTACACAGCACCTGAGCTCTACAAAGATGAAATATTTGACAAGGGTGTGGATGCATACTCCTTCGCTGTTATTCTTTATGAGGTATGTGAGGTTTGAATTTGGTTAATTTTGCATCTGGTAGCACCTCTATCTGCCTGATGGCGTCTGATTTACAGTTTAATGTACTAGTACATAGAGAACTGCTTGCCGAACGCTAGTCTGTGCCTCTGTGGCTTAGTGATTGTTTGGTTAACCATGATAATATGTAGGTATTACTAATTTTTTGGAATTGCAAATTTGGAAACTCTTTGGTTGTTAAGGTTTCAGCAAAATGTGTGATTTAAGGTTCTTATGAGTTCCCAATTCACAAAATAGAGGAATTGGTTTACCGACTAACCACTTGGGAAGTGGCAATTCCTGCAAAAATTACTTCCCAAATCCTTAACCAAACACTGCTAGCAGATTCTGATAGATTGAACAACGTAATTTAAAGTCCCATGCAGTGAAATTTCCTAGGTTTTTCCAATTCTGGATAGCTCTCAATGTAGCTGGATCCTCTTGCAATGACGATCAGGCACTAGAGAAAAAAAAAGAAAAAAAGATCAACCTCGGCCTGGTAATCCTCCTTCCTGATATACTAGCCAGTTGCAGTAACATTAAACGCTTCTCTGTTACATACGGATGCTCTAATGTCCTATATATATTCGAGACGCCACATAAGATGTTTAATTTGGGGGAACTAGAAGTCCTGGGGCTGAGGGATCTTAGTCAGAATATGCTCCTGTACTTGCCCTTGATTTAGGAGGACAAGTGAAGGCTTGTAGGAAGCAGAATACTCAACAAGTCCTAATTTTTTATTATACCTGGTTGATATTTGGCTCACTACGTGTATGTGACAGTTTGTGTTTTTAAATGTTTTATATGTGAACGAAATCAAAAGTAAAGCAAAATCAAACCTAGAGTCCTATCTAAGTAATGAACCAATGCTCACTAATAATGCGATTAGCAAATAATGTCGAACTAAGAATAAAACTACTTAGCTCAATTTGTGTTCAAAGCCTGAACGAACGAATTGAAAGAAACACTCTTTCGACTATTTTCTTATTAATTTTCAAATCTCTGCGTCTAAAAAAATACAGGGTGCTATTAGACAGCCTAGACTATTAGAAGATTACACAAGGAAATAAGACACCTAATAAGATATGGAAACATGACTTCCACTACCCTTTAGGGAATTTATTATTTGCTGAAAAATAAGACACTTAACTAAAATTAAGAAATTAGGAGTACAACAGTACAACTCTCAATAATCTCCTCCCTACAACGTTTCAATGACTCAAATAATAGTACTGCTGAATCGATTCAGTCCTATGTTCTAGATCATACAAAATTGTATGAAAGATAGAAGCATTCTCAGAATCCCAACATTTTCAGGCAATTTGTTCTATGAATACCGTTCTTGGAGCCCTAATCTACATGTTTAATAGGTTCTCAGCAAATTCCTGTATGTTCTTGTCAGAGCTGCCACCTTCTTCCATAGCCTCTTGAGCCAGTTCCTTCCATTTCTTGACATTGCATTTGAAGTTTCTTCCTGTCTCCCCTTCCATTACTTTTCGGATGCAGGATTCCATTTCATCCTTGGTTACAATGCCCTTTACATTCACCTTAACCCTGACCCCAATTTTCAAATATCTGCTATATGTTTGGCATTGCAGGGTTGGTCTGTCCATTGAGGAATCACCACCATACGAACCCCCACGCTTATAGCTTCTAGAGTCAAGTTCCATCTGCAATGGGTCATGAAATAGCCTGTTGCTGGATGAGCTAAAACTGCTAATTGAGGGACCAGTTAACAATCAAGCCTTTTCCTGCCATCTCAGTTTTATTATTCAGAGGAAGCTTGCTCTCTTCTGAAGCTCTGAAAACCCACAAGAAGTTTTTGTCACTTTCCTTTAAACCTTTTGCTATTTCTTCCATTTGCCCTTCTCCTAGAGAAGACAAGCTTCCCATGGATATGTAAACAACTGATCCGCTTTCGTTAGAGAGCCACTGAATGCAAGCATCTGTTTCAGGCTGAGCCCATATCCTCTGCCATCTCTCAGGCGCTTGTCCAAGTACATTGAGGGAATGGTTGGTCCTACACTCCTTATTGGACAAATTCTTGCCATAGTTTTAAGCACCTGAATAGAGTCGTAAAGTTTATGTTACTGCCTACAATTACAAAAGCCTTATATCTTAATCTACAGCAAAGTAACATTAGGATTTATACTCCTGAAATCTTTTGTGCTTGTGTTGTGTCTGTGTGTGTTTCCAATCCGAAGAACCAAGAAAATGACATATCAGAGTATGCACAATTGTTTCGGACATAGTTTGTCTTAAAATGCCTAGACACATTACTAGCCGATAGGTAATATATGTTCATGTAGTACTCCTTTACGTCTATTGAAAGGCGTAACCATACTCAAGAATAAGAAACTTTACAACAGAAGACAGAAATCTTACTCTCTCCTTCCAACTTGTCAATAGTGTTGATGAAGAGCATTTTGGCCTTGCCAAAGGCCAAGGATTGATTAATTTTGAGGCAATTAAGGCCAGGATAAGACACAGAATTCATAAACAGTGAAGGTATGTCATCAGCCCTTGACAAGAGCAATGAAGGAACCGACATCAGAGAACATGTAATGGGACTGGTCAAACCTCCCTTGTAAACATGATACTGGAGTAATCAACAGCTGCTGACTGAGTGAAAAATGGTGCGCCATCGATTCCAACTGCTAGTGCCACGTTCTGTATCCAAGTTAGAGCACTGTCATACACTACGAACTTGACATGTTTCGTGGTGCTCTTGTACTTCTCGATTGGTTTACATAGACTCTGAGTATCACTCTTTCGAAAATCTTGTAGTAGGCCTCATGATTCTCTACCTTCCTCCATCTTTCAGACCGTCATAAATAGGCTGGATTTGAATGACACCAGACTGAGACTGAGGCGGGAGTGTACTTGCTAAGTTTAGTGTGTGATGAGGTTTGTCACTAGCCAGTTAAAGTAACATTAAAATCTTCTCAGTTACACATGGATGCTCTAATGTTCTAAAAATGAAGAACTAATTTGTTGGCACAGAAGATGCTTAGTTGGGGAGGAACTAGAAGTCCTGCAGCTGAGGGACCTTAGTCTGAACATGCACCCAATTTTGAGTAGTCATGTACTCGTGTACTCATGTCTACTTGTACTTGCCCTTGATTTAGGAGGATAAGGGAAGGCCTGTAGAGGAAACAGTATGCTCAACAAGTCATTTTGTATTATTGTAGTTTCTTGATATTTGTCTCACTACGTGTATAAATCTCTCTTGCGTAGATGATTGAGGGTGTTCATCCTTTTCACCCAAAGCCCGCTGAAGAGGCTATCAAGCTTATGTGTTTAGAAGGAAAGAGGCCACCATTCAAGAAGCTGAAGAATTATCCATCAGACTTAAAAGAGTAAGTTCCGTTCATGCAGGATTGCACTCTCAGGCTTTGTCGAAGCTTGGCTTTATGTGTTGTTATATCATCCTATACAATGAGTGTTCCGTTATTTCAATCTCCCGATTTTTATTGTGCGAGTAAAACCCCATAAAACATTTTTACAGTGACCCTTAAAGAAACTGTCACTTGCCTTGTGACCTGTATTCAGCTAGATACTATGGCACACTGAGGTTCATTTTCCCTTTCAGAACTCATGAATCTACCAACTTCTTGATGTATTTGCATCTCCACCGTCTGTAGTCCACTCTTTCAGCTTCTTCCTAATGTTTACATACCAGATACCACTATACCATATATGCCATATTTGAACTTTGAACTTGTCATTGCTTCTTTTTCTTCACAACTGTTGACTGTCACAGCAGTTACCCAAACCTATGTGCCATGTGAACTAAGTCACAATAATGGCAAATTCAGGTTGCTCGAAGAATGTTGGAGCGAAGATCCCTCTGTGAGACCGAATTTCACTGAGATCATTTTGCGGTTGGACAGGGTAGTTACCCAAGGCTGTAAACAAGGCTGGTGGAAAGACACCTTCAAACTTCCTTGGTTGTAAGCAGCAGGACACTTGTAATTCGACTTGGTAAGCATCTTGACATTAGCTTAGGCTTACAACTAATCCATGTTAAACAAGTACATTTCGTAATCACATGGATTATATTTCTTCCAAGATTAACACTGTTAGAAACCGATGCAACTTCTTTGGATTGAGTGCAACATTCAACAGTTTTTCAGTACTTCCATAAAAACTTAAAACAGCATGGTCAAGTACTCTACTAAGGATATGACTGTCATCCTAGTGACACAAGTAGTACATTTCGGTGGAATGACGCAATCTGTTGTACTTGTAGGAACGGAAAGAACTTTATGTACGCGCAGATGCTTTGGGGAAGACCATAATACAACATTTTCACGAGAAGAAGCCGCGGGATTTTTCACATTATACTTGCTCTGATAAATTTTGATGGAGGCGGCTGTTGGAATGAAGAGAATTGGTCTGTAAAGATGTTACATACTAAAAGCATATATCAAGTTTTTTGTTCTTGTGCTCCATAGCGTTCCTTTCTTTTCTGGAAAGAGCTGTAACAGTTCCTTTCCATATCATGTATATTGTGTGCCAAAAAAAAAATGTAAAACAAAGTGTTAATATGCGTTAATAAGCAGTAAAATGTAGTATAATCTTACTGTATGTTCTCTCTTTCAACTCACTATTTTTATTCTTTTCCTGTTTTTTGAACAAATTCTTTTCCTGTTCTTGTATCATGGTTAAAGATTAAATTCATTGCCTTGCTATCATCATGAGCTCGCACTTTTGGTTGAAACCATCATCTTACATGATACCTTAAGAGGCCATGTTCGGCAAAACATTAAAAACTACAATAGTAGAAAGTAGTATTTTGACCGGATCAAACTGATAGTAATACCTGTTTGGCTGATATCATTTAGTTGGTAGTTCGGTTAAAGCAAATTTTAATAACTCAACATTTACTTTTGCCGAACAAGTCCAATATCAACTGTTACTTTTGCTTCTAACATCAATCTTTACTTACCAGTTACTCCAGTCTGTTTCCACACAACTGCCTGCTATATAAACAGTTGGAGTTTAGGACTACCGAGTAGAGTCAAAGTCTACCAAAGAGAGGAGGCGGGATTCGACATACCAAGGGAAGAAGCCCCAATACTTGTACGAGTATCGTACAGTTGCGTAGCACAGAACTGATCTCCCCACGACCCCACCCCAAGCCTAAAACCCATTTTCCTGCTTAAATCCCTTTCATTTTTCCCCATTCTCTCTCTCTCTCCTCATCACCGGAACTTGTTCTGCAAGCTCTCATCAGTCATCACTCTATAAGTTATTCTCATTTCTATTTCTTTTTTAAAAGAAGTCAATGCTTTGATTGTATTTACCATTTTGAAAAATCAATTTTCCGATCATTTCTTGGTTTGTACACTTGATCATAGATGCCTGATTACTTTGTAATGTCCATCAGATTGGATTGTTATCGTTTTTTCGCGGTTGGTCTGTATCCATGACTGACTTGGGGGATGGATAGCTTGTAGGAGAATCATTTTCACCTTGATTGCTCTAAAAGCGGTAAATTTTAACGCCAATCAGTAATTTTTATGGTCGTAAAAAACTAAGACTTGTTACACTTTGTGACTTGTGAGGGTGATATAATTTGGTGAGTGCTAAGTTTATGAATTATACTCTAAATTAGGATCGGAATAAGTATGATTTTAAAGGCGGTATTGTTCAATCGAGTGACTATGTATGGGAGTTTTACTATAGGAGACTCGGAGTTCATGGTGCTAAAATACTAGTAAAAGGTGAAAAGAGAAGTTCTTTTTGATGAAATTTCGACTATTGGACATTTAGGGTCGTAGGGAAGGTCTTTGGGAGGTTGCAGATCAGTTGCAGTTGTAGAAATTTAATTGACGGAGTGGAACTTTTGCTTTTCTTCGATAAAATCCTGATGTATTTAAAGGGGTTTTAGTTTGCATTTAAGGGCTGTTTGATTTAGAGGGTTTTAGAAAAAAGGTAAGGGAATATTGTGCTCCAATTCCTTGAAAGATGTTTGGTTGATGTTTTTGGTTGCCATGTTGATTTCCTCGTGAAAAAATTGCAATTTCATTGCGATGTTGGAAGTTACTTTTAAACGTAATAAATAATATTGAGAAACTGATATTCGTTGTGCTGCAGTGAAATCTTAGACTGTAGTTGGTAATTTAGCTAGGTAAATGGATTCAACAATCTCAAAATGGTGGTGTTCTGAGTCGTCCGATGTAAATGTTGAGTGATGTTAAGATGAGAATTGGATTGTTAGACTCTGTTAGTGTTTTGGTTCGCGACAATTGTGCTCTGTCCCGAAATTTTTCTGGATTGAAAATGTAAATATTTGATTTTACACTTATATTTACCCCCCCCCCCCCGGTTGCATAGGCTGGATGCATGCTTGTTGAGCTGTATCAGCTTGATGTATGATTTGTTCACTGTTTCAGGTGCATTGAATAACCCTTTTCTGGTGATATTTTGATATTACTGAACTCTAACAACACTTTCATTCATGAATTGCTTGACATACAGGCCTGGGAAATGTGAGTGTGCCGTATTGTGTGAGGGCTGCGTTTGTTGCTAATGGCATCCAGAGTTTTAGTAAGGAGGAAAAGAGTTTATGTTGACTTTCTGAATGTACATGTACGATCGTTTCAGAGTTTGCAACATGCCACTCCCGGGCAGTCCACTCAGAGTTTAGGTTTCCAGAGTGTAAGCTCCGCTAATGTTTCTTCAAGATCTGATAATGTGAAGGAGGGACAGACACCTTCCATTCCTAGTACTAGATATGCTCAAGCAGAATTTTCTGCTCTAAGAGAATATAGATATAAATGTTTCAGAGTTCCATTACCTGGGTGTCAACGTGAGATACCCAAGAAGGGACTGCCAATTGGGACGGAGTTACAATTTATATGTCACGCTTCAACTGCAGCTGCAGGTCAACCAGAAAATGACGATAAGGAAAAGGAAGCAGTTGGTACTAAAAAGAAAAAGGAAGCATCCCCAGAGGAATGTGATGAAGCTGTACTTGGCTTGAGCACAGTAAAAGCAAAAGTGAAGTCTCAACTAGAAGAGTCCCAAAACGGTGCTAAGACTGTCCTGCATAGACTTTGGATGTCACTTTTAGGAATTGGTCCTGCTCTAAGAGCTTTAGCTTCAATGAGCAGGTTTGGGTTGGGTGCTCATGGTGATTTCAGGTGGTTGGTTTTTCCTCATCAGATGGTTGTTTAAAGTTCATGTATAATTCTTGATGCAGGGAGGATTGGGCGAATAAGTTGTCTCACTGGAAGGATGAAATTAAATCCACTGTACAGCACTACTGGCTGGGCTGCAAACTGTTGTGGGCAGATGTGAGAATTAGTTCAAGGTTGCTCGTAAAACTTGCTGGTGGAAGAAGCCTCTCTCGACGAGAGAGGCATCAGCTTACACGAACAACTGCAGATATATTTCGGCTTGTCCCTTTTGCTGTGTTTGTCATTGTCCCCTTCATGGAGTTCCTGCTACCAGTATTCCTGAAGCTGTTTCCGAACATGCTTCCGTCCACCTTCCAAGACAAGATGAAAGAGCAGGTGAGCTAATGGCATCATATCTGATTGATTTCTATTTCCCTTCTTTTTTCTTTAACTTGGTTCATATGAGGCTTAAGTGAAACTGTCTTCATGGTTGTAAGCATTTTGAATAACCAATCAGTACAAAATGGTTTAGTGATGCTTTTGGCTTGCCTTTTGTGGTGTCTATAAACATTTATTGAGACTGTATTTGTGTCTGGTATTGTTTGTGTTGTATTGCCTTTCTAGACTGGTTAATGGTTAAAACTCTATTGAGGAAGTACATACAGTCAGTATGTGTTTAATTATGTATTATGTCATACCGAAATATCATTTCTAATGTCTGTGATTAGCTGGGATGATGATGGACCATCAGTTCAGTCGAGAACATTTTTGTTTTTTTTGGGCATATGATCCTCTTGTCAATCCCTAAAAAATAAAAAAGTTCCCTCGATCCCATTTGAGTCTGAAATTATAGATATGAAACAGATAAAAGTATTTACTGAATGCTTTATAGTTTGCACAACCTTCCGTTAGAATTGTCTCAACATGTTCTCACGGGGAATTAAGATAAATGTTATGAAATATAAAGGTTAACACTACAAGACAACTTCATGAAAATGAAAATAGCTAATAAACGAACATTACAAGCTAGGAGTAAATAATATGAATGGGTGAGCAAAGTATTTTATTATCAACTCAGAATTTTTTCCTTTTCATTTTGGTAGTCTGCTAAAGTCATGTTGAATAGGGAGAACTCACCTGTTCTGATCTCTTGGAACTACGGAGTATTTCTCATTTGTTTGTGAAATTTTTTAGTTTTGTCAATATTAGTCTTAGATTGCTCAAGTTTCACAACGTTCAGGTGGAAATAATATATTCAAATCTATGTTTACTTGAAAACGTCAATCTACATCCAGAACCCTAAATTTGTCTATGAATGATGGCATTTGTGTGATAATCTGCTGAATCAATAAAATTGATTGCCTCGTGCATGACGCTTCTACGCCTTTGCTAGATAACTCTGTGACAGATTGTCTTTTTTTTTTTTTTTTTTTTTTTTTGGTGGTTCACAAATAGGAAGCCTTGAAACGGAGATTAACTGCAAGAATAGAATACGCGAAATTTCTTCAAGACACTGTCAAACAAATGGCTAAAGAAGTGCAAAATTCACGTAGTGGGGAAATGAAAAAAACCGCTGAAGATCTTGACGAGTTTCTGAACAAGGTAGGAGTATGTCCTTTTCTTGCAGTTTGGTATCCTCTTGGTCTTCATTTTGTATTGATGCAAGTCTGTGGTGATGTAGGTCAGAAAGGGTGCTTGTGTCTCAAATGATGAAATTTTAGGTTTTGCCAAGCTGTTCAATGATGAGCTTACACTCGATAATATCAGCAGGTTCCTCCTCTTTTAGTCTGTTGTGATCTCTTTAATTATGAATTACATAACACTGTAATCTTGCATATCCCACTGGGAAGTTATTTTAATATAGTTTCACATTTCTGTTCTATTGTACATTTTCAGGTCCCGATTAGTGAATATGTGCAAATATATGGGAATAAGTCCTTTTGGTACAGATGCATATTTGCGGTACATGCTCCGCAAGAGGCTGAAAAGGCGAGTCTTTTGCCACCAGTTCACTTTACCATTCAATTCAGCGGCTGTCTGTGATTGGAATCATAAATTGCAATCACGGTCTAATCTTGTATTCAAATAGATTTGAACATTGGGAACAACTAGGTGCATCATATTATGTTGGCCTGTTTAAATTGCAAGGTTATCATTATTGCTCTATTTTTTCTTATCTTGAGGACATTTATTATCATAGGAATGACTGATCTAGTGTTCTTGTTTTTGTTTTCTTTTTGTTGGGCCTTTGTCAAAATTTATATCCAATGTTGAAATTTAAAGATTAGTTCATGTTTTTTAGTCCAAAAGTTAATCTCTTTTAACAAATGGAAAGCATGTTGTCAATGTAGATCTATAAGAAGTGATATGTTCTAAATAAGGATCTCCTCTTCGTATGTCTTACATTAGGTATCTGTAGGTAATGAATATATGTTTTGCTTTGTTTATATATTTTCGTAACTTTGACTTTCTTGATACTTGATTTATGGACTAATTTAGGAGTCGGCAAATATAGTTATTTACATGTAAAATGAGAGTTCAGTTTCTGTAAAATTTGGTTAAAGAGTTGGAAGTTAATATTTCGATTTGAGGTGTTCCAACTTGCTAGTCTCTCACGTTTTCCACTTAAATGAGATATAGAGGCGCCTGGCAACTGTTTCTTTGTTTTTCAGGCTGTCAAAGCCATGACCACCTGGTAGTGTGGTTTGGCAGCCTATGCGAACAGTTGAACTTATTCTGTATTCAGATATAAATGTCTTACCCAAATGTAATTAGTAAATGGTTAACATTCCAAAGATCGAAAAACTTTGAAGTTGACATTGGTTCGTTTTCCTTCACAATTCTGATATTTGCGGGTGTGTGATTACCAAGCCATCTTTGGTGTGTATATGCATCTGTATGGGTCTATGTATGCTTTCAATTGATGCTTCTGCTAATTTATTTCCCCATTTCTTTTAAAACTGCAAGTACAGGATTAAGGATGATGATAGGTTGATTCAAGCAGAGGGCGTTGAGTCACTTTCAGAAGCTGAACTTCGCGAAGAATGCAGAGAGAGGGGCATGCTTGGATTAGTATCAGTTGAAGAAATGCGCCAACAGGTAGCTTTCTTTTCTAAAGTTTTCCTTTTCCACTTATGAAATTTTTGGGACTGGGGTAATGTTGTTGTTATGAATTTTTTGGTTGCCTAGAGGGGGGTGGGGTGGGGTGGTAATAATGTATTCAGTGTTGTTACTTGTGTACTTGTGTTTATATTTCTTGAAAAATGTATAATGTAGTTAATCTGTTGAATTGTTTGTTCTTGTGCTTAGCTTGTTGTTATGAATCAGGGAAATACCTATGTTGTTGATAACAACCTTTGCTATGGTACAATATCACAACAATGGAGTTGCATATGTGCTTTTGGTCTTTTGTGTGTAAATGTCTTACTTTTGTTAGAAACTCAAGCTTGTGTTTAAGAAAGGATCTACTCTATAGTTTACGAGTTCCTGCGCCTTGTCACTATTCTTTGGCCTCAATGCGGAAAACCGTAGCAATAATGTTATTTTGGTCAAACTTGTTATATTAGACTAGGTGTGTGACATTGTAAATGCCTCCTTTAATCGGATTTATATCACTATGTTCTTGTCCTTCTTCACTATATGCTGCTGGAGATAATGGAACTTCATGATTTTGTGCAGCTTCGTGATTGGCTGGATTTGTCACTTGGTCACTCTGTCCCGTCTTCCCTTTTGATTCTTTCTAGGTATGTATATGTAGTGGTCTTTATTTGTTCATTGTGATTTGTGGTCATGATATTACGTAAAGAACTTGAAAAGTCTACAGGTCACCTTCTTGAAAGTTTACTAGTGAACCTGATTCTGACTTTTGCTATCAGGGCCTTCACAGTATCAGGAAGGCTGAAACCTGAAGAAGCTGTTCAGGCAACTTTGTCTTCTCTTCCCGATGAGGTTGTAGACACTGTGGGCATCACTTCCTTGCCCTCAGAAGATTCTGTCTCTGAGAGGAGGAGGAAATTGGAGTACCTTAAGATGCAGGAGGAGCTCATCAAGGTTTAGTAACCTATCATGCTTCGTTTTCGCACCTTGCTGCACCACACCTCCAAAATTGTTCAAAGTTTCAAACCATTAAGAAAGTATCTGATATCTGTATAAGCATAATATTGCTTTTATTATTAACTGATTGTGTCTGTTTCGCCAGTTTGGGGTAGCTGTGGTAGGAAATAAATGGACCTAAGGTTAAGAACAAGCTTACATTATATGGGGGAAGAGGAAGGGGGGCTGTGGTGTTGGTTTGGTTGTGGTGCTCTGCGTTTATGTACATTTACTTTGCAGAAACAACATTAATAGTGCAACGGTGACATTTTACTTGAACAATCATTCTAGTTGTTTCTCCTGTGTCTTTATACAAGGGGTGGGAGTTTATCTAATCTCTTTTTATCCCATCTCAGATTGGTCTTGATTGATTGACTATTTCTGGCCAACTGATCACAGGGTGAGGAAAATGAAAAGCAAGAAGAGCAAGCTAAGATGAAAGATACTACAAAGACCGAGGATGATATCGCACTTAAAGAAATGAATATTGCAACTGCAAGAGAAGCACAAGAACGAGCAAGGGCAAGAGCAAAAGGAAAACAAGATCAGCTATGCGAACTCAGTCGTGCATTGGCTGTATTGGCTTCTGCATCTGTATGACCTGAATCTTTGTCTTCGCCTCATCAGATAAACTTGTGCAATTCTAATAAATATCATCCTGCCATTTTTTGCAGTCAGTGAGCAGGGAGCGTGAAGAATTTCTAAGGCTCGTCAAGAAAGAGGTATGCAGAGATTATGTATCAGCCAAAATTGATAGAGAGGATGTTATGTGATCAGCATTACCACACATTCAGAAGAAGAATAGTGTGGAAATCAGTAATCACCAACAGAAGATGATGACCCGCCATTACATCAATGTCATGTAATGGTGATTGTTGTGTAAAATCTTACATCAATTCAAGTTCCTCGCTCATCCACATTACCCAACTATTTTTGAACTTATAAGATCTCATTACATTACAATGTTGATTACATACTACCAAACATAGCCCAAGTATCTTTGGGCTGACCTTTTACATTTGTCTTATTGATTTTGATTGGTGAAAATATCCCGAATCCTTCAATGTGAAGCCGGTAGAGAGTGGAGATTCCCCTCCCCCCTCCATCCCTTTTAATTTTGTGTGTGTTTTGCAGCACAGCTTACACCTGCCATTCAAAAAGTTTTGCATAAGCCTGCCTGACCATTTGTTATCACTTTCCATGTTTTTTCCTTCAATGCTTCAATTGTCATTTTCGTGTGAACTTCAGAGATTTTGAAGATTTATTTGGTAACTTGACCAACTGATGTTGATTTTTGGCCCTGGTTCCCACTTGAAATAAATGACTAAAAATTAGCATTTCCAGACGAATTTCAAATTCTCTGGGCCGGACTTAACTGGTTATGGTGTGGCTGACACACCTGTCCAGTCTATATACTATAAATCCTTGATCGCATAATTATGGTTTTCATTATCATATACAAAGAAGGAAGTTCCACTTACCATTGTTGTTCTGTTCATGATTACAGATAGAACTCTATAATACTATGGTAGAGAAGGAGGGTACAGATGGTGAGACTGAAGCTTTGAAGGCATATAGGGCTGCCCGAGAAGAAAGTGACCATGCGGCTGAATCAGCTATTGGGGATAAAGTCTCGTCAGCACTGATAGACCGAGTAAGTCTAGTTTTCCCACAGAATTAAATCCCTGTTTCTTGGTGTTTGATATGGTGTGAGAACTCTCTGATTTCTTTCTCTGCTGAATGTTTGTAGGTTGATGCAATGCTCCATAAACTTGAGAAAGAAATTGACGATGTAGACGCGACAATTGGTGATCGCTGGCAGCTACTTGACAGGTATGTCAGATGCCTGGCTAAGGGTTAAGAGATATCTTGAGACCTTTAGCTTCCTCATCTTCTATTTTGAAATAATTTAAACGGTTGCAATTATCTTAGTTTGAGGAATGATATCCTTGATGTTTGTTGTGAAGGGTATGACTCCTAGAAGATCTGTTTGCTTAGGACAGGTTAATCAGGATATGGTTCATGCAGTCATGTAGAGACTCTGCTGGCCTGGAGAATCAAATTTCGGAAATAAAATTATCTATGGAAGGGTCCATATCAAAAGATTATTTACTCTAAGTTTGTTGGCATAATGACATAAAGACACATATTATGTGCCTATTCTTGGCAGTTGCGTTGAATTTTGTGAATGACTTAACACTTGTTATCTGCCTCTGCAAAACCTTTTGGTGAAGTGACCATAACCATCTCTCCTTTCGGCCATGGATTAGGGAAGTAGACGTTATGACATTTGTCCAAAAGTCCGACTATGTTAAGGCACTGTGAAACAAGTGAATTTATATAGTGTCTCAGTGACTGGTTTGTGAAGATCAATTCAGTTATAGCAATCGGGATGGAAGTTGTCTTCGAACTATACATCATATTTTGTTTGGTACTCCCTGCAGGGATTTTGATGGAAAAGTAACAGCTGAGGAAGTTGGAGCTGCTGCAACGTATCTGAAGCACACGTTGGGCAAGGAAGGTGTCCAGGAATTGATTAGCAACCTTTCAAAAGATGGAGGTAACGATTTATAAGATTGTTCTTCTTATAAAATAGCAGTTTTTTAGCTGCTTGATGTTTCTAGTAAGTTGTTAGACGACTGTATGTTCACTATGTCAAAGGGAGACCTACTCAAATGCTTGCCTCCCAACATTGGTCTGTGTAATTTTTCTTACTCTTTTGTGACCTCTTCTAATCCCTGTTCTCTTATTCCCCTCCATTCAAGACCAATCTTCCTATCACGCTTTTAAATGTGCAGATTTAACTATGTTAGACTTATTAAAGAAAATCTTAAATTTGGTGAAAAACAGTATTGTTATGTAAATTTGTCTCACAAATATATACAAGTTTTGCACAACTCTAACATAGCTAAATCTGCACCTTGAAAGCGTGCCGAAAAGAGAGAAAATTTGGTCTTGAATAGAGGGAGTACGTGTTTCTTCTTTCCTTTTTTTTTTTCTTTTTTTTTTTTGTGTGTGTGTGTGTGTGTGTGTGTGTGCCCGCGCTCTAACTAGAAGTTTATTTTCGATTTGTGTTGAACCAGATGGAAAGATTCTTGTCGAAGATATTGTCAGATTAGGCAGTGGAGCTGCTGACAACCACTCTGCGGAGTTGGGGGAGGCTAGACGCTGATCTTGGAGGTGTGCATTTATGCTGTGATAGTATTCAATCTTTCTTTGATGCTTATAATTTAAACCCAAACTACCACAATACCTCACCATTTGATATGGTTTCAACTTCCATGGTGGAAGTATTGGCTCACCAGCATCTGCTTTTATATGGTGTTGGCTTTACCTTATTTATGTAGGCTTAACATCGTGGAAGTATTGAGTTAACTTCCGTATAAACCGATTAAATACTACGGAGTATAAAACTTTTTCGTATTCTGTCAACTGACTTTTACCATAGGCCATAGCAGTGTTGGATATGGCCCTCACTTTTCATGTTTTTGTGCTTCTGTTGTTCTAAACTGTACTAGTACACTGCTTCATATGTGGCTACAACACCTGAGTCTCGTCGTCATTTTTGCCTACATCCTGTAATTATAGCTAATTGCTGAACAGTGGAATATAATTTGAAAGTAAAACAAATGAAAGGACAGAAAGATAACATTTATGAAAAATAGAAGCATTCCCAAAATCCCAATATTCTAAGCCAATTTGTTCTATGAATACCATTCTTGGAGCCCTACATGTTCATTAGGTTTGCAGCAAATTCCTCAATGTTCTTGTCAGAGCTGCCACCTTCTTCCATAGCCTCTTTAGCCAGTTCCTTCCATTTCCTGACATTGAGTTTGAAGTCCC
The DNA here is from genome assembly GCA_038382645.1 of Spergularia azorica. Classification (NCBI taxonomy): domain Eukaryota; kingdom Viridiplantae; phylum Streptophyta; class Magnoliopsida; order Caryophyllales; family Caryophyllaceae; genus Spergularia; species Spergularia azorica. The sequence continues at coordinate 12,486,947 of JBBYHQ010000010.1, read as the reverse complement.
TTCCCGTCTCACCTTCCATGACTTTCCGAATGCAAGCTTCTACTTCATCCTTAGTTACAATGCCCTTTGCATCCAGCTTAACTCTGACACCTATCTTCCAAACATCTGCTATGTGTTTAGCATTGCAGGGTTGGTCTGTCCATTGAGGCATCGCCACCATAGGAACCCCCAAGCTTATAGCTTCTAGAGTCGAGTTCCATCCACAGTGTGTCATGAAACAGCCTATTGCTCGATGAGCTAAAACTGCTAATTGGGGGCACCAGTTGACAATCAACCCTCTTCCCTCAATCTCAGTCTTTATATTCAGAGGAAGCTTGCTCTCTTCTGAAGCTCTGACAACCCACAAGAAATTTTTATCACTTTGCTTCAATCCTTTTGCTATTTCTTCCATTTGCCCTTCTCCTAGTGAAGCCATGCTTCCCATAGATATGTAAATGACTGATCCGCTTTCATTAGAATCGAGCCACTGAATGCAAGCATCTGTTTCAGGCTCAAATAGGCTGAGCCCATATTCTCTCTCATCTTCCAAACGCTTATCCAAGTACATTGAGGGAATTGCTGGTCCTACTGTCTTTATTGGAGAAATTCTTGCCATAGACTCGAGCACCTGAAGAGAGTCGTAAAGTTCATATTACTGCTACCATGACAGAAGCCTTAAATCTTATGTTACAGCAAAGTATACTAGGAATTTATACCCTGGATAGCTTTTGGGATTGTGTGCGTGCACACGTGGGAGTATGTTTATGTTTCCAATTCCGACGGATCCACAATAATTTGGGGCATAGTTTGTGTTAAGCTGCCTAGAGACACTACTAGCTGATTGGTAACATATGTCATGTAGTACTCGTTTTCGTCTTCTGAAAGGTATAATTATACTTGAAAATAAGAAAGTTAATCATAAAGGATAGAAATCTTCATGTACCTGTTCTTCCAACTTGTCAATAGTGTTGATGAAGAGCATTTTGGCCTTGCGAAAAGCTGAGGATTGATTAATATTCAGGCAATTGAGGCCAGGATAAGGATGAGAATTCACAAGTAAAGAAGGCACTTCATCAACCCTTAACAAGGGCAATGAAGGTACTGACACCAGAGAACCTTTAATGGGACTGGTTAAACCTCCCTCATATACATTATAGTGAATAAAATCAACAGCTGCTGACTGAGTGAAAAATGGTGCGCCATCAGTACCAGCTGCTAGTGCCACGTCCAGGATCCAAGGTAGAGCACAGTCATACACTACTAGCTTGACAGGGTTCGTAGTGCTCTTGTAGTCCTTAATAAGTTTACTTAGACTCTGAGGTATCACTCTTTCGAAAATCTTGAAATAGGTCTCATGATTCTCAACCTTCTCCCCGTCTTTCAGACCGTCATGAATAGGTTGTATTTGGATGACGTCCGACTGAGACTGAGGCGGAAGTGTTTTCGCTAAGGTGAAGGTCGTAATGAGAGTCGCTTTGAGACCTTTAGAAGCTAAGCGCTTTGCGAATTGGAGCATTGGGTTTATGTGTCCTTGTATAGGGTATGGGAAAACTAGAACATGAGCTGACTCTATTCTCTTTCTTTCTTCCTCCATTGTTTGTTTTCCTGAGGTCTAAGTTTCTTGCTTTAGTGGATATCTTCTTGAGCTAGATGATGGCTTGTGAAGTTTGTGAAGTTTGTTAAGTCAGTGTTGTTGGCTTGTCGCAACTTATATAAGCTGATCCGAACTTCACTGTTCTCGTGAGTCTTGACCATAATTTGCCGTATGATATACCAAATGTTCAATAGACTGTGCGTCTGTCTTATTTTTCACCTAACATTCAAATATAATTCAATTGAGAATGTTTTTTTTTTTTTTTTTTTTTTTTACACTTACTAGAAAAAATCTACAACTTCATTGGAATAAGTTTTGAGCATCTTGTTCCGATGGATGGGTAAGATCTTTTTTTTTTTAGATCCGCTTAAATAAACTGGTAAATTTTCCAATATACCCCTGAGGTTCCCGAAATTTTCAGGTATACCCCTCTGGTTACCGAGTTGTCCAGCGTACCCCTGAGATTTGCAAAATGGTATTTTTTGGTGTTTTTTGATTGACGGATGTCAAGACCGTTAACTACTTTTATTTCTTTGAAATTATTAACATAATTAAACCTCTCTCCTCCCACTTCAATTCCCCCACCCCTACCTAGCCAACCCAACCACCACGCCAACCATGGTAGCCAACCCCACCACTGCGCCACCCTCCCCTGACACCACCACTAGGGTCGCTAGCCTACGGCCACCGCAATACTCCACCCACGATCGACCCCCCATCTCCCCTTCTCTCCATTTTTCCCTCTTTTCCTCAATCTCCATTGCTTTTTAGTCTTCTACGATCACCACCACCATGCCAGCCACCCCTAGCACCACCATTAGGCTCACCAGCCTCCATATGCCGGAATACCTCACCCACGGCCGACGCCCCTTTCCCCTCCCCTGCCATTTTCTCATATTTTCCTCTTTCTCTCTTCTCACTTTTCTCTCTTCCACGGCCACCAAAAATGGGGTGGCGTCGAGGTAGAGGAGTGGCGTGATGTATGGGCGGGGGAGGCGCTCCAAATGGTGGCGGAGGTGACCCGAATGGTTGCGGTTGATGTGGTGGTGTGGTGGCTGCGGTGGTGTAGGAAGGGGAGGGGGAGGAAAGAGAAAATGAAAGGAAATTGGTTTTTTTTTTAGTTATGTTTTTTTCCTTAAATAAGTCAAATGAACTAATTAACTAACGGTGTTAGAGTCCGTTAGTAAAAAACACCATTTTGCAAACCTCAGGGACACGCTGAATAGCTCGGTAACCAGAGGAGTATACCTGAAAATTTCGGAAACCTCAGGGGTACGTTGAAAAATTTCCCATGAATGAATCGTCCCCTAATAACTAAAATAAGATTGTTTTAGTATTTAAATGATCCTAATCTACTAAAATTATTTTTCATATCACATTTTTCTATGTTTTGGACTTTGGTACAAGGTTCATAAATGTCAAGTCGTCAATTATCAACGAAACCCTTATTATAAGACCATGAATCCATGATCCGTCATAGAATCATGTAGATCTGAAGGATCGTGCCGCACATGCATCCGCCCATGAAATGTTTCTATTTATCCTACTTTCGGGGGGCTTGATTAATCAAATATTTTACCCCGTAAAATCTACGAGTACATCTTAACTACAGAAAATAATTAAATTTATTGTACATTTTAGCTTAGTGCATACCTAGTCATTTATGAGTATGTCTCATTTTACGTCCTACTCGATCTGTATCATATTAACTGGAGTAGTTTTTATATATTTATTAGGTGAGTTGGCTAGAGGACAACAAAGGGATACATGAGGAGACTTTTGGTGACTCCTAAAGTTTGTTCTGTTGTTTTTTATCGAGGGGGGATCCAGGGACAAGGAAACCCCACATTCACTCCGAGCCATTGATTAGGCCAATAATTTTTTTGGAGGAAGTGATGATTAGGCCAACTCCCTTAGAAACACAATACAGTGTCATATACTGTCATTTTAGTTGTTCCATTTCATTCTTTGCGGTAAGCGATGACGATGCGTCTTAATATGACCAAGGATTTGAGAACATAGCATAGTCACTTCAGGATAAGAGACTTGTGGAGCAGATGGTTGTAAGTCTTGTAACAAATTAGTGTTCTCAACATTGTGTCATGAAACACGGTCCAGATTCTATTCGACTCAGGGAGACGCTAGCCCTCCAAACCTAGCCTGCTAAATTGACCCGCGAACATCCGACTTGAAGTACTTGACCCGAACATTCGAACTTGGGTCGAATTTCTAATCTGAATTCAACCCGAAACCCGAATTGACCCGACATGAAACCGAAAATGAACCGAATTCGGTTTGACCCGATATTGACCCGACCCGAGCATGACTCGAACTCAAATGACCCATACCTGAATAACCCGACATTTTAATGAATCGGTTGAGCAAAAATGACTTGGATTAGCCATATCACATCTTCAATCACTCAAATTACCAATAAAACTTCAAGTTAAGATAATAGTAGACAAAATGTTAAGAAATCTGACATTAATATGATTATATTTGAAAATTTTGAAATGACCCGATCCGAATTTGACCAGACCCGAATCTGACCGCTAGTTGGCACATCCGAACTAAACTTGACCCGAATTAGACCCGAAAAACATGATCCGAATAAACCCGACCCGAATAGACCTAACCTAGACCCGATCAGAATGACCAGTTTGCTAGGTCTACTCGCAGTGCGTTTTCAGGAGAGCTACCAAGTATCACGCACATTCGCAATTGACCGTAGCAAGAATAGTAGTTCACTAAACTTATCAAACATGTTCTTATCCACCTGAGCCTTTCAAAGTGCGACAACTTACACACCCCAAATTCCCAACCTAATAATAATGTTGTTATAAAAACGTTTCACTTTTAGTTCGTATCCTTGGTAGTAGATTGAGAAGATAGGTGAGAAGCAAGCCAGGTTGTTTAGTTCCGCATGATCCAAATGTACAATATGAACTGCATTGATTGCGTATATGCCTATCACATAATTAAGTGGCTCATGTTTGGGAAATTTTATTTGGCTTGACGTCTTGGCCTAGCTTGGTTTGGTGCTGCAGTTCAGGCAGTCTTAGCCCTGTCAGTCTGAGCTGCATAGCCTCAAATGCAGTGATTCCAGTCAGAATTGAGTAAACACTGACCGGAGCGCCCATAACAAGATGGAGTAGAAAGCCACATAACATTTTTGCTGATTCCTGAATGTGAAGGGGCTTACAACGGAATATGAACTGAGATAGCAATTTGGTCACGAGAAGTGACAAATTGATGTGTTATGATCTCACGTTGTGCAAGTACACCAGGCCGAAGCTTTAAAGACTGCACTAATATTGCCATTTTATGTACATTAACACCTCAAAAGGCCTTGTGGCTTTCTACTCCTACATCAAGTCGCCAACAGCACCAGGCGTATGCTGTTGATAACGTAAAAACATCCCATACGCCAACACCGTTAGCAGGGGCTAACAACTACTTGTATGCACAAATCATGCACTGGTCGTAATGCAGATTTTAAACAGAGCTAGAGCATAGCTCATCATGCAGCTTGGCCGGCTTGGGAAAGAATTGTGACGATATGGCCTGCCATTGCCCTAGCTACTCCGTCTTGTTTCTGACCGAGTGCCCATAGCACCTTCCATGCCAATACACTTTCAACCAAAAAAAAAAAATCACCGCATTGACATCAGAGTTCGGACCTTTCTTGCCCTCTCTGCCCTCTTGGCAGCAGGTGTTCTCTCTAGTCTTTGTCGCTCCTCGAGCCAAACCTGCCTCACTTTATCAATTGAATTCAGGAGCTTCTTCTGTGGAGTGACAAAGTCCGAATCATTTGCTTTCTCCTCTGATACGCATCCCACATTCTTTGCGGCCATAGAAGGCACAGGTGTCAACATGTTCGTTTCATTCTCATCTTGAATTTCTGATAGAGCAGCATTAGCTTCTCGTTGAGATGCTTCTTCTCTCTGATCTTGCAGTTCGGCTCTTCTCCTCTCAATGGCCTGCATATCGTCAGATCAGAAAATTTTCCATTAGGACAAGCAGTATGTTCAGTAATGCTGCGAAATATTTCAGGCATTCTCCATTAGAGGGAAACCACAACAGAAGCACGAACACTGACAAACTGAAAAATCTTCCATGTTATATATCAACCTTCCATCTACACTGAGCTGTGTAGTCAGCTAGTTAAGGGCAATAAAACACACGGGATTTCCTAAATGCGATTCTGCAATTGGAAAAGCATACGAGATCCCAAACACCTTTTAGAAGGGAATGAGTGAACATCTGACACCACGTTAGTCACTTGAAACATGAAAGTTTTCATGCACATGTAAAGCACTGGATTACAGCTCCAACCAGGTAACCGACATTTGAAAGCTCTAATATCAGATATAAGCCTTAATACTGACAGTATTCAATTTCTGATACAAGCCTCGGTACTGACAGTGTTACTATTTCTGATTGACAAACAAACATAAACATATCCACGAACCAAACATTACCAATCTATCTTTAGAATAGACCGCCAAATACAATAAACAACACATACCAAACAAGCACAACATAAAAGGAATTCGAGGACTCTATACCATTAGATTACAAAGTAAGAACCATTACCCTGACAATAGCAGTGATGTCCCTTAAAGGGGTCCGAGGGTACCAAGAAGGTAAGTGATTCCGCCTGCCTTGGACACTTCTTACAGTCGCAGGTGTCCGATTTTCTTGATCAACAGGCAACCTATTCAAGTATCGGTAGTGATGCCTCAACCGCAATCTGTGGGCTTGAATGCCGCGCCTGCCTAGCCTGCCGGCACTAGCACTACTACTAAATTTGCCTGCAGAAACATTCTGCGAGGACACGCCTCTCAAACGCAAGCCAGGCTCATCTACAATAAGATTAACTCGTCGTTGAGCATTCGGAAGAAGGGTTGAAAGATCTACCGGTCTCGAAAGTCTATCTCTCGATACAGGCATCTTATATCTACAATTTGCTTATTATTTTGAACTGCATTATCACAAATGAACTCAAATTAACCATTGAAGTACCATCAATCGCTCACAGACTTCGAAATACGTACCAAACCAAATGAAATTGGTTTGAACATACAACTTAATTCTTACACCAACATTACTGATTTCTCCACTAAAGTGCAATAACCAGGACAAGAAAAATATAAAAAGTGGATAAAATGTAACAAAATAAATTACTTATATCTAATGGAATATCACAGAAATAAAGCTTTACACATACATTTAGGCCAACAAGATGCCAAATTACAACAACCAAGATAGAACAAGCTCATTATATTACTCAATCTTCAATATTACTCAACAACAACAACCTTTTTAACAAAATAATCAAAAATACCATATACAGACCATACAAGTGAAATTAAGAAATACCGAGATAAGTAAATCAAAAACTCATATCCCAAAGAACATTAAATTGCATAAAAACACATAAGCTGACACATCAAACAAACAAAAAATAAAGGTCCAAACTTTGATCAAAATTGAGGAAATGAAGAGCGACCCAGATGAGAAAAGTTGGTAAAATGATGGAAAGAAAGCTTACCCTGATTGGATTTCTGCAAATAAAAGAGGTACTGGGTGAGTGAACAGGAGGAGAAAGAGAGAGGAGAAAATGGGGGAGGAGAGAGAGAAAAGTGCAGAAGCGGCGAAGTTTGAAGTGAGAGAAGAGAGAAGTTTAAAGGGGGAAAATTTTTGGTAAAGTTAGTGTGAATAGTGCGGAGAAGTGGTCACATGGGGAAATTTTTGAGGTGTTTGAATTTCATGAAATTTTGTGGATGGTCAAACTTTTAGTTTCGTCTTCAAAAGGCAAAGGCGGGATTTTGAACTTGGTTTGAAATTTATTGGTGAAATATTTTCGATGTGGTGAAAGTTTCAATTTTTGGTCATTTTGAAGGCGTCAGGTGGTTTGGGCCTGGAATCTTTTTGCTGTTGACCTGTTGTACTGTAGTGGGGATTAGTTTTTACTAATTACTAGTAATTATTACTACTGTCATTTACTAATGAGTGTGATGGAGTTTAGCTTCATGACCCGATCCGAAATGCAAGGCTTGTGATTAGGGGTGAGCAAAAAAAGCGGGTACCCGGAACCTGACCCGGACCCGCTTAGGACCCGGCGGGTCCAGAACCGGACCCGTTGTGGACGGGTACGGGTCCGGGTCCAAAATTT
>JBBYHQ010000010.1:12447917-12479096 GCA_038382645.1 Spergularia azorica | reverse complement strand
CGCTACCCGTTGTGACTATAAACGGGTCCGGGTCCTAATTTCTAGGACCCGTTGTCAACGGGTCCGGGTACGGGTCCGGGTCCGGGTCCATGATTTTGGAGCGGGTACCCGTTCATGCTCACCCCTACTTGTGATAACTAGGTTTGGATCCGAAAATGATGTAATGTTTAATGTTCGTCTTTTGAATGAACTCAAATTGAAATGAAACCAAGAAATTCGATAATAATCCACATAAATTGAAACTTGAAATCCAAAATCGACCTGAATGACTATAGAAATATTTTGCTAAAGCACGATCGGGTCTGGGCCGCACCCGCACGGAGGAGAGAGAGTCCACGTTATAAGCCCAAGGAGGTTTCATCCTAAAACCAATTGGCAATAGATGGAGTAACTCATTGGTTTTATAAACATATCAACTCTCTCCTCTTTTTTCAATGTGGGACACTCACAGGTGGAGCTCACTCTAACATATTTAGAATCTAAATTGATACACGCTTTAAAATTAATGGACTAAATGGAGATAATTTGAGAAATGTACTTTGGGTTTGGGGTTGTAAGGGGTAAGGTCGAGTTAATTAGTTCTTAGACGGGTTGTATCGGTTCAAATCAATCTCCCACAGGTTGATCGAGATTAGGGTCAGACCACATGTGTGAGTTGTCACGTACTGGTTGGATCCAATTTCTCATACTTAGTACTCCTGGAATACTGGTTTTGACTTTCTTTACATATAATCGTTTTAAAAAACTTGTTGGCCACGACTTTTAAGGTTCGGTACCGTGGCAGATTTGGTGTGATTGTGACCTCGGTTTCATTACTCTTTAGTCGCAAGTCTACCGGGTCCACTTGTCTCGCATCGAATAGCCACTTGTTATTGGGCTGACCTCGACTTTGAACGTTTTTTTTTCTTTTTCCCATGTACCAGCATATGGGTACTGTTGGAGTCTTGGATATTAGGGGATCCTATTTGTCGGATCACCACTTACCTCATTCATCGACTTTGGCTTGAAAATTATATTAGGTGGTGTCATTTTAAGGTCATCATGTGAGTTCTAATCTTAAATTCAATCGTTGATAAGAACACTAGTCGAGTAAAATATAGCAACTTCTTGTACAATACGCACCATCTCGTGATGTTTCCAAATAGTGATCATAATTGAACTTTCATATGTTCTCACAATGTTTTGTACAAGAAATACAAACTACAAAGGCTTTACAGATCACATTGTCATTATTCTTTGTCGAAAAGAAAAGCATAGTTATTATTGGTCTCAAGAAATTATTTGGTAATGAAGAAAGAAGAGTCTTTCTGATCTCAACATAGTGATAAAGCACGAAAACTTATGCAATCATAGAATTACAAAACGAGAATTCTATATATGACACAAGTTCTTATTTAATTTTAAGTTGATGAATATGCGAAGCTGAAAATGTAGATCATTGTAGCTTGGCAACAAATTCATCTATGTTCCTTGCAGAGCTACCATCATTCTCCATGGTCTCCTTAGCAAGATGCTTCAACTTATGAGCATTTCCTCTTATCTCTTTGGACCTCTGCCCTTCCATAACTTCAAGAATACAATTATTTATCTCCTCTCTAGTTACACAACCATCCTCATTAGCCCTAACCCTAACTCCTGTCCTCCATAGATCCGAGATACATTTGGCATTGGTTGGTTGATCAGTCCATTGCGGAAATGCCACCATTGGCACACCCAAACTTATGGCCTCTAGTGTCGAGTTCCACCCACAATGAGTCACGAAACAGCCTAGTGCAGGGTGAGCCAAAACCTCTAATTGAGGACACCAATTGACAATTAAACCTTTCTTTGATGTCTCCTTAAAATTCAATGGAAGTTTACTCTCTTCGGATGCCCTTACAACCCATAGGAAAAACTTGTTGCTTTTTTCCAAGCCTCGCGCCACTTCTTCCATCTGCTTGTCCCCTAGAGAAGCCATGCTTCCCATTGATACATAGACAACAGAGCCACTCTCCCTTGCATTAAGCCATTGTATGCAAGCATCGGTCTCGGGTTGGAAAAGACTAAGGCCATAGTCTGTATCATTCGGTATGCGATTGTCCAAGTACTTCGAGGGAATACATGGCCCTATGGTCTTTACAGGACATGCTATTCATCCAGTTTATCACCTATATATAGTTCAATAAATTTACATTCAAATTAAATGTGTCACAAATTTTAACAAATTAATTTTTCATTAGGGCTAGGCTACTAGTCCCCCATAACATCAAGATCCATCTTATACAAATTACTCAATCATATTGTATGCGACATCGATCAGATCTAGACAAACTGTTTTTATCTATCCATCAGTCTATGACCACATATATGTAATAGTGGTATTACATGTGTAGAGTAACGTTATAGATAGCATACCTCGATTTCGAGCTTGTCCAAAGTGTTGACAAACAGACAAGATGCCTCTATCACATTCGAGAATTGATCAAACAACAAACTAAGAAAGGCAGGTGGGTAATGGCCAGGAGAAGACACAAAACTAGGCAAATCTCCAACTTCCAATAATGATTTGATAACAGGCAAGGACACAAGATCATTCCCTGTTGGTGGGGCCTTTAAATTCCCCTGATTAACATGGTAGTAAACAGAATTTACCACACAAGATTGGGTAAAAAAAAGGAGCCCCCTCAACCCCACATTTTTTTACCACGTCCAAAATACAAGGCATAAGAGAATCATATATGACCATTTTGGGTGTAGGGCAGAGGATTTGGCTATTCTTCTCGTAATGATCAAGGAGCTCATGCAAGCTATTGGAAACGGCTTCCCTAATACGTCGAAAACGGGCATCTTGGTCGATATCGTCTGGTTTATCATTCCCATCAACGATTCTAATAAAATCTATGGAAGAAGACGAATCCAGCTGATTGTTTTTCTTGAAGGATTCGTGATTAGGGGTGCTAGAAGGAATTAGTACGGTAAGAATCGGGTTTATATGGCCTTGTAGAGGAAATGGGAGTAGGAGAACATGAGCTCCCCTGCTTGGTTTATCATAGTTTGCTCCATCAATCTCCATGAACTCTGGTTCTAGGAAAACTGCTTTTTTTTCTTTTTTCTTACTTTGGGTTCTTTTTGAATGGTGGATCTTGTTACTTGCTCTACCTATGCTTGTAGTTAGTGTTGCTAATTTATAAGTGTATGATAATGTTTGGCTATGATATAGTAATTACGTAGGTTTGGTTACTTATATTAGTAATGGTGCAACAAAAGAGGTTGGAAGATGGCAATAAGGTGTAGCTATACTATGCTCATGCATGGCCGGTATAATTGGAAGATATTGGACATCCATCATTAATCAGAGTAATGTCCTGTATTTGTGTACCATCCATAAAAATTCTTAACTACGGCCACAATATATCATTAATTCAAATTGCCGAAAGCAAATGGGTAGAGGTTTACAATGTAGACACAATCAATTTGTCTATAATGTAAAATTGAGATTAGAGTAGTAAAATTAATTGTGTTCGTAGTAAAATTATTTTTTATGATTAGTAAAATTTTGATAGTGTAGTATAATTATTGCTGATAGTAAATTTTTTGTTCTAACTGGTTTTTCCCCACTGTTGCAGAGGAGCACCTAATACTACGAGGGATGCAAGGATTTGAATGTAGGACAATAGTACACCTGCATTTTAGATTCTCAACTATTAGACCAACCATACTTTTATTTTATTTTTATTTTCCGTGGAGGAGAAGCCAACCTTGCTCAATTCAAGTCAAAGTTGTAAATTTGTTGATGAGTTACTGTCTTAGTGGTGTTTAGTCAATTTCAGCGTGGAAATTTGAGTACAGTTCCCGACTTCCCGTTGTTAAACATTTAATTTACAACACACTTTGTTACTCCCTCCATAAAATTATACATGACTTTCTCACATTTCGAGACATCATATTTATTCGTCAACATCTCATAAGATATATTAGTAAAAATTATGAAACTATACTTACATGAATGTATTTTTCGATACGAATTCAACGACATACGTTTCATAATTTTTAGACATGTATTTCTCTCCAAAATCGCAAGTCAAACCCTCACCTCGTAATCCGAAAACGTCAAATATTTCTTTATGAAGGGAGTAATTATCTATTTTTTGAACATTATTTTGAATTTTTTTTTATCTATTTGCTGGCAAGGATATCGGGACTCAAGTGACCCAACCCGCTAGTCAGAAAATATCTAAAACTTGACTTGATCGAACCAGAAATGTCGTAAACCGAAACGACGGCGTATTGATCTGATCAAATCATGCTCTGACCCAAATGATGCCTCGATGTCATTTCTATAATAATGACCCAAATGAGCGTAAATTGGTCTATTTTCTAGCAGCGTTTAATTTACTAGCAAAATAACACATGTTAGCAATCCTTCTAAATTAAAATTACCAACTAAACTCGAGGTAGCCAATACAACTTGTGAACCCGAAGATCCAAACTGAAGTCAACCTTTAATTGACCCGGTATGAAAGACCCGACAATAACTCGAACCATGACCATCTGAACTCAAAAAGTCATATCGGGAAGATTGAGTCCAAATCTGATAGAACCCGAGTCCCGACCCATCCTAAAGCAGCTCGTCGTAACTGTAGCAGCCCCCCGATTGACAACATTTTAAGGGTATGATATGGAGTGTTGTTTATTTGAGTATTGCAAATTGTTTATTTTTATTATGAACAAGCTAAGGTTGACACTCAAGTGGCTCAACATAACACACTTTTTCTTAAATCAAATGTTAACGATCTAATTCTTTTTTTTTTTTTTTTTTTTTAACTATAATCTTTCATTTTTTAGAGACAATATACCAAATCAAATACTCCCTCATGTTCTATATGATGTCCCATAATAAAATAACATGAAATTTTTTGTAGGACGTAAGATGTGGTGAAAAATGAAAGTGAGTGGTTATAAACCATTAGGGCCTCAAAAAATATTACAAATAAGGAAAGTAGAAGATCATTTAGAACTGACTTGGAAACAGAAGCATAATTCAGAACTGGAGGGAGTAAAAAAAGGGTACATGTTGAAGTTGGAACAAACATAAGGATTAGACGTTAGCATGACTCATTGACTCCTGTAAGAAGTCAGAACAGATCAAGAATTACATACGTACAGACGTACCTCATACTCTTAGACATCAATGGTGTTGAAGAATCTCGAATCAGCTTCACCATAATTTGAGAATTGCTTAAGCACAAGTTTTTCTAAAGCAGGAAACAACCCCACTTCACGTACTAAAGATGGCGGGTCCCTTGATTCTATGATCGGCATGCCAATTATAGAAACTCCCGGGCCATCAACTGGAGCACTTAGTATACCTTCATACACTTGGTAAAATATAGAGCTAACTAGGCAAGATTGTGTGAAATATGAAGCTCCATAGAGTCCATATTTTCGAGCTATGTCGAGCGCCCATGGGATAGTTGAATCATAGATAAGACACTTAAGATTATGGCCTAGTCGAATTTTGTTTTCGATTAATTGAGTTAAACTTTGAGGTGCAATGACGTCAAATCTCTCGATGTAGATATTGGCATTTTTTGTGTTTGCGGTTTCATTAACGTTGTCAGTGCCATCGGAGATGCGATCGATGGTGATCGAGCTTGATTGTAATTGGGATGGAGTAAATTTTGAGGAGAAGGCAGAGGTGGTGGCTAGTGTAACTTTAAGGCCTCTTGAAACAAGTTGCTTAGAAAATTGAAGCATTGGATTAATATGACCTTGTATAGGATATGGAAACACAATGACATGGATTTCATTGATTTTGCTGACTTTGTTTGGCATATTTGCTTTAACACGATCAAGAGCAAAAATTAAACACCGAGACAAGTGATATATATCAAGATGTTTTATTGTTGTCAAAAAAAAAAAAAAAAAAAAAAAAAAAAATACGGAGTATATATCTAGATGACGACACTACAACTTCAATTCGTATATTTATATATAGAGTAGCCAAGAAAGTCTTATTAGCTTATGCGCTTAGAAAGAGATGTGATGGCCTGATGGGGGATCAATCCTCTTTTTATTGTATGTATATTAAGAGCAGGTAATACCTCAGAGATGAGGATTTGAACCCATCAGGAGACTCCGTAGTCCGTAGGTGTAGTCCGTAGGTATGTAGGTTGAATACTTAGCCGGTAGGTCATCAACCTTAATCATTACTATATACTAGTACGAGTTTCAGTTTTGATATCATATATCCCAAGTTTATTTATAAATTATTGTCCCTCATCAGCAAAAGTTTATTGAAGAGAATGGCCGGTCTATAAACTAGTTTATCACCAATTGGCTACTCTTATCACCAATTGATTTTAGAATGAAATTTCAGTAAACTTGTGGCCTGTCTTCGACTCTTTAAATCGAATGTAAAGATTCTACTAATAAAACATAGGATGACTACGACATAAGTTAAATGACTAAAGCTTGGAGTAATTTACAAAAAATCCCCAATATTATTGCGTGGATAATGTCAGCCTAGGTTATTATCGTTGCATCATTTGGTGCATTAGTTTTCGAAATTCACAAGATTTTTGTGGACTAATCTGCTTTGTATACAGTTAGGAAAAATAATCTTGTCGGATAGTCTTGTGGACTAACCTACCAAATGATCTCACTTTGACCAATTGTAGGCTTTATTTTGTACATGCATTCTGAAATGACACTATAATTTATTCAAAATTAAACAAAGGTTTTGTCTGTTGCTGGATTGGAAAAATATGGAGTAGTTTAAATGAATTGCATTTTTTTTTTCGTTTTTTTAACAAATGAGTAGGTAATACTGTGGGGTGGGGACATGAGGATTCGAATCCGATACAACCCTCCGGCAGGTTGTGCTTTTAACCACTAAACCAATCTTGATCTTCTAATGAATTGCATTTGTGCGGCGTGTTAGAGCTTTTTTTTTTTTTCCAAACTAGTGCTCATGAAATACGTTATTCTAACGAAGTTAAGGTAGCAAAATTAACTTTGATAAAAAATTCACATTTCGTCATTCTTATGTCACACATTGCGTTTCTATATGTCACTTACATAATTTTTTAAGATACTAAGAAAATCGAGGAATACAAAGTCATTCATGAGTAACACAATTCGTTAGATTAAAATCATACGTATCAGTAGGTCTTATGGGAAAGCGTATTTCAATAATTTATTGAAAAACCAATCATGTCATTTACACGTAACCTTGTTTATATAATTAGTAACTGTTATACTCGTATTACTTTCAATCGTTCTATGGTACCCAAGGGGTACCATTCTCTTTGTACCCCCCATCTGTTATCAGCCCATTCCAGAGCATATTGGGTCATGTGAATTTCAGCCCATCAAAATAATCATCATCCCCCATTTCCTCCCAGTCACTTTCTCTCTTATACTCTCTTCTCCCAAGCCCTTCTCCGTCTGCTAACTCATCACCGGGAGAACTCTGCGCCACCGCAACAACTGATGCTCCGACAAGGAACAAGCAACAACCATAAACCATGCCCTAACCACCTCCTCCCTTTGCCCTCGTCTACCCTTCCCCACGCACCCCTTTCTCTCTTTCACGCTTTTCTTCTTTCCCATTCAACCACCACGCTCGCCACGAACACAACACCACAATGCATCGTCGTCGACCAGTCCACTTTAGGTTGTCGTTGGACAAAGAAAGAAGAGGAAAAGGGGGAGAGCGTTCGGGATGGCGGTGGCCAGGGGTGGTCGCTGGAGAGAGGACTATATGGACGGGGTTGTCTATGGTGGTAGGGATGGCCGCTGGTGGTGGAGGAGGACAATAATCGTTCATTTTAAAACAATAATCGTTCATTCCATAACAGTAATCGTTCATTTCAGAACAATAATCTTTCATTCCAAAACAGAAACCATTCATTTCAGCACAAAAAGTATTCATTTTAAAATAAAAATTGTTCATTACAGAACAAAAGTCATTCATTTGAGGACAAAATCCATTCATTTCACAACAAAACCATTAATTTCAGCACAAAAATATTCATTCCAAACCAGAAACTATTCATTTCAGAATAGTAATCGCTCATTTCAGAACAAAAACTATTCATTTTAAAACAGTAATCGTTCATTCCAAAACAGTAATCGTTCATTTCAGAACAGTAATCGTTCATTTCAAAATAATAATCATTCATTCCAGAACAAAAACCAATCATTTTAGGGCAAAAAGTATTCATTCTAAATTTGTAAAACAAAAGCCATTCATTTTTTAAATGATTTGACATTGCTATTATTTTTATCAAAAATAGTAGGAGTCTATATGTAGATGGTGAGACTAAAGTCGCGATTATCTACAAAAAATAATCCTAATTCCTAAAAACAGTAGTAGGGAAGTAGGGATCATATCCACAGGGAAATGGGTTGTCAAATGTAATGAATTAAGTGCCTAAGTAACAAATAATGCAGGATTGAGAGTTGTGTTTATCAAACTAACTAGAGTGAACAAAAGCAATTTATGAAATGTGTTCAAAGTAAAACGGATCATGATCAATTAATTCGCACAACGCACTAACTAATCGGTCCTAGTTATCACTATTACTCTATCAACCTTAACTACTCTATCGTGGAAACAGAATTCTCAAATATCTCCTTAATATAGTAGCTAAAAGGCGTGATCGGCAGTACCCAATAACCCTAACTATCAAATAACCTAAGCGCACGATTAGATTCAATTTGATAATAGCAATACGGATTAGAGAAATATCGATAAAGACATGCAATACTAACGCACGTTTCGTATTTAACATGTGAGTCAAATCTTTGCCCTAATTCACTAACGATGATTACATACAAATCAATGAATTCGGGTTGCTACAATGTAAAGATCAATCAAACAATATATTCCTTTGACTAATCTGAACTAGCAATCAATCAATCCTAAGCAATTAGACTAGTTGTACATCTAGCAATCACAAAAGATAATTGAAAAAATTGAATACCAAAGATGAGACAATAATTGAAAACAATAGAAATAATAGATCAAACTCATGATATTGTCAATGCGATGCTTCGATTAATCGATCAAGAAATAGATGAATTAGCTCCTCATACAATCCATAGAAACCCTTGTCTTCTCTGAAAATTCTGAATAATTTAACCTAGGGGTCGGGGGTTTCTTATTTACAGAGTCTAAGAAAAACGTAAAATAGAAAATACGAAATTAGGAAATAACGGCCATCGCGGTCCGCAAGCCTCTGGTCGCGGACCGCGAAACATCACCGCGGCCCGCCATGCTCTCCATCGCGGGTCGCAAAATATCTCTGCATCTCTCGTCTTCGATTTATCTGGCGCCCCGCCAATCTTCCCGCGCGGGCTGCCAAATGTCTCGGGATGCTCTTCTCAATAGCGTTTCAAAGTGGCCGTATCCAAAATGTGCATAAAACGTCCAAAATTACATAAAACTTAAAATCCGATACTCAACACCAAGAGTGAGTAAAATACATCATTTGGAACGTTAAAAATGCAATAAAAACTATCAATACGATACGTACAAAATGGGCAGATCAGTAGACAAATAAAAAAATGTCTGTGATTAGTTTTTGTTGCATAATTTTGTAAATGTTGGATTAATTAAGCAAGAGAGAGAATCAAGGGTCCTATATTTGGGAATTAAATCAATTTAAATTTCTTTTTATTGATAGAAGGGTGCCCGCCTCTTGTTCAGACAAGCCTGGTGGTGTTGATTTTACTATCAGTTTCATAAATTTACTGCAAGCATGTTAAATTTACTACACAGGCATATTATTTACTACTTGCAATTTTTAATTTACCACACTTGATTATGTCACAGACAATTTTTCTAAATGTCTACATATAGACTCTTAGGATCATCCTTTCTTTTAATTTTTTTATCAATTTCTTTTTCCTTACAATCAACCTATTTGTATTAGTCAATTTATCAAAGGTTGAAATTGCTCCAAAAATAAAATCAAGGGTCTGAGTTATTTGTTTATTTTACAATGGCTACCACGCCCTTGGTAGCCATGGTAGAATCGCTCCTAAACATTTCATTGAGAATATAATTCTACACATATTTCAACTTGGCAACAAATTCTTGAATGTTGCTTGCTGAAGTACCACCATCTTCCATTGTCGCTCTCGCAAACTCCTTCCACTTATTTGCACAACATCTTATCTCTTGGGACTTTTTCCCTTCCAACACTTCTTGAATACACCTTGCTATTTCATCCTTTGTCATAAGTCCATTCTCATTTGCTCTCACTCTAGCACCCGTCCTCCAAATATTCTTGATACATTTGGCATTAGTTGGTTGGTCAGACCACTGCGGAAACCCTACCATTGGCACACCTAAGCTTATGGCTTCCAGTGTCGAGTTCCACCCACAATGAGTTACGAAACAACCTATTGCCTGATGCGCCAAAACTTCTAATTGGGGACACCAACTGACGATCAAACCTTTTTCTAATGTCTCCTGCTTGAAATTCAACGGAAGTTTACTTTCTTCGGATGCCCTAATGACCCACAAAAAATATTTGTTGCTTTTAGCCAAGCCCCTCGCTATTTCTTGCATTTGTTCTTTCTCTAGAGAAGCCATGCTGCCCATCGATACATAGACAACAGATTTACTGTGTCTTGAATTAAGCCATTGTACGCATGCATTTGTCTCTGGCTGAAATAGATTAAGTCCATAGTCTACATCATCTGGTATGCAGTTGTCCAAGTACTTTGAGGGAATACATGGTCCTATTGTCTTCACAGGGCATGTACTTTGCATCCACCTTACTACCTACAATTTATGGGAACAAAAAAAAATAAAAATATAAAGCTATGAGAAAATTGTTACGATAGCACCAGATTTACATGTACGATATATTTAAAGCGCTTGAGTTTGAAAAATGAAGCACTGTTAAAAATCAGTATATATATAGAGCTTAGTTGCCCAATCTTGTATAATTACTCTAGTCATCAAACCACGGCGACGAAAAATAATATACCCCTTCTATCATAAATAGTAATAAATGTGTAAGTAATCCAATGAGACAAATTAAAGAGATTACCTCCAATATCTTTGAGTACGAGACAAGTTTTATTGTCAAGTGTCGTGTTTGATTACTGTTACCAAAGGCAGTACATAAATTTAAATTGTTTAGACATTTTAGGGGTCCATTCAGTATCATTGCCGTTTTCAGTTTTTGTTTTTTTTTTTGCGTAAGAAATTTAGTTAAAGAAGTTGCAAAAATTAATTTAAATTATATGTTTCTATAATAATCATATAGAAAATGAAAATTGACAACTGAAAACTGAAAACCACTTTTTCTGGTTTTCAAAAACGGGACTTTAGTTTAAAAAAAAAAAAACTGAAAACTGAAAACAGAAAACAATACCAAACATGCCCTTAATAAACAATTTAAATGAGGTTTTACTAATTTTTACAATAAATGACAACTCATTTGGTATAAAAGTAGCTAGTTTCGAATATAGCTAGCACTACAAGAAACACGTTGTTTTGCGACGGAGCAAACTCGTCCCAAATCAGCCAAAACTCGTCGTAAATGGTCTTTTACGACGAGAATCCCGTCTGGTCACGAGTCGTCGCAAAAGGCTCCGTCGCAAATACTTTGCGACGAGTTTATTGTACCCCGTTGTAATACGTCATTTTGCGACGAGGTGTTTTTCTCCTCGTAAATTCTCTTTTGCGACGACTTTTTCTCGTCGTAATTCTTTTTTCCTGTTAACACATAAAAACACAATTTAATATTTTCTTTCCCTCACATGGACCGGGAGTAGTTCGTTCTGGCGCAATTTGATCCCACCCATACGTACCTTGGAAAACTTCCCAGGAGGTCACCCATCCTAAGACTACTTCCAATTAAGTACGCTTAACTGTGGAATTCTTAGCACATAACTTCCCTTCTTTGAAAGTCGACTTTGTTTGTATGATAAGCACTATCAATTTCTTTAAACACTCATATGATCCTTTAAATCTCTTAAAACCCTAATTATAATTACACGATCATTTTTTACCCTTAAGTTTGTTGTTGTTATTTTTTTTTTTCAAACTTATTATCACATAACAACTAGTCCATAGTGGTTCAAAGAGTTCAACAAATGAAATCAAACCTTTTATAATCAATGCACTGAGTTGTATTACAAATTGATTAAAATAAATTTCGAATATTTTTCACTATATCTTAACTCTAATTTTAGTTCTTTTATGTTTTTGTTTTTTTTTTAATTTTGCGACGAGGATCGGGTGTCATCGTAAATAACTTGATTATCTACAACGAGAAATAGATTCTCATCGTAGCTAATCTATTATCTTCGACAAAAATTAGATTATCGTCGTAACTGATCTATTATCTACGACGAGAACTGAAACTCGCCGCAGCTGATCTGTTATTTACAACGAGAAACTGAATTCCGTTGTAATATATTACTTTTTGCGACGAGAAATTTGACCTTCGTAGATGATACTATTTTTTACGACGAGATTTTTGATCTCGTCGTAAACGATGCATTTTTTGCGACGAGAATCCCGCCCGATCGTAATTTTGATCGCAAATGAACGTTTTTCTTGTACTGTAGCTAGTCAAAACAACCAAAAAAACAGAAAAATCACTTTTGATGGAGGGAGTATGTCATGATCAACTATACTTGTATTAACGTTCACCAACTATATTTTAATTTCCAACTAGCGTTTCAATTCACTTTAATTACCAAGTACCCCTCTGGTCCAATTTAAACTTCCCATCCTTTTTTTTTGGGTCTCGCCTTTGTTCTTCCCATTTCTAAAATATTTCGTTTTTTTTTTTCAAGTCAATAACTAGGAAGACAAGATAAAGATGTTGATGATAATTAGAATTTAAATTTATTTGTAAAATGAATCATTAAGAAATATTCATTATTTTTCCTTACGAAGTGTGCAAAATGTAATGAGAAGTTTAAATAGAACCGAAGAGAGTACCAATCAGAGTGCTTACACGTATGTTTAGGTCACACTATTACTCCAAGTCATTAAATGTTCACTCGAAGTCAACATAATTAAACTCGCCTTAGTATATGTTTAGACCAAATTAACTAGCACATGAAATTAGTTTGGTCTCCTTAAAAATTTGAATTGGCCTTGCTCGTAGGGTACTCCCTCCTAGCCACTGAGATTTCCATCCCCTATTATTTTGTTGTTTTGTCGGGTATTGTTGAACGCTACTTCTACACCAAATGGCTCGTTCACTTGTTGTAAAAATTAACACATACTGTATTTTATTCTCCATTGCATTCTTACAAACCCACTTGCTTTTTTGATGATCAGATTTATCATTTAGTCTAGAAATAACCCCCAAAATGCCCAGTCAAAACATTAAAATGAAAGGGGAAGATCATTTTGAATAAGAGGGAGTACAATTTTGGCAAATCATACGCGGTCAATCAGCTTCCTGACGTATGTGCCGACAGAATTCTAATTATTGTATACTCCCTCCGTCCCAGCTCAAACGCCCTATATTCCGTTTTGGGACGTCCCACCTCAAACACATCATCTATTTTGGGACATATTTCTCTCTCCTACTTCTATTAAATTATCACATATCCTCTCACATTATCTGTACTACTTTTATTAATCCCCACATTCTTTCTCCTCCTTTTTCCTAATATTACCCCACCCAACTTATTATATCAATTTTTCTTATTCCACTACAAAAACCGTTTGAGCTGGGACGGAGGGAGTATGATCTATCATACAAATTAAAAAAAAAAAATTACTCTTACTCAAATTAGTAAAAGAATAGCATACCTCGATTTCAAGCTTGTCCAAGGTATTGACGAACAAGCAATCCACGTCTTTCAAATTAGTGAATTGATCGAAGATCATATTCATAAGTGCAACCGGGTATGATACCCCGGGAGAAGTGACAAAGCTAGGCAAATCATCAGCCTGCAACAATGATTTAATGCAAGGCAAAGACACAAGATCCGACCCGACTATTGGCCTCTTTAAGGCCCCTTCATAAAAATGGTAATAAATGGAATTTACCACACATGATTGGGTAAAAAAAGGAGCCCCCTCAAGCCCATCAACTTTTCTTACCACATCTAACACCCAAGGCATAAGGGAGTCATATATGACCATTTTGGGTGTAGGGTTGAGAGTTTTGTTATTTTGCTTGTAGTGATCAAGAAGCTCAAGCAAACACCGGGATGTCGAATTTCTTAGACGACTAAGATAGGCGGCTAAATCGCGCTTATCTGGTATATCTTCATAACCATCAAAGATTTGGATAAAATCGAGGGAGAAAGGATGGTGCTTATTTTCCAAGGATGTTCTTTTCGAAATGCTAGAGGGCACGAGCACGGTTAGCTTAAGGCCTTTGTAGGCTAAGCGTTTTGCGAATTGGAGAATCGGGTTTATGTGGCCTTGAAGGGGGTATGGCAGTACTAGAACATGAGCTCCCCTGTTTGGTACTCCATGGCTGTTATGTGCTTCATTCTCCATCACAAGATTATAGTAGGATGTATATATCAACCTTGTTGGTTTTGAGAAGTAATGCTTTGATTTTGTAGCTTTATTTTTTTTTTTTTTTTTTTGAAAGGAAGCTTTATTTTCTTGTATATGTGTGTATATATATATATATGATGACAAATATGGGTGGAACTAATTCTGTTACAATGTATTAGTACTCAATAATGCTATGGCTAGTTTGGACGAATTAGACATAAGATAAGACAGAGTAATGTGAATCATGACGCAGCTTTGGGCAAAAGAAAATAGCAATACGGAGGTTGGTGTATAGTACTAATGGAAAGTAATAACTAACCGCACATAACGATTAAAAGTGCATCTCAGAGCAACTTCAATGAGTTTATAGTTTTGTCATACCATGTAGGAGAGATAAATGTTTCAACCTGATTTCTCAAACTACACTATATCTCAAATAATGGCAAACCACAATAATCGTTCTAGTTTGGAAATAAGTTATTAAGATACAAAATAATCCATTTTCTTAAAAAAAAAAAACAACTTTTTGGATTTTTTTTTTTAATTCTCAAGTAATGTTGCATGGGGGAGCAACGTAACCCTGCAAAACTATATTTTACTCCAACGGTACATGCTACTTATATCACCACTCACCAGCTTGTCAGGCTAAACTACAAAAAAAAAAAAATCACCATCATAGTCATATCAAGTGCACATTGTTCAATGTTCACATGGTTGGAGGAGACTGAAATTGTAAAACTCATGATTAAAATTCTAATGTTGGTAAATTATACTCTCTCCGTCCACGTTTAAACACCCCGCTCTTTTTTGCACAAGTACTAAGGTATTTCGGAGTTGTTTATATTTGTTTGAGATAATGTGTAATTTATTTATTATTATTCTGAGCCAAAAATGCTCGCATTTCTCTCATTCCATAACCCATAAACAGTTGCATTCAGACTTCACTTTGCCCATTTCGTAGTCCAGTGCTTCTTCCTTCTATATTTTGCCATCCAAGTGAGTTCCCTGACAAGGTTCCAGTTCCTTCTTCCAATTCCCAACCAATCAAGCATGGTGTGCTAAACTTTTCTTACAAATTCACATCTAAAAAAGAGATGAGCATGACTCTCTTCAGCTTTCTTGCAAAGTATACACCTGTTAACCATTTGTAGCCCTCTTTTCTTCATATTGTCCACAGTGGCTAAGCCTTCCTGAACTGCAAGTGTTACAATGAAACTGTGCTTTGGCATGTTAATCTTGTCCCAGACTAACTTACTCCAAGTTTTCTTTGGAAACTTCTTCCTAAAAGAATCGTAAGCCATTGTCACCTGAAATTTACCAGCTCTTGTCCATGAATTCCCCAATGTTTCAGCTTCTCCAGGGCTTTTGTTATCAATGATCTCATCTCTTACCTACATAATCCCTCTCCAGCATTCAGGGTCAATTGGTTTAACTGTTACATCCCACCGGTATTTGGTTTTCAAGACATAAGATTCAGTCCATCTAAACCAAATACTGCCCTGTTTATTAATCAGCTTCCAAATCCACTTAGACAACATAGATTTATTCTAGGCCAGCACTTCCTTTATGCTCATACCAGCTTCTTCCCTAGGTGCACAGATGCTTTCTCAACTTTTGTATATCATCCTTCTCTGACCTTCACCTATTCCCCACAGAAATTTTTACACATTCTATAGATTTTCTTCATAATCCCTTTAGGAATGAGTGAGCAAGCTAGCACTCCCAAACACCACTAAATTAATCAAATATATCTTACCAGCATAGGATAAAAAACTGAGTTGACCAGTTATTTATTGAATTTTGTTGTCTGTTCAGTAGAGCATGATAGGTATTTGCATTCACCTTTTTGGCATGTAATGGAATGCCCAGATACCTGAAAGGAAACATGCACTCAGAAAAATTGGTTTCCTTTAGTATCATGTTCTTGACTACTAGAGAAACTCCTCTAAAGTATATGTCTGTCTTGGCAGGATTGGCTACAAGGCCTGACATGCTAGCAAATTTAGACAAACATCCCATAACAGCCTTCACAGATGGTAGATCACCCCTTGTATAAATCATCAAGTCATCGGCAAAAGTAAGGTGTGTGAGTTTGAACTTGGCACATTTTTGATGGTAGGAAAACTGATCCTTCCCTGGCATCAACCTGAGCAATCTTGAGAGGAATTCCATGCTTAGGACAAAGATGTAAGGAGATAATGGGCCTCCTTGTCTCAGCCCACATTTCCCGGGAAGTAGCCCTCATAACTTCCATTAATTTTAAGAGAAAACCATGGATTAGTAATGCAGCTCATCACCCATATTACAAAGATATTTGGAAAATTAAGTCCCTTAAGCAACTTATGCACAAAACTCCAACTAAGGGAATCAAAGGCTTTTCGAATATCAACCTTGATAAGGCACCTAGGAGCGACATTCCTTGCAACTATACCCTTTTACTAGAGATTGTGAAACCATCACATTGTCAAAAATACATCTAGCCTTCACAAAAGCTGCTTGTTCATCCCCAACAATTATTGGAAGTGTAGCTTACATTCTATTTGCTAGGATTTTACTCACAGTCTTATATATTGTAGAGCAGCAATAAATAGGCCTGATATTTGTCACATTTGTGTCATTTTCCTTTTTGGAATTAGGGTAATCAGGGTGCTATTGGCTTGCCATGGCATAACCTTAGTCTTGAAGAATTCCTGGATGGCCTGAATAAACTCTCTTTTCACAATTTCCCAATTATCCTTGAAGAAACCAGCTTAAAACTCGTCTTGCCCCGGGCTCTTATTGGAATCAATATAAAAAATGGCCTTTTTTTTTATTTCCTCTTGACTTACTGGTTGCACTAATTGATTCAACATCTCCTCTGGAATCTTTGCACTACTGTTAATGATTGAGAGATCAATTGGAGAAACAGGGTGCTCAGTACCAAGAAGATTCTCATAATAGTCAGTGAATGCCTTGATAATCCTAGGTTGATAAGTATGAACTTTTCCACTGACATCAGCTATTTTCCACATAATGCCCTGATGCTTTCTGGTGGCAATCCTGGAGTAGAAGTACTGAGTGCTACAATCATTCTCATTGATATTCTGAACCTTTTCTATTTGGTTTAACATGCTCATTTCAGCCTTTTTCAGGGCTTTGTATTTTTCCTTAATTTTCTCCACTTCCTTGTACCGATCAGATGTGGCTTGGTGTTGTAAGTTCCTTTGCTTATTTAGCAATTCCACTTTGCGGGTTTCCACTCTTTCAGCTAACCTTGAGTAGTGTCTCTTATTAAGAGCAGTAAGGGCATACTTAACATTCTTAAGTCTCTGGAAAATTTGCTGCATTTCGGTCCCATGGACTAGAATTGTCCAAGCCTGAGCTACTAAGATCTTGTAAGCTTCATGGTCAGCCCAACAATTAAGGTATTTTGAACTCATCCAAAACTCTAACCAAAAATGGTGAGTGGTCAGAAACCCCAGAGGAAGATAATTAGCAAAAGAATTTGGGGCAGCATTTATCCAGCTAGCAATAGTTAGTGCTCTGTCTAACTTGCACCACACTCTAGAACTGCCATCTTGATTATTTGCCCAAGTGAAATAACATCCCTGACCTTTTGAATCTTCCAGCCCACATTGGTTCAGTGCTCCATTGAAATCAGCCATATCAGCAATGTTGGGAACTCCCTGTTTTTCCTTACAGTCTCTAATGACATTGAAATCCCCTAATACCAACCAAGGTTCAGTACTAGGGTTAATCAAGTCCAACCAATTCCACAAGCTTTTCCTTTTATCAGAGTCATTACTCCCATAAACAATTGTGATGTAAAAATCCTTATTAGTGACAATATGATGTGTTTTGGAGTGCATAAATTGCCCCTGTATAATGAGAATCTCCAACTTTATCTGATGATGCTTCCACACCAACCAGATTTTACCATTTCTTTGGTAATTGTAGTTGGTTACTACCTGAAGTGTCTTAAACTTCCTATTATTATTGCATGAGATTTCCTTTCCTTTAGTCTCCAAAATACCCAGGATGTCTATCTTATTTTTCAGCATGAGATCCTTGATCTCCTGCTTCTTGAGGGCTTCATTAAGCCCTCCAATGTTCCATGTAGCAACTAACATAGAGTAGGAAGGTCAGGAGGCTCCTCATCCCCTAGATAGTCTATACTCCCTTCAATATCTTCCATAGGTACTTGACTTCCCTAATTCAGAAGATCAGCAAAGTTGTTGCCCATATGTGTTGTAATAGACCGATCCACCGTCCCTCGTATCACAACCCAATAAGATGGGAAGCCACCCCTTAGATTTTGTCTAGTTGGAAGCAATTGCCAACAAAAAATTTGAAGTTTAGGGGGGAGAGGTAGCTTCCAAATCCACTGGAATTCCCATTCTTGCGAAACATCACTGAGGCCATGGTTAAGCCACGTCGCAAAACTTAACTGAGAACTGCCCATTAAATGTGTGTAGATACTAAATTTTGTCTCACCTTTTTTATTTCATTTTTAATAATCTATTTCTATTTTCTAATTTTATTTTACTTTATTCATTTCTATTACCCATTTCTATTCGTTTATTTGTGAATAAAATGATTTCTCAACAATTTCAATTTCATCATTTTTCCTATTATTTTTATAAATTTCGAAAATCACATTCTAGTATTCTATAAATTAAACATTTTAAGAGAAAACTAATTTTTAATAAATCTCATGATTAAATGTTAGCATATAATTGAAGGGATGCAGAAAATAAGACGCATAATAAGTGAAACAGGCGATCCGCACATATAGATGTGTTTGAGCTCTATTTACCTCTGCCATTCTATGAGTCTCTTCCTTTTGAGTGTAAGTCATTTCAATTACGAGTCAAGAGTTTTTTTTTCTTTTTCTTTTTCTTTGTAAACAAGTCTTGAGTTCTTTACCGTCTCTCTCAATTGTTCCAATTGGTAACACATCTAAAAGTACGAAAGTAGAAAGGGCAAAAACACAAGTTTTATAAATTATCAAGAACTTTGCATGCAGACCTGATTAATTCATATAAACTAATCTAAAACTTATTGAAACATTAACTAAATTTTGCCGAATTAACGATTACAACCAGCTAATCAAAACTAATTGTAATTTGTTGAAATAAAGAATAATTGAATTTGATGTAAACAAAGGCTCGAATATGTCTTGTGGAAGACCGTCTCTCAATAATTCGAAACATGTTATTTACATCGTGACCCCGTTTATATAAATAGTGATCATTATACTACTTTTGGTAATCGTTTTAGTTAAGGACCTTGAATGACACTTAATCTACGATTTGCAAATGGGTTATTTTAAAAATTTTAGCTAATTTTATATCATGGGATCTCCAAAATCATAGATAATGTGATTTATAATAGTAGACTAATACGAACACTAAAAGTATTATCGTGGTTACAAGTAAGGTAAAAAGAGTTACATTATAACACTGAATAATGGTCTCTAAGAGATCGTCTTTTATGAAACTTTGTGATAAACATATGATCTATTTGTAGCACATAATGATGACATATAAAACATCAACCAGGAAAAAGAGGTACATTATTCGCCAAATAAATTTAACTAAATACAAATGTTTATACCATGCTCTCGAGAGCTCGATATAATTTGCGCTTAACTACTTCCAAAGTTCTAGACTTCTAATTAAGAGTTTGATATCTCGGATACAAATTGACAAATATTCTCTTCGGAAGACCCACCTTCGCATACAGCTTTCTTGGCCAAATCCTTCCACATTTTAGCATTCTCAAGAAATTCTAGCCTTTTCTCTCCTATCATTACTTCATTTATACAAGCCACAACTTCCTTCCTCTTCACCACCCCTTTCTCATCAACTTTCACTCTCACCCCCACTTTCCAAACACCCTCAACTAGCTTCGCATCCATCGGTTGATCGGTCCATTGGGGCATCCCTACCATAGGCACACCTAGAACCAATGCCTCTAAAGTCGAGTTCCAACCACAATGCGTAAAAAAGCACCCTATCGCCTCACTAGCGAGAACCTCCAGTTGTGGACTCCATGTCACAATTAAGCCCTTGTCTACATTTTCGTCAATGAACTGTGTTGGAAGCTTGCACATCTCGGTAGGTCGAACTACCCACAAGAAGTTGCAATTACATTCCTTCAAACCATAGGCCAATTCTTCCATTTGTTCGAATGATAGACAAGCCATGCTACCAAATGAGACGTAAACTACGGACCTAGGAGGCTTGTTGCTTAACCAGCTAGTGCTCGGTGCGGAGTCAAGTTTGTATAGATTGAGTTCGTAGTCTTTGTCAAAGTTGATACGATTGTCCAAGTAAAATGATGGAACTGTTGGACCAATTGTTAATAGGGGGCGACATTCTTTTGACATTGCATCAACTACCTAATTAAGAACAAATTACAATCCATATCAAACGTTGATAAATATGATCTTAGGAAAACTTGTGCACAGTTAACACGTATGACCTAATGACCAAATTGGTTAGTTTTTCAACAGCACACACACACACAAAAAAAATAAAAAAAAAAAAAAATTCCACATTCATTTGTTGAGTACAAAGTTTTAGATTATAAGTTATAACAATCTTACGTCTGGTATGATCTAACTTAAAAAAATGAAATTATTTGGATTCAAATTTAATAAAATATAAGATCAACAATACAAATCAATTCTCATACCTATAAATGATTGTAGATTTCTAGTTTTGTTGTTTTTTTTAGACGTCATAGATTTCTAGTCTTGTTATTGGTACTGATTAGTCTAAATTAAGCCTGAGCATCAACCCAAGACTGTATTGAATCAAAGACCAAAGTTCAAATTGTTTGTGACAAAGGAACGGACCAACTGAACCCAAAAAATTCCAAATTTCTTGAACCGAGCGATAACCAGACCGAAATTAAGTCATTCTGGTCCGTTTTTTGGTCCACACCGAAATTTTCTCTCTCATAATCGAATATGTAACTAATTAACCATCTTATCTTATCATATCTTATTATACTATATATTAAAAGTTATGTTAGAGGCAACGAGCACGTTCACCGACTTCAGGTTAGACCATCTGTCATGCCACGTGGCATGTCTCTTTAATTTTGAATTAAAATATTCATTGAAAACGTCTTTTATGGTAAAGAGTATAGATAGACATTTCATCCATGGTTATATAAGAGTCACGTTTTCCATATCAATAAAATCACAATATTTTTTTATTATAAAAAATCAGTATTTACTATTAATTAATTTCATGTTTAACTTATTCTTTTATACCTTCCTTTTTACTTATTTGAACTGGAATCACATCATCAATATTGAAAGTGAAAGTTTTATAAATGATAAAATTTATTGATAAAATAATTTGTTCACAGAGAAATAAAATTGATAAAATTTATTTCAGGCATAGCCCGGGTAGTACACTAGTACTATATATTAAAAGCCGTGTTAGAGGCAACGACCATGTTCACCGGTTTCAGTTAGGTCATCTGTCATGCCACGTGACATGTCTCTTTAATTTTCACTTAAAAAATTCATTAAAAATATAGATGAAAATTTCATCCATGGTGACATATAAGTGAAGTTTTCCATATAAAAAAAATCCACAATGTTTTTTTTATCATAAATTATCAATATTTACAATTAATTGATTTCATCTTTACCTTATTATTTTATACCTCCCTTATTACTTATTTGAACTGGAATCATATCATCTATATTCAAAGTGAAAGTTTTATAAATGATCAAATTTATTGATAAAATTAGTTGTTCACAAAGAAATAAAATGATAAAATTTATTTCTGGCGTAGCCCGGGTAGTATACTAGTACTATATATTAAAAGCTAAATTAGAGGCAACGACCACGTTCACCGGGTTCAATTAAGCTATATACCATGCCACGTGTCACGCCCTTTTGAATTTCACTTAAAGTAATTATTTAAAATGTCTTTTATGGTAAAGAGTGTAGATGGGAATTCCATCCATGTCGATATACAAGTGATTTTTTCCATATCTTTAATTGTCAAAATTAAAAAAAATTCACGTGGTACTTTCGTGTTTTGCCTATTTGCACATGGTACACAATGTTTTGCAAATTTGTACAAAATACTCTTGAGATTTGACTACTTGCACACGGTAGAACAATGTTTATACCATGCTCCCGAGAGCACAAGGAGCATGGTATTCCTTCTCACAATAGAGGAGTAGGGACCACACTTAAATAGATTTTAAATTATTTTAACTGTGTTCCCCACTCCTCTATTGTGAGAAGGACCACCATGCTCATTGTGCTCCCGGGAGCATGGTATAATTTGCGTAAACCTAATCTTCCCATTAACACCGTCATTTTAAAAAAAAAAAAAAGGTTAATTCACGTGGTATCTCGTGTTTTGCCGATTTGCACGTGGTACCCAATGGCCAGTGCACAAAGTAGTTAACAAATATCTGAAATTTTTTTTAAAATATTAATTAGCCCTCTCATTAACATCGTCAATTTTTTTTTTAAAATATTAATTGTATAATTTATTTAGCAAATTAGTTAACAACTAACCGACACATCATCACTTTACGGAAAAATCTAACGGAAGTTACTATGTGGGTATCATGTGCACAAAGTATTAGGGAAATGTATCAATCATGATCATTTCCCAATCACACCATATCAAGCTCTCCTTAGATCATGCACATAATTGATTGTAATTGATATTCTTTGAATTATATTAGGAATATATAATATCATGTAATATATTGTATCCTAGTTTAAGTGCTAATAGTTAGAGATTAGTTTTGATGTACTTAGTATATAAACTGTTCTAAATCAATGCAATTACTTAAGCTTTCACAATACGAACATATAACTTTATACTAATCATTTCCCTGATACGCCCCCGCAAGATGGACGACCGGAGGGTAAGTGCAATCTTGAATGGCAATTGTAGAGATCGGTGGAGAGGCGTGGAGCAGCATCAAAGAGAGAGGGAGGACATTTGGTTGTCATACGAACAATCCGAGACCAATAAGAGTAGGGCAAAGGAATGATCATGAAGAGAGAAATGAGAGGGAACAGGACAATATTAAGACCATGGTACACAATAAACCATGTCAGGAAGATGAGAGTAGTGGGATTGATTTGAGAGAAAGAAAAGAGAGAAAAGAATGATGGAAATGCACGAGAAAAAGAGAGAAGGGAGAGATAAAATATTTCACAGTAACAAAGAATGAATTTGGGAAGAAAAATAATTGTATAAGAAATATTAGGAAGTCGTGGCCAAGAAGATGAGCTTGCTATGATACGAGAACATACAATTTGTGAAGAGAAAAGAGGTTAGAGAGAAGAAAGGACAAGTTTTGTTACAATCAATTATGTGCATGATCTAAGGAGAGCTTGATATTGTGTGATTGGGAAATGATCATGATTGATACATTTCCCTAATACAAAGTAGTAATTTTAGGGGTACCATATACACAAATTTGCCAAGTTGGGTGTCATGTGCAATATGTTAAAGTTCGAGAATATTACGTGAATTTTCCGGAAAATGATTGTATTGTTTCCATCCATCAATTGTTGTCATCTTGCACTTATCTTAACTATGATAACTGTACACGACTTTTGTACCCTCTTTCTGAAAGATTAACAAATAATTTTTGGTAAAACTTAATTCGGGCATAACTCGGCTAATAAACTACGTTTTAATAATATATTGAGATGTAGGCTTGAATGAAAGCAAACCAATTCAATCAGCCCAGTTTGAAATTAAACATATCATGAAATTACAATCAATCATAGTTTAGCCTTTATTAATTAAGACATCAAAGCAAGGAAATTAAGATTATGGTCGATTTTTAGAACTAGTGGCCGGACACCAGTGGTCCTCTTTTGCTATCAGTTGACGCTTGGTTGCTCCTTCACTTGTTTGTGATACGATTCAATAGGTTACGTAAGTTTTACTAAGAGAAATCCATGTAATCATTTTGGTTTTGGATTCTTGTGGCTACATTATTTTTGGCTTGACATAAACTAATCGCTATCACGAATAACCTCGGACGACTCTATCTTTTCAACCACATATATGCTTACATCAGTTCTAATTACGTTATTTCAATTCAAACTGGGGTAACGAAGTTCAACCACGCACATCGTTCCAGAAATCGACACAATTAAAGTAGACCAAACTTGACTTTAATTAAGCACACAAGAGTCTAATTATTTGAAAAAAAAAAAAAAAATTCATGAATTACACTTGCCATGCATGGATCATGTCATGAAAAGGTCTATTATCAGAAGATAATCTTTAATAAATTCAAAACCACCTAAGTAAATTTATCCTTTTGTGGTTAAAGCTGAGTAGCTGACTTAATTAGCAAGTGAATAAAACCATAACTAAAATCGGTTAATGCAATAATAATGTTATACACGTTAGAAAATTCTAATGTTATTAATAGAAAAGGTTTGAAATTTTCATGCATGACTAGTTTGTCAGTGTGCCCGACCCGCGTCCGGGCTGCAAATTTATAATGTTATACTCGGTTTATAAAATTTGGATTTATCTTTGGTATAATATTATTAGCAACAATATTATTATATAATATATTTATAGTCACTAATCATATTATTATTTTCTTTCCACTCGTACATCACTTGTTACACTATTTCATTTTTATTCCACTGTCTCATAACCTGGATGTTATATCACATTACATTTAGAATTATTATCATATACGGAGTATTAGTTTACCACCATAATTGCCATAAATTAACAACACCATATACTCCGTATTAGTTTGCATGCCCGGCCCGCGCCTTGACTGTATATCTATAGTGTTTTACTCATCTGATGAAATTGCCAATTTGTCATTTTTTATATCAACAACACTATTCTTTTCTTAAATTAGCTTTCTACCATAATAACCATAAATTATATTATTTTTCATAAATTAGCTAATAATTTCCATATTATGTAATTACTTAGTACTGTCTAATTAATAAATGTCAAGCGTCCTTCTATGAAAGACTTGGTTTCACGTTTTAATATATAGTATTAGATAGATTGGTAATTAGTAATTACCTTGTTCTCCAAATCATAGTAGGAATTGACAAGCACAAAATCAGCTTTATCCAAATTGCAATTTTGGTTCAAAACCAACTTCAAATATGCCGGATATATCCCTGGTGAGCCAAGGAATGACGGTAAATCTCCAACCTCGAACGGAGGCAACGCTGGAATTTGGACCGGTGTTGAAAGAACCGGCGGCGAAGGTAACTTCTTATGGTGAAACAAGTAATAAACATAATCTACCGTGCAAGCTTGGGTAAAAAAAGCAGCCCCAAAGACACTATGTTCTCTTGCAACATCTAGAGCCCAAGGCAAAAATGAGTCGTACACTAGACAAGTTATTGGGTGCGACGTACCATTATAAGCCTCAATAATTCCACCTATTGAACTTGAACCAAAGGCCTTAAGCCGGCCGATGTATTCCTCGACGCTCTCGGCCTCGGAGAATCCACCCTCGTCGTAGCCATCTGATATGGTTACGACCCTAACTTGACCGTTGGAGGGAGGTTTCACGGTGTCGAATATGTAAGTAGTGATTGCTAGGGACGCCGTGACACCCTTGGAGACCAGACGTTTACAAAATTGTAACATTGGGTTTATGTGTCCTTGACTTGGGTAAGGCACCGCGAGAACATGGGCGGTTCCATGAAATTTTCCCATTTCACTAAATCTCTGCTATATATTTTTGATGAATTTATTCCGCAATCACCTACTCAACTTCTTATATGGTTATATATTATCACTATATGTGTATGTAGGAGGTCGTGATCGTGCGTGTAGACGTAATCACATAATGCGTGCTATTTTGCCAAAGCATCTATATCTTGTGGCCTATAGATGAAGGCCAAATGGATGATGATCATTTAGTTTTGTAAGGAGGAATAAAGTTGGGAAAGATTACGGGTCGGGGATTAATGGCCTATAGAAAGCTAGTGGGATGATCACCTTCGCGCTAGCCAGAGACCGTGGGCGCGTGTTCGGTGAACTTTTTTGTAACATATTTCCTTTCATCGGTATGGGAGATATATGTAACTCGAAAAAGAAAAGGAAACTGACGTACGTAATTACCGATATTTAATGCCGCGTTCATTGAGAAATACCGTGTTGTGAACAATTTCCGTATTGGACAAATAGAAACGATAGGGAAATCCACCACTGATCATCAAGAGATCAAACCTCAAAAATGACCCAATAAAGAACTCACAACGGAGTCAATCAAACCTCACAAAGAAACCCAAAATGATCTCACAATAGAGCCAAATCTATCTATCTATTACTTTTAATAATTGCGTGCATAAAAAACTGATGTGGCAAAACTTTAGTAAAAAGTCGACATGTCAGCATTAGTAATACAAATGATTGGACAAGAATATTTAGATCAGATTCTAATTGCATTTAAGAAGATATTAAAAATCAAATACAATATATTATGTTACAGATAAGGAAGGAAAGAAATAATCAAATGCAATCAATACAAACTTATCCACGATAGGAAATCAACAAAGATATTTTATAAATGATGATAAATATGAACACATATTTTCACCTTAAAAAAAAGGATGAATGAAAAATGACAGCTTGACTCATATTGCACGCAAGTGCTGAAATCTAATTCCTTGACTTTTTCATTCAGAGTCAGGCGTTATTGATTCATTTGCGTTAGAATAAAATAATGAAAGAAATATTATGTCTGAAGATATATGAGACAATTTTGTTACGGTCAAATAAAATGATATTTTATTCTCATGACACCACTAAGAATTTTCTTTTACACTTGGTGATCAAGAACCTCTAAAACTAATGTTGATGTCATAAAATAATAAATTTTCAGGTTTATGATACATTTCCATTAACTTTCTCAACAACAAACTCTGACAATTAATTGAGAACAACAAAAACTACGAGTCGATATATAAGGATTATTTTAAATATGTTAACCGACTTTATTTTACGAGCGGTAAGGGGATCGACTTTTAGAGTTCATGTTTAAAAATCAACTGGGATATTTAGGTAGGATTAAAGTAGGTGTCGTTGAAAATATCGAAGGGAGATGAATATGTCATCGACAAAAGATGACGACAGGTGGGGTTATCGAGTAAGGAAGTTGACGGCGGGATGAAGATTATCGGTACTCAATCCGAAATGATTTTCAATTTACTTTTTTCAAGATTTAAGATTATGATCATTACGAAAGTTAGCATTTTAATTCTTCAAAATGGTTAAGATCGGTAAAATGGGTCACTTGGTACATGGAAAACGGGTAAGGTCGAACACGGGTTGACCCAAGTAGGTTAGGCTGAGAAAATTTAGAATGGTGCTAAGGTCATAAAACAGGTAAGTGAAATACATTTTTAACCCCTTTTCATCAACAATTTTGAATAACATTTAATTAGAGAAATTTTAACGATATATAAACGATTATATCATATGAAAACTTTAATTATACTTATTAGTTTTGGTATTAAATTTAAATTAATCAATAATATCATTGTAATATTTTATTATTCTACTTTCTTGGTTTATGACCAAGAAAGGGTAGCTACCTCATTAATTAGGTTAACTTTTGAAAAGACATTTAAGATCTAAAGTAGTATGAAGGAAGGAAATAGGGCTTCTATTATGTGTCATATGGGCACATATTAGAAAAATCGATATTATATTACTATTTAGAGACCCATGCATTATTATTTGTCGTGCATGTGCACGAGTCAAAAAATAGTCTAAAGCAAAAGTAAAAGTAGAATGGTGTCACATAGCAGAGGTCAACGGGTAAAGGAGTCGAGAGCTTAAGTGTTATTTGTGATCGAGTATAAAAAGTGGCTTGGGTAAAGGGATGGGGTAAAAGAACTCATAGAGGAAGAAGAGGGTTTTCAGTATAAAAGGGAGGAGGGTGAATTTTCAAGTATAAGAGCTCACCTAGAGCGTGACATTATATAAGTTAGAGTGTGGGAATGCGTTTAGAATGTTTTACGGGTGTGTGGGAGAGTTAATTAGGGGGTCATGTAAAAAGTCGACGGGTAAGATAAAACATTTGACATACTTAGGGTGACGGGTGTCGGCTAAAATGTTGTCGGCTGGTTGGGTGAGTGAGGGTTGGAGGTTAGTGATCGGTGTATATGAGTTAGCAATGAATTGTGGGGACACCTAGACATGTTGAGCGGGGAGGGGATTGACTATCGACTGAGAAAGAAATTAAAGTTGTGAGGAAGATAAGAGTTGTGGAATACAAAGACGACGGGTGGTTGAGTATGAGACCAAATAAGTTAGTAGGGGCAGGGTCAGGTCTGCATGTAAGTAAAGTTCATTTCATTGTTGGATACTTATTTTTTAAACACAATAGATCACATAGAAGACACAAAGCAGTTAGGCCCTGTGCGTTTGGAGTGCATTTTTCTGATTTGATTTAATTTGAATAGAACTGATCTGAGTTTATTTTATGTAATGAAGTTAATTTGATTTGATTTGATATGAATCTATTAATAAATTAACTGTATTCAAAAGAATTAATAACTAGAAGTAGACTAGATTCATTGATTGTTATTTGGATAAGTCAGATTTGATTTGATTTGATTTGAATGAAACTGATCTGATTTGATTTTATTTGAATGAATCTTATCTGATTTGAAATTATTATTTAATAAGTTGAATCGCACATGACCTTAGTCTTGAATTTTCGATTTAAGATCATTGTATT
This sequence comes from Spergularia azorica, assembly GCA_038382645.1. Lineage (NCBI taxonomy): Eukaryota > Viridiplantae > Streptophyta > Magnoliopsida > Caryophyllales > Caryophyllaceae > Spergularia > Spergularia azorica. The sequence goes on along the minus strand of JBBYHQ010000010.1, from coordinate 12,449,880 downwards.
TCTTTCAATTCTCATATGTGTCATTATCTCAATAAGTTTTATATTTCTTATTTGTCGATGATATATAATATCTTTAAAGTAATATTGTACAGTCCTATCTTAAATAAACATTTGGAATTCCTGTGCATTGCACGGGTAAAAAAACTAGTAACCTCATAAAGGAGTCACAAGGATCTCAGAATAGAGCTAGATAAACCTCACAAAGGAGTCGGAAAAGACCTCACAATGGAGCCAAAGATAAAGTGCATGAAATCAATCAATGGTGTAAATTTTATTGTACGAAAACCAAAAGAAACCTATAAATTAATAATACGATAAACAGGGGCGTAAAGTAACCGATGACAGCCCCAAAACGAATCAAAGAGGAGAGAAGCCATGAGGAGGAGATGGTAGATTTGTTCTTAGAGAGAGGCTAGGTTGAGAGGGGAGAGAAAGAGAGTAGTTGTTAGTGGTTAATGGAGCTTTTTACAAACGTTAATCATACGGAGTAGTAATGTTTGTGCGAACATCTACTATTTTTCCCACGACCCTGAAAATTTGGAGGACAAGCTAATGATTAGAAGATAAAAAAATGAAACCTAAAAAACTGTACGGACACTGAATACAAGGAAAACTGCGATTTTGAGGCGACTAACTCCAGGTGAATGATCCAGCCATGGTGAGATCCAAAACTTCGGGAAAATCACAATCAAAATCAAGCAAGAGAGCAAATAAGAGGAAGAATAAACAAATCAGCAAGCTCAAGCAAATAATCAGTCAAAAAAATGGACCAACAACGTCTGATGTTCACCGGCACCGGAACCTGTCTGATATTCAGGGCATACCACCACTGGTTCTGTCAGACTAGGAATATGATGATGCTATACAGGTAGATGGGAACAATACAGAAGGGGACTTGCAACGAATAGAAGAACAGGAGGTGTTGGAAAACATAGAAAATAATGGAAATGAATGGCAATTGGTTGTCAGAAATAGAAGAGGTAACACGCCAAACTCTGTCTCTACTACTGTGAATCATGAAAAGATACATACTAACTTAGTAACTTTTACCGAGGAGGAAGTAGTAAAGGGGAAAATGACTGGAATTTTGCAATTGTTGCTTTGTATTAGCTGCAAATCCTCCCATAGAGACTATGCAGGGCTATTTTAATAGAAAGAGGGGTTAAGAAGGGATTAGATAAGGTATCATTCCTTCCAAATGGCTTATTTGTTGTTAGATTCTAAACAGTGGAGGACAAAGAGCATGTTATGAAAGCCAGGCACTTTCTATTTGATAATAAGCCTTTGATTATAAAGGTATGGAAGAATGAAGAGTTAGATCTTAGCAAAAACTCTGTTAAGACTGTCCCTATATGGGTCAAATTGATTGGTCTTGAGCTTAAAATTTGGTCTGAAAAGTGTATTCAAAAGATTGCATGGTTGGCTGGGCATTATATTAAATGGAGGAGTGATAGGTTGAGCACTGTGCTATGGCACTGTTCACACAGCACAGATAGGACAAAGGCAGCAGAGGGGCAGCGGAGCAAATAGCTGGGAAAGTCTGTATTAGCTTGAGAGGGCATCTAAGCAATAACAAAAGAAATAGAACACAACCCTCCCTTTCCCCAACGCCTCTTCCTCAGCTTCTCAATACACTTTCTCTCTCCTCATTCCACACAATCTAAAACTGTTCAACCTCAATCTCCTTCTTCTCTTCGATCTTCTCGTTATTCGATTCTTTCCAGTGCGATTCTCTCTCTTCTCTACAACGTCTTCTCAGTGGCCATCTCTATATAATCATCCAAGCCAGTGTCATGGAAATTGAAGACGATGCAAGTTCGCTCCAAGATGAAGCTATACTCACTGAGATACATTGCATAAAGGTAAAAAATCTATGTCGCCTAGGATAAATTTTATTGATTCAATAAGATCAATTAGGTTTTCAATAATTTGGGTTTCTTTTTTAATTTATAATTTCATTTGT
>JBBYHQ010000010.1:12436921-12447817 GCA_038382645.1 Spergularia azorica | reverse complement strand
AGGTAAGAGGAGAATCGCATAAGAAAAGGTTCGAAGAGACGAAGAAGATCGAGGATGAATAGTACAAAGGGAGTATACAATGAGGAGAGGGAAGGTTGATAGAGAAATTGAGAAATAAAGAAGGAAGGTGGAAGGGCCGTGTTTTCTTTGTAACTAATATTTGCATACAAGCCCTCCTATGCTCTTTCCTAGACTTTTTATCATTTTGCTCCAGTACCCCCTTTTCCCCCTTGTCGTTTGTGTGCTGCGGGAACAGTGCCACAACACAGTGCTCCCCCTATCACTCCTCTATTAAATGTGACAAGGCAACGGAGGAGAAGAGTAGATTGGGATATGCGAGAGTGATCGGTGAAGTTATTATTGATCAAAAATCCCCAAACTCAATTGACTTTAATGATTAGAATGAAAGAACTGTGAAACGGACTTTGGAATATGAAAGGAAACCGGCAAAATGTAATGTTTGTTCAACGGAAGGAATGTAGGACGAAACCTGATTTGAGAAGGGATATACGTAGAGCTCAAGCACAAACTATTTGGAGACTTGATCCCAATCAAAATCCTCAGCCTGCAGCACAAACTCCAGTCTATGTAACCCCCTAAAACCCAGTTACAATACCACGACTAGGATCCACAACAAATGTGTGCACTAGAAACTCTCATAGACAACTCATCCTCACACCACAAATGGCACCTAATCAACTTGGATTGCCAAACCAGGATTGGATAGAACATAAAAATAGTACTTCGTATTAAATACAATTATTGTTTAGGATGTGGTAATAATTACCATAGTGTATATTATTAGCTAATTTATACAATATGAGATCTAAGATATAATACTGTGATGGTTAGCTATTTTATGATAATAAGCTTAAATATAATTTCTGATAACGGGTGAACGGATAGTAAAATAAAAATGAAATAGTGACAGGTAACGAGATAGTGGAATGGAAACAAAATAGTATAATGGATGGCGTAAAAGTGGGAACTATGATGAGTGAGTAAAAATAGATAATAAATAGAATCTGACGGGTGACAAAATTTGAAAGAAAAATTTATTGTACCTAGACCTGTAAAATGGGTCGGGCTGGCGGGTTTCGGGTTTGGGTAGATTCGGGTCAGGCTATTTCGGATTAGGGTCAATACGGGTTCGGGTCGGGTTACGGGTTGACCAGCGGGTCGAAAATACATATTCACGCCTTTTTTCGTCGGTAAATTTTAACACAGACATATTAATTTATTCTTATTTACCAATTATTTTATATATTATATTATATAGTAATAATGATTTTATTATATGTATGCCTTATATGTCTTAAAAGAAAATTTTAATTAATATTTTAATAATATTAATTGTTTTATATTATTTTTTTATTATTATAATATTTTTTTACTAAATATGTTTGACCCAACGGGTTGACCCGCTCGGGTCGGGTCTTGACCCTGACATTTTGGGTCATTTTGGGTTTCTGGTGCTTTTCGGGTTCGGGTTAAAAAAGTCCGGGTTTTTCGGGTTATTTTCGGGTCTGATCTCGGGCGGTTTTTCGGGTCGGGTCAGTTACTTACAGGTCTAATTGTACGGTTTAAATTAATATTAGCTTAAAAATAATCCTACAATCTTTTTTATAAAATAAGTATAAACAATATAATTAGAGGTCGGGCGTTGGATGAGCATGCAAAGTAATTTTGAATGAATCTAATATTATATGATCTTATCTAATCCGAGTTTTTTTAAAAATTTTAATTGTATATTTGTAATTAGATGGATTAATACAAAAACCATGCTTGATTCATTAATTGTTATTTGTAACAATCTGATCTGAATTCACTTTTGGGTTTTAGGTTGAATCATATAGAGCTCGAGAACAAATTTGAGGCTTCTTTTTTAACATTAAGGAGGGCCCCTCGGCTTGGGCATCCCAACTGAGGATCAGACCCAACCCTTGGAAGAGAAGGGGGAGGTAAGGGGATCCTCCTTCTAAGGAGACAAGAATTGAACCCGGGTACTTAGGGTGGAAGGGCAAAGTAACACCACGGATTATGAAAAGTGGTTTATGGAATTGATTTGTATCACATTGGAAAATTAAGACTCATATGATCAGTTTATAAAGGATTTCTACCATCATACTAACAATAAGGCGTTCACCTTTTAGAGCCCAAGTGAGGATTTACGTGCTTAAGAGGTGACTTCCCATCTTATTGGGTTGTGTTGCGACGTGTGATGGATGAAGCTGTTACACAAAGTCCCCCCCACTAGGCTACCAAGGGGATTCTCGAACAAATTTGAGGCTTAAACTAGTTTGCATGCCCGACCCGCATCCGGGCTGTATATCTATATTGTTATACTCATTTTATAAAGTTGTCAGTTTATCTTTGTTATGATATTATTAGCAACACTATTATTTTTCATAAATTAGCTTATCACCATAATCACCATAAATTATATTATTTTCCATAAAGTAGCTAATAATTTTCATATTATGTAATTACTTAGTGTTATCCAATTAATTGTCAAATGTCCTTCTAGGAAAGACATGATTTCAGGTTTTAATATATAGAATTAGATTGAATTTACTTATTACTACTTTATCTACTTTAATTTATCAGGTCTAACATATTTTTAATCAAAATAAGTTAAAAGTGCAACAAAACATAAAAAAAACTGAAAATTCACGTGGTGCCCTTGTGGTTTGCCATTTCGCATACGGTGCCCATGATTTCAACTTTCTGTACACGGTGCCCTTGAGGTTTCGGCTTTTACACGTGGTGTCCCTAATTTTTTTTTTTTACTTGCCGTTATAACGGCGCTAAGATTAATACTCATCTACTCTAAATCTGCCCCTCAATTAATTCTTTAATCATTTAAACCTAGTTTCCACCACTGCACACACTCTCTCTCCAACCCTCTCTTCACCGTAACCCAGCCCCTATTACCACGCACTACCCTCGTCTTCCTATCTCTAATCCGTCCCCCCCTCTATCACTCTCTCTTGAATTTCTCTCTCTCTCTCTGTTGAATTTCTTTATCTCTCAGTACCCTTCAATCGTTCAACAACAAAGTGATATGATGTTCCAATTTTTCTGAATTATTGCCCCGATTTTGGGCGAAAATTTGCTGGAAAATCGATGGTCAGATTGGCTCGATTTATTGATATTTCCGCGTATGTGTGATGTTTGGAGGTGCCCCAATCCCCGATTTCTACGGTTTTCAATTAGGGATATCTATAAAATTTTGGTTTTATTTCTGCTATAATTGAGAGCTGCAGTAGAAAGGGGCGAAATTGAGATAAAAAATAAGACGCTAAGATTGGAGGTCTACAATGGTAAAGGTAAGGCTTGGGCTGGGGTAGGGCCATAGGGGTGGGAGTGGGAGTGAGAGTGGGCGGGGAGAGATGAGGTGTAATTTTTTATTCTTTCCTATTGCTTGATTGGATGCTAATTAGAGTTTGAATAGTCAAAGTTAGCCATTTTCTAGCAGCAGTTAAATTGAGGGGCACTACGTGCAAAAGCCGAAACCTCAAGGGCATCGTGTGCAGAAAGTTGAAATTGTGGGCACCGCGTGCGAAATGGCAAACCACAAGGGTACCACGTGAATTTTTCGAAAATAAAATAAAGCAATGTTAAATGTTTGAACCGACAACGTGGATACATAGGATGCGTAAGAATAGAGGTTGATAACCATGCTAATGGTATGAGCACATCAATATATTAAAGAGCAAATGTATTTAACTTTATCGTCTACACACATTCAAAGAGGTACTTGTTTGAAAGTTTTCGCGGTCCATATTACTCCCTCCATTTCATTGAGTAGTTTACGTATTCCGTTTCGACAATTTCAGTGAATTGTTTACGTTTCTATTTTGGGACAATTTTTACCATTTGAAATTCCCTTTGTACCCTTATTAACCCCCTTAATACTTACTTAGTTGGGGAAATTCGCTTTATAAACTCAATTACTAAACCTAATTAAGCCTAATATTTCCCCCAATAATCATAATTCAACCACTCAATCAAGTATAACACTTTCACAGTTCACCCACCTTCATTAATTTTCTCACATTCACTCGTTCATCCTTCTTGAATCTAGGTCTTTTTTTTTTTCTTGCGGAATAAAATTGGGGTTTTTTTCCCTTGAGGTAAGAGATTCCATTGAAAAAAGGTGTTCTGGGTGGAAGAAAATTGGGTTTTTTTTTTTTTTTTTTTGAATCAAAGAAAATCTGGGTTTGGTTTTTGGTAAAAGAGTTTTGATGATGATCGATGGTGGTCAATAATAGTAAAAATGGTGGGTTGTTCGTGGAATTACAAAGAAAGGGGAGGAGAGAAGTGAGTGGGAAAAGAAATAAGACCAGAAAGATTAGGGGACTAATTAATTTAATTAGAAAAGTGGTTAGTTTTCACCTTGGTTTTTGTGCCAAACTCATACGTAAACAATTCACTGAAATGGAGGGAGTACAATGATGTCATACGACTTTTATAAACTTACAAGCCAAAAGTTAATCAATAAAGTAATTAACTTATTGAATATTAAATAAACAAAACTGCCAGATTTTCACTGGCTCACGGTTTTTTTTTAACTTTTTATTCATTCTCCCTATTATGCTAAAATTTCCCTTCCCGCCCTAATTGCATAGATTTTCCCTCCTATTTATTTTTTGAAATTTGATATGTGGCATCTTCTTATTGGCTATGTATAATGACTCCTCATATACTAAATGTATGTGTATAACTCTCTCTCTAAGATATGGTTGATCAGTGCAGCCTTGAATGAGGGGGCTTTGCGATATTGAGTACCTTCGAGAAAGATGAGATCTATTAGATCTGTCGATTCGGAAGCGAAAAATCAACAATAAGTACACAATGGTATATATACGGTAACACTACGGATTATGCAAATCGATTTATGGAAATGATTTGTCCCACATTGGGAAACTAAGACTCATATTATCAGTTTATAATAGATTCCTACCATCAGACTACCAACAAGGCATTCGTTTTTTAGAGCCCACGAGAGGATATTCGGGCCTAAGAGTTGATTTCTCATCTTATTGGGTTGTGTTGCGACGTATGATGGATCGGACTGTTACATATAGCCATTGAAGAGTATATTTTCCACATGCACATAGAGCAAACTTCTCCAAAACGAGAGACAAGAGAACCCAATAATGGACAAAAAAAATCTCTCACGAGGATAACGATTATTTCAAAAGTGCGATTTTCTAAAAAGTGCCCATGGGCACTCTATAAAAATAATTGATTGCAAAACTTTTTATATTTCCCATAAAAACTAATGCCATTTTTTATTTATAATATTTGCCCAATAACAGTTATTGGCAAAGTTTGATACCAATCACTATACAATCCAATGCTACACTTCACCGGAAAAGATCAAAGCTACCGCGGCACCTGAAAATCAACCATAAACCCTTTTTCGGCAATAATAAGCTCTCATATTTCTATCACATCCCAAAAGGGTTAGGTAGTTGGGCTTAGGGTGTATATAGGTTCCGACGGCGAATGGGGGATTGTATGTTATTTGGACATCTGAGTTAGGGGCGAAGCCAGTGGTGCGCTAGTGAGTGCTTCGCACCTGCAACTAGGGATTTTAACGAGTTGAGTCGATCACGAGCAGAGCCCTGCTCGACTCGAACTCGTGAGGGGGTAGCCCTGCTCGACTCGACTCGTGAACTCGCGAGCTCTAAATTTTTCAGCTCGACTCGAGCTCGAGAACAAAATCCTCGACTCGAACTCGAACACGAGATCAAGCTCGACAAATACTCGAAATCAAGCCGACAGAGAAAGAGATGTTACAGTGATTCAAGGTTGTGCGGCGACGAAATGAAGGTCGTGCGATTGTGCGGCAACGAGCGGCAATGAAATGAAGGTTGTGCGACGACGAGCAGCGATGAAATGAAGGTTATGCGGTTGTGCGGTGACGAAATGCATGTCGTGAGATTGTGCGGCGACGAGCGGCGACGAAATGCATGTCGTGCGGTAGTGAGTGTGCGGCGACGGGGATAGAAGTTGAAAAATTTAGGGAAAATTTTAGATCTGAGAGTGAGCTGTGAGAGTGAAAGTGTGAAGTGAGAGTGTGAGTGTGAGATTCGTGAGAAAATGAGTGGGGCACATTTTTTGTTTATTTTATTTTATTTTTTTTTAGCAAAAAAAATTAAAAACTACAAATGGAAACCCAAAAGTTTTAAAATGTGCGCCTATAATTGATACATTTTACTATTAATTTCAAAATATGCGCCTATAATTAAATTTGAAAAAATTTAGGGAAAATTTTAGATCTGAGAGTGAGCTGTGAGAGTGAAAGTGTGAAGTGAGAGTGCGAGTGTGAGATTCGTGAGAAAATGAGTGGGCACATTTTTTGTTTATTTTATTTTAGCAAAAAAAATTAAAAACTACAAATGGAAACCCAAAAGTTTCAAAATGTGCGCCTATAATTGACACATTTTACTATTAATTTCAAAATATGCGCCTATAATTAAATTTCAAATAAGGAAAATTTGAGTATATATACATTTTTCGAGTTGCTCGCGAGTTTTCGAGTCGAGCTGGCCTTGCTCAAACTCGACTCGTGAATCTCTCAAGTCGATCACGAGCACGAGTCGAGTTCACTCGAGCCGACCTTTGACTGAGCTTTGACCGAGTCGAGCACGAGTAGCTCACAAGTTTACCTTGCTCATTAACACCCCTACCTGCAACCCATAGTCACGACCATAGATTTATGGATTCTGACACCTACACATATATACATTCTCTATCATTTAGAATTAACATGAGTGTAGCTCAGTGGAAACAAAGGAAAGCTAATGTTCTTGCCAGTAACCCGCGCTCAAATCTTTCCAGCGTAATAACTGCTTTCCTTTTTTTGTCTCCTTTATTTCCGCTCACATTCCTCTTCATTCCATATTTCCGTTTTGCCTCTATTCGTTCTTATTTTCCACTTTCTTCCCACTTTGTTTCCTTTACTCTTCATTTCCCTTTTTATGTTTACTTTGTTTATTAATTAATAATTATGAATAATAAATCTTCACTTTTATTTTGTTTTTCCTATTTGCTTGTTATTTGATATTGTTTTGTTTAATTCTTTAGCTCTACACATATAGTATGTCATGTTAAGATTTTGATACTTGAATTTGGCTTACTTTTAGTTGCTACTCTTGCTAGACTTGCTATCATAATCAGCGAGAGTGTAGTAGTTCATGATTTGCGCTCATAAATTAAAAAGAGTTAATAGTCGTCCTTTCATAAAAGAAATCGCAACAATAATACCGATTTCAAAGACACCAATCGGAGATAGTGTAAGTGTTGAAGGTGTATATGAGTTGTTAATTCCGACCCCCGTAATCTCAAATTCCTGGCTTAGCCTCTAATCTGAGTAATTGTTTTTTTTTTGTAAGAATGGTAATCTTTATTCATCCATAACTGGAAAAAAAAAAAACTTACAAAAAAGTAGCCGCCTAAAACTGCCCTACAATTTAATTTTGTAGACAATTATTTGAAATCGCAAGTAAACGAATACTAACAATGTTTTTTACATGTACTATACATCATCCCCGATTCATTTCTCTCTTTGTCCCCGAATATTCGAGCATTCCTCTCATCTATACAACTACTTTAATAGGCTAACTTCAACGCCTACGTGACATTTGATGGAGGTGTTCTGAGGGAAAAAAAGTCACGTCGTACCTGAGTCGTTGGCGTAGGGTGGGTTTCTTCTCTCTCTCTCTCTCTTCCACGTCACTTAACACCGTGGAAAAAAAAAGGTATCTCTTCCACGTCTTCAAGCTAGCATTCTTTTTGAAGTGTTGATAACCTTTCTCTAGCCGCCTCTCTCTCTTTTCCTCTCCCTCTCTATTAAAAACCCTAGCCTCTAAATCTTAATTTAGGGGCTACCATCCATCAATTAGATAGTGGTAAGCCCCAAATTTCTTATATACTATTTTACCCTAGTCAATTAGTTATCACTTATTATTATTGATAATAACTCGTTTCTACCTCCTCGAGAGGGTATCTCTACCACCATATAGGTGGTCTATACTGAGATTTGCGAGACTTCTACGAGGATCTGATGTGCATTAATTTTGCCATGGCGTTGAGATGGATGTTGAATTTTCTTCTACTGGCTAGCGGATCTGCTTATCCTTTGACAAACTACAAGAGATCAATAGGCCCCCTCGGGTCAAGCTGTATCATGAAGCAGCATTATTATAGAGTGTTTTCGGATTACGAGTCATCTAACATAATGATCGTAGTTTTGTGAAGGTTTGAGTTTTATTTGTTGTTAGCGTTGTATTTTGATAAATTTAGTACTCGTTGTAGATGCCGTATGGTTAATTATTATGAATGAATTTCCTTCTATTAAAAAAAACTAGCATTCTTATTTTTTCTTTTTTCTTTTTTTTTTTCTTTTTTTTTTTTTTTTGTGAAAAAGCAGTTGGTAATTTAACAATCCTTAATTGTTCTTATCAAATACTGAAGGCGAATGTTAACTTAAACAAAAATGCCTAGCTTCGACCGCCTAACTTCCTACCTTTTCATCTTCTGTAACGCGAGTGTTAGTATCCCATCTTATCCTTTGATATTGTAGTTCCATCTCTCAAACTTCCTATATTAATTTCTAGGCAATTAAACGATTTTGAACCCGTATGTTTTATGGTGATTGTGTGATGTGTGATGTGTGTAACTATAGCCATAATGCTTGTCTCTAAATTCTAACCTAGAGATTGATCCTTCAATTATTTATTAATTATTAGCGTCGTGCTAGATTCATTCGTAAATTTTGCAGTTGATTGATATGATCAACGTGAATGATGTGGGTATTGAATTATTGATCCAAAGTGTCGTTTGATTTAATTTCGTTGTGTTGTGAAAATTACAGGTACTCAAGGATTGCGAAGTAATTGATATGGAAGAGGATGAAGCCTACAGGAACATTACTTTGAAACGGAATCCTGGAATATTGATGGCTAGATCTAAAAGTGAAGTAGAGAATTCGCTGATATTTCCATTTTTTATACCTACATAGGCTGTAGGGATCGGTCGTCAGTGACAATATACGGAGTATAACCTGAGTTAAGCATATGTTTGGGGTCTCAACTTTACATTAATTTTGAAATCAGGGTCGGCGAACTTTTATGCTTTAGTTTGGGGTCTGGATTAACTTCCATCCACTTCCGTCTCATTTGAGTTTGATGCCTTCGTTGACTTCTTCCCCAAATCACAATTTCATCCCCATCTCCCACAGACCCACACTCCCACACCATAATCACCATTATCATATTCATCTCCGCACCATCATCATAATCATCATCTTCATCTTTCGTCGATGGGTTTTGGGTTTTTTTCTTGTACGATCAAAATTACCCCATCTTCCACACTACTGAAATTGATGCGTAATTTGATTGAGAATATGAAATTGAAGTGTTTGTTGGGTTAGTTCACTGTGTTGGTAATTGGTAAAGTTTAGATAGAAAAATATTATGTTGGGTACTCGTAATCTTTCAATACTTTGATGTAATCAGGAAATAACCAAGTTCATCAAGAATTGCAATGAGATGAAAGCAGCCACTGTAGCATGCAAGGAAGGCGGACACCTAAGTATCATCAAGGGACCACAAGAGTCAAAGAAGCAGGAAGATTAGCTCTGTTAGATTTCGCAGCGAGGAAAAAAAGATTGCCATCAAAGTTGTTAAGAAGTGCAGATGGATGTTTGAAAGAGAACCATACTAGGAACAACTATAGCAGTGCTCTAAAACGTGTGCCTTGTAAGTTTGTCTCGACCATATCCAATAAATAAAACCCAGAAAACCCCAAAATTTTAAACCCAGAAAATTCAATAAAGTTCATCAATTGGATATGGTCTGAATTAGAAAACCATGTTCAATAATGGAGAATCGAATTCAGAAATCAAACAAAAACTCATCTTCGAATTGCTTGAAGATTGAAGACGCTGATGGAGAATCACTTGAATTATTAGGTATGTTTTGATTGTTTAATTTACAATTAAAAGGGGGGAAATTGAGGAGAGAGAATTTGAAAAGGGTGGGGATGAATGGTTTAGTGACAGAATTATAGAACATGGGATGGAGATGAATATTAAGAGTAGGAAGATGAAGATGAAGATGGGATGGAGATGAAGATTGACTTAAGAAGATGATTAATTGATCAAGATCCGTTTTATTCCTGAATTACATTCATAATTCGTACTTGTTACTTCTAGATAATTTGACAATCAACAAATCAAAATCCCCATTACTTGTTACTTTAGCACTTCAATTCATTACATTGGACAACCCATTTCCCTGTGGATACGATCCCTACTTCCCTACTACTGTTGTTAGGATTTAGGATTATTTTTGGTAGATAATCGCGACTTTAGTCTCACCAAATTTTGGCTCCGTTGCCGGGGACTTGGGTTTTGTTTTTGTTGTGAATTTTTGTGTAGTTTTCTTTGTTTTTGTCCCTCACTTGTGATTCCTGGCCGTTTTCAAATTTATTCAATTTGACAATGAACTCTTTCATGAGTACTTTTCTAGATTGGAAGCTTATGTTGACTATGCTGGCTCCTATGGTTACTATTATTCTTATTCTGAACTATGTAATGCCGTCATAAAGGGTATGAACCCTCAAACTTGGTCCTTGGCGGAGTATATGAGTGATGGAAACGTTTCATACATGCCACCTGATGAGTGTTGGGGTTTCTTTAAGTTCATGTCATTTCAATGTCTAGAAGTGGAGTTAAATACTCCACCACCCCCTTGTTTGATGAGGAGTGATGAATTTAAGGAGCCCAACAATTGCTTTCTTGACCATGAGCCAAATAAAGTCGATGAACCGCATATAACTTCCCAAAAGAGTGAGATGTTTGTTTCTATGAGGGAGGTTGAT
>JBBYHQ010000010.1:12409118-12421035 GCA_038382645.1 Spergularia azorica | reverse complement strand
TGGAAGTTGATAATGCTCTGATGATAGATACGTATTTACTACGGAGTACATCGTAAGAGTGCCTATGCTTGTTTTTTTCGTTCAAATCCAGGGATCTTTTATGCTCTTTGTCTGTAGCTCCCATCTTATTCATTTGACATCTTATTCCATCTTATGCTAGAGTTTTCTGCTGACTGCTGATGCTTTTAATTTGGTGGAGTGATTCAATGCAGGTCTAGAATCATTCAGTGAAGTTGATGTCAACCTTCACATATCAGAATGTCTACGTTAGCTTGGAAGAATTGATTCTAAGTTTACGAGTGAAGGTGGTGAATTAGTCATCCTTTTGAGTGATGTGTGTATATGTTTGCTCTAATCTATTGTTGCTCATTGGCGTATTTTGTTCGCTCAACGTGAACTGAATAAAGTACAATTTTATTTGAGTTGTGAATGTTGTTCTTCTATGTTTGGGCCGTTTGACAGATCTTAAGAAGTAAAACCTGGTGTCACCACGAATGAACATTTTACTTTTACTAATTTGCAAAATGTGTATAAATTGGGTTTTTGTTGGTTCTTGTGTGAATAATTATTCAAGGTTTTGGCCTTGTAGATACCAAAATAGATTAGTTTGGAATGTTTTTGCTTTAAAGGCTATTAGCTCAAACTTGGTAGAGCAATGTGCTTTCGCACAAAGATATGGGTTCGAATCCCTTATAGCCTGTCATTCTATAATTTAAAATAAGGTCAATTAAGAGGGCGATCGAGCAAGTGTGTACGATAGATATTATGCGACCGCTTTCGGTCGCAAATCGGTCACATAAATGCGACCGCTTTTGGTCGCAAAATCGGTCGCATATCTGCGACCGCTTTCAGTCGCAAATCGGTCGCATTTTTGCGACCGGATGGCCGGTCTCAAATTCGGTCTCATATTTGCAACCGGATGATCAGTCGCAAGTCGGTCGCAAAATATGCGACCGACAAAAATCGGTCACATATTTTAGATTTGCGACCACCTAACTCAGTCGCAAAACGGTCGCAAATGTGGGTTTGCGACCGATTTTGCATGTTTTGCGACCGATTTTGACGGTCGCATATTGCCTGTTTTCTTGTAGTGTCAGGTAGTAAACTAGTGTATATATATAAAAACAAAAAAAAGGTTTATTGGAAGTTATCGATAGTGATAGGCAATGAAACAAAGGGCGAGAGTCCACAAAATGATTAGCACATAAATTATGTTTATAATAGTGTTGTGGTTAATTAGCTTTTTATCACTAACCTTTACGGTAGTATCATTATTGTAGAGTTTTACACTATTATGAATTATGCAATAATGCAGCTTTTCGATTACTTTAATCCTAATTAACAATATAATATAATATAAAATTGCATTAGCAAAACCTAACAATCTGCCAATTAACAATATGGTCCACCGCAAATACCCGTATAATCATAAAGAAATGAAATAGAGTTTAGAGACTCCCTATGTGTAAGTATATACTCGTATACAAAACATAATTACCGCTGGATTTGAGAGTTTGTTGTGTATGTCTCCCAATGGGTCACCTATCCTTTCCCCACTCCTCGGTTTTTGCCTTTTTGATACTTTAATTTGTATATACTCTTATGTCTAATTTTACTGAATTGATCTAACTATTTTGCTTGTGATCTTTTACACAATAATCCTTACACTTATGGTAATTTAACATCAATACATTGTTTTGTAGTTTTTATCGTGTTTTGCTGTGGTGGTAATTATCTTTTCGATTTTCAAATAGCGTGTGAAGGGAAATCTAAAAAAGTGAACTTATGAAAAAGTCCAAAAAATACAAGATTCTCACAAGAGTTACTCGGCAGAGTCCAAACTTTTCATATAATTGTGATTTAAAGATTATTTAAATGTGACACTACATAATTAGTCATAACTTTCATTTTATATATAAGAAGATTACAATCCATATCTCATTTAATCTATTTTGAAATTTAATCTAAACTGCATCCCATTTTTACATATTTTTGATAGAACTACATTAGTCAACAGTCATCCAACAAAAATTGCATATATGATATTGGCTATGTTTGTTATGCACAATAAGCTAGCTTATTTGGCCAAAGTAGCTTATTTGACTAGTTTTTTAAGCTCTTTGACCAAATAAATTGGTTTGGTAACACCACTACCTTATTTAATAAGGTAGCTTATTTAAGAAGTTACCCAATGTAACATATTTAAAGTAAGCTAGATTATCATAATTTTATTCCTAATTTACCCTCATTTATTTACTAAATTAAAATGAGATTAAAAATAAATAATGCATTTATATGTAACTTTATATATACTAGCTCCTATATCAACTAATTCTACCAAACACTCATACTACTATCAGCTAAAAACTTTCAGCTACTACTGCAACTATTATTTCAGCTTTCAGCTACTATTTCAGCGTTATTTCCAAAACCAAACACAACAAACAAAACATAAACACTACATCTGACCATCTAAGAAAAATGTTCAACATGGGACTTATGTATAAGAATCATTAAGCACGCTAATATGTGTACCGTGCAATCCACGAGCTTAAAACTAGTTTAGTTTGGATTTTGATGGTTCGAACTTACTATTTAAATAACTTCACTTAATTGCGAGCAATGACCAAATAGTATTGATAAAAAAAATTGAATGGACGTGCATAACTAACGATCAGTAACTCGACACGATTATGACCCTGCTCGCAACCGGTTCAACCTAACATAATTCACTTGACAATATAGGCCATAAGACTTGGCCATTTGCCAGTTCCAAAATCTACCCGACCCGAAAGTTCATGTTAATCCGATATGATCCGACCCGCATTGAGCCAATAACCCGAAACCAATAAGATTTGGCCGTTTGCCAGTTCCACGTATATAAGGTGTGTAGGAAATCAAGTTGAAAGTCGCAATAATGAGCTAGAGCTGATTAAATGGCTCAGACCACCGGCATGACCTGATTTTTTTCCTTGTTTGGGCCTTAGTTTAGGCCCGAATATGGTCCAAATTAAAGCACGGCCTGAATAGGCCCGCAATTATTTGGGATGGGCTTGGGCCTACTCGTGGCTCGCATTTTGGCCCAGCCCGCTTTTGATATTGTAAGACAATAAATTCCAAGTCTATAAATTCTAGTTAAGTGAATTATTGTAAATAATGCTGGATTATGGCGTATTTCGTAAATAAAGTACACAATATATTACAATTAGGCCGAGTTTGGTAAATAAAGTATAAAAAATAATAAAATTTAATATCAATAATAAAATAAAATATTATACATTATAATAATGGCATCAAAAACCTCTTTAACAGAGTACAATAGCTTATTATTACTCTAAATATGGAACTACTAAAGAAAAATCCATGCGTAACTTCATCAAAATGTAACAATTCGCTACTTTTCAAAAAAGCCGGAACCAGTTTGAAGATGCATGAATGCCCGCTTTTGCCTACATGGGTCGGGCTTGGCCGACCAACTATGCCCGAAAAACCCTGGCCCAACCCGGCCATAGGGCCTTTCCCATGATCACCTCTACAATGAGCATAAAAATAATAATTATGATACTATCATTCTAGATATAAAACATTTACACACATAACTAAATGTAGTAATTATGGTATGAGAGCAGCTAGATATAGACACAAAATAAAATCTAAATGTAGTATTTATGGTAATAGAGCAACTAGAAATAGACACAAAATAAAATCCGAAGATTACTTTTGGAAATCCAAGTACTCCCTCCATTTCTTTTGATTCTTTACGTTGGGCCGGGTTTTGTGATGGGAACTCAACCCCAACGTAAAGAATTAAAAGAAATGGAGGGAGTATATAATACTTGACTACAAATTTCCACAATTATCAAGAAAAATACAAAATACTCATACTTCTTATCTTTGAAAAGTGTTTTGCACTCTAGAAAATCTTTCATATCATTGTACTATTCAATGTCTTTTCCAAGGCTTGCATTCGTGACTTTATTAATCGTATCATTGGTTATTGTTCAACAATGTGCAGGTAATTTTCCATCCCTAATTTTTTAAAATAATGTTGTATGCGATTGTTCATATAATAGTTTAGTTAGTGTTGTTATGTAAGGTTTTAATTTGTTGTATATTATTAACGTTGCTTGCCTTTTATGTGATCATAATTTATAGGCCAACCCTTACATCCGGCTTGCAAGGCTACGCTACCATGTAAGACTTTGGGTTTTCTGGGTCAAATTTTTATTGTGAGCCATCTGGTGTCCCTAATAATGATATGAAAGTTTGCAGATGTTGCCCGGCCTAGTTCTAATATCAGTTTGCACTCATGTGATTTAGGCGACATTAAATCCCCATCCAATGTAGTTTATGATATCAGAATGTCATCTTATTATATTTTCACTTTACAATTGCAATATCCCCGAGAAATGTTAACATAAAATAATACAACTTGTCATACTCATAAATTTGTATTCCCTCCGTCCCAACTCAAACACCCCGATTTACTTATTTGGACGTCCTACTTCAAACACTCCATCTGTTTTGGGACACTTTTTTCTCTCTTACTCTTATTAAATAATCACATCCTCTCTCACATTATATCTCCTACTTTTTTTAATCATCACACTCTCTCTTCAATTTTCCCAATATTCTCCACTCAACTTACTATATTAAAAATTATTATTCCACTACAACGATCCCGCGGGGTGTTTGAGCTGGGATGGAGGGAGCGAGTAGTATTTGAGAGTGTTATAGGTTAAAAGTGCACCATGTTATTCTACTTCCAACGATATTATGCTACACTTGATGGAACATATATATTCTGCTCCACGATAGTCATGATTTGATATGCCACTACCTTATTTGACAAATGTTAGAAGTTTATTTAAACGCAAGCGTACGTGTAGTTGTAGTTAACGGGCCGATCTCGGGGAGGTAAATAAGATGTCTAGGTCGGTTAAAAGATTATATAGTCCGGCTACGTCGAGAAAGGCTGGTGATTATCTCCTAAATGTATCACAAAAACATGAATAAACGACTTATAGTGAATTTCCCCACTATCATGTATCTACTATGACATATATAATTCACATAACAAGCAATTATACATAGATTAGGGGAGATTATGCAACGCAAATACTACTTATCCCGACAACGCTATCATAGTCTTTCGGATTACTATCCTAAATTCTACTTCCGTAGTGAGATAATCAAGTAACAAGAAGCATTAAGAAAGTAAAAATTTCCCAGATAATCCTACAAACCTACTTTTGTGGTGAAGCAATCATAATAATCAATATCAGTAGAGGGCTAAACGCTAAACTAGAACCGCAGTTACCTCTTATAATTTTAGTGTAGCAGTCAAATTAAACAAGCATTAAACTATATTATTTCTAATTGCAGCAGTGCATTTAGATAAGTTAATATAAATCAAACATCAAGTCTGAGATATTAAATCTAGCCATCATAAGCCCTAATAATATGAATAATATTATAACTTTCAAATCATGAAATAAGTCATAACATTTAGCATGTTAGGGTTCACTGAAACTTTAGAAAGAGACTACTCACACATATTGGAAGTAAGAACAACAATAATTAATGAAAAGCAAAACATAATTAGAAGAGTAAAACAGAAAAATTGCAATATTAAATTGGTCTGAATAATCTTCTCAAATAAAATAGAAATAATCTTTGAATCTAAGGTACAAAAGTGTTGATGCTTGAAGGTTCAAAGTGCAATAGATTTATTAAACCTTAAATTAAATTACAATAGGCTCAATTAGGTATAAGCAACTAAGAGTATATTTTACAATTTCCAAATTAAATAAAGAAATAGACCCTCAAGTTTTCATAAAAGAAAACACACGGAAAGTTGGACCGCGGATATGCACCACCGTGTGAGACACGGCACGACTCGTGCTCACATCATAATCAGTTTTCTTCCTCTCTCTGTTTTGGACGAGTCGTGTAGAGTGAAGCATCGTGTGTGTTTTTGATAGTCGATATATTCAGTCAATATTTTTTAACTCTCTCAAATTTCGCTCTGCTTCCGTCTCGAGCTCTTTGTTAGGTCCAAATATTCCAATTTTTTTTTATAAATGCTACAAGAACCCCAACTACACGGGGCACATGGTATCATGCTGGAAAAGAGGTAAAACTAACCAAGCATTAGAAGGGGAGGAAACAACGATTAAAGCACATTAGAGCCCTAAATTACTAAGTAGCATTAGGACTTATCAACAACAATGGAATATTAAAAAGTTTAGAAACAAAATAAACCGAAATATTAAACTGACGGATGGAGCATATTATGCCACTACTTGAATTATACTGTAACACCCCAATTTTGGGATTATATTTAATTAGGTTACGTTTTATTATATAATTCGGAGAATTATTATCGATTTTGGTGGAATATGTCTAAATGATTTGGGTATTTGGTGATTTAAGGACTATTTCTTATTTTACTTCATCGTCCTAATCTAGTAATTCTATTTTGACTTATTTTGGACCGGGTTTGGAGTCACTCTCTTCACTCCACAAGTAAGGTCCAAACCCGACACTCATCCGCCTCAATTGTACGTATAACCAGGGCCGACTATTAATCCGTCTGACCGTTCGGCCGCACACGGCCCCCTATATATAGGGGCCAATATATATAAACTATGCTAGTTATATAAATTAAGTCGGAGGCAGCACATAGGGTCAGTTTTGATGCTTTACTATGCATGATGTGCAGGTCGCGTGCTCAAACCATCCTGGAGCACATAGGGTTTGGAGTCACTCTCTCTCTCTCTCTCTATCTCTCTCTCTCTCCTCTCACTACTCGATTTAATCAAGAGCGGTAAGTTTTCTCTCTTTTCCCTTGTATCCTCTAGTGTGCCCTAAGTTGTATTGTTATTATTGTGATGGATTTGATTATAGGATTATTATTGATTTATGATTTCGGTGTTGTTGTGAGATTGATTTATGTCTATCATAGTTTAATTTGAGGGCATTGGAAGTTAGGGCATGAATAGGGTTTATGATGAATTATGGTGGTTTTGATGTTTGGAATTGCGTAAAATTTATATAGTGTGTTCTATGGTTGTTGGGAGGTTGATTCTTATTGAATTTGGGGTTTGTGAATATAAATATGAATGATTTAATTAAGATTCCAATTCTTTTGGTTTAGGTTTTATGGCATGAATCATGGTTATATGATGTTTAATTGATAGGAAATTGGTGTTCAAGCATTAATATAGATGTTGTACAAGTTTGGCATGATTTGGGGCTCATTTGATTATCATATGGGCATGATTGAGATGGAACTGTCAAGATGATTTTGGGAGCAAGGAGGTGTCTTGTTAGTGTGTTTAGTGCTTAAATTGTGGAGGCGATGCTTTATATCTTGGGAAGTGTTGTTGTTGAATTTGGTGCGACATTATAGTGATTATTCCTTTGTATAGGGTATGATTTAGATAGTGGGTTCAAGGAAGTGACGTTTGTGGACTTTGAGAAGTTTAGCTAGAGAAATCGTTGTCATTTGAAGGTAAGAACGTTTACCTCTTGAGTTTGAGCTATTTCAATTGCTTTACTTGATTCATATAATCAATGATCATATACTCGTTCTTAAATCTATTCAAGATTCGTTCATTAATCTAGATCGGGTGAGCGACCGGTTTCCTATTATGAGGCAACCACTTAGGGCAATGTAAACCTCTAATCAAGGTATTTTCTCTAGATCGGGTGATGAGCTACCGGTCTCCTATTTGACATCCTCTTAGAGTCTTAGGGACTATCCGTCCTACCGGCCCCTAGCGAGTGATGTGCACACTCGAATCTTTAGGATCGTATTTTGTAGTGGTCTAATTTGGAGTAGGACCCTTGCATAATTATATGATGTAAAAGAAAGTTAATGAAATTGACTATGGAGATGAATTCCACGGCCGCGCTCAGCACGAGTCGTGCCCGTCATTGCACGAGTCGTGCTCGTCGTTTTTCAGGACTTAGTTGTTCTCTGATTTGAGCACAACTCGTGCACTTTTCTACACGGGTCGTATACAGCCCAATTTGAAGCTTTTGCTTATTTTTGCGTTGCTAATTCAATTATTGTTAGCTACTTGCCTTAAAGGCGCGTATCTTAATTTCTTTTGTACTTTTTGATTTATTAGTCAGCCAGTGCTAACGTTCTTTGTTTTGGATTGTGTCCCAACCCTATTTTGAGGCATGTGTCATCCTTTTGATGGGCCAGTTGACATGTTAGCTGATTGAATTAGATTATTTGCTTGGGACGTTGAAGCTTTGTCGGGTTAATTAATCAAGCGTTAAACATTTGTTGGAACGTTTGATAAACTTTGTTATTTGTTTTGGATTTCAATTTTATAAGCTCGACTATGAATCTTCCGCTGTTTATTTCGTTGTTTGAATTATTTATTCAATATATTTATTCATTTTGTAATCTTGGATATTATCAGTATTCTTGGTAGTCAATTACGGCATAATAATACTAAATAAATCATTTTATTGTTAGGAAAAAACTAGGGTTGTTACATATACTCCCTCCAATCTAATAATAGGTTTTCCTATTTCATTCGTTGCTTTTCACTGTCCATATTGGGAATTAATTATTCTAAACCAAGCAATGAAAGATCTGTTTGCCTTCAAATCAAGTCAATTTGGTAGAATGCAATGCAGAAAGATATACTAGTATGGTCTATTTTTAACATTAGCTGAGCAATTTTAGTTGGTTTAGAAGTAGCTCTCAACACGACCGGTCAAAAGCAGCAAACGAAAAAAATCTCTTTCGACGGTGGGAGTATATGCAAGAACTGTGATCTTATTATTTTTATAATTTCTTGAAGAAAATAGCTAGTGATGATTATGGCTATGTTTTGTAAAGCTAGTTGAAATAATAGCTGAACGTTAAAATAGTAGTTGAATGCTGAAATGGTAGCTGATAGATGAGTAATAATAACTGCAATAGTAGCTGAAAGTTTTTAGCCTATAGAAATGGGAATGTTTGGCAAAATTAGCTGATATAGTAGCTGATATATATAAATTTACATAAAAATGTATTATTTATTTTAAATTTGTTTTATTTTATGGAATAAATGAGGGTAAATTAGGAATAAATTTATGATAAGTAGCTTATATCTTACTCCCTCCATTCATTTCCAAACTTCCTATTTTCCTTTTAGGAGAATTCACTACCAAGCTTCTTGTTTCCTGTTTTGGTAATTTTTTAGCCAATGAGAGACCTCCTAAGTGCTAAATGTCCATTTCCCACTTGGTTTTAATAATGTTAATCTATTCCTAAAACTTTGTGCAAAAGCAAACATGAAGCTTGGAAATGAATGGAGGGAGTAATAAGTTACCCCCAGTTACATGGGGTAACTGATTAAATAAGCTAACTTATTATTTAAGCTATGGCTGTTACCAAACCAACTTATTTGGTCAAAGATTTTAAAATACTAGTCAAATTAGCTACTTTGACTGAATAAGTTAGCTTATTGTGCTCCCCTTTATATACGTGCAAAATGTTAATTGGGCCTTTTATGAATTGAACATGAACATTGCTCTCCTTGGGCCAGGCCAAATTTTTGGCAATATATTTGGTGCCAAAGTGACCAGGTCCTCCTTGGGCTAGTCCACGGTTTATAATAGGCTATGTGGCAATAAAAAAACTTTCCGAAAAAATCGAACAAGGATTTGAATTAAACATGAACATTTTTTTTTTGAGAGGTAACATGAACATTGCTCTCCTTGGGTCAGGCCAAATTTTTGGGCAATATATTTGGTGCCCAAGTGACCAGGTTCTCCTTGGGCTAGTCCACGGTTTATAATGGGCTATGTGGCAGTACAAAATTTTCCGGAAAAAACCGAACAAGCTTTTGATAACCCTCTGTGAGTCGTGACCCTCAGATCTCAAATTCAAATCACGGAGTCCCCTCCTTGTAAGTGGAATTTCAACACAAGTTTGGCTGACCTGCACATTTATCATCCACGTATCATGTGGGATTTCAGCATAAGGTTTGATTGCCTATGCATTTATCATCCACGTTTCAAACGCGATGGACAATTCACGTAAGTTGGAGTGCTACAATATGAAATAAACTAGATAACTATCGGCCTCAATCATCAATATAGACTTTCCGTTGAGTTGACTTCTTAAATAATCTTCGAGCTCAAAAGACCCTCGGCTTGTCCGTAGTGCCTGTTAGTGTGTCGCACGTGACTGACTCACTCAATTCAGAAATTTCAGATGCTCGCAGTGAGCCAGTGACTCGTGATCAAGTGTAAGGATCATTCAACTTTTTACAAAGCCACGCCTATAGCAATTGTTTATTGTTAATTACTTTTACCTCAAGAATATCCTTTTGTAGATCTTGGGTCGAATTGCAGATAAAGTTTTTATTTTGTTGGTTTAATCAATTTGCATAACAAAAGTACAAAATAGTTAATCGTCAAATTAAAGTACAAAATATAAAGAGTAATTCTACGGTGAGACTGTCTCATCGTAAGATTAATAGGTTACTTTTGACAAATCAACATGTTACTTGTGAAATAGGTTGGCTTTGAAAAGTAATAGTTACTTTTGACATATGTGAGAGGTCTTATCGTATTAGACCGTTTCACGGTAGAATTTGTGAAATAGAAATGGCACTGTTACAATAATATGTTGAAAATGGTTCGACATTGACTTATCATTTTGACGTGCACAAAATGAGTAGCATTAGCTAAACACTCTGACAATAACGGTAAACATTAACGAGAAAACTTATTTCCAATTCCGGGCACTGTAAGAACATTAGTGGTGGACTTTCCATTTTCATCTTTTCCTCCCTAAAATCACAGCACTGGCCACTGGGTCTAACATTACATAACTCGCTTGAAACAGTTGGCGTAGGCAGAACCCAGTGACCCAGACATAACTACTGAGCTATATCGACTTTAACGGTGGCGTCTGCGTGGCGCGCATGTGATGACTGCACGTCTCCACTGTACCAAAGTGCATGCAATTTGCCAAAGTAAAAATAAAAAATAAAAAGTATTGTTTAAATTTCGAAAAATGATAATCTTCTTTGTTCTTAAAGTCTTTAAATAGAGAGGATGTCGGACACATGAACACATCCTTTCCCATTCTGCACAATTATCTCATTAAAGCTAAATTAGTGTAATCCTTAATTAGGAAAGCTAGCTAAATCCATCGTCATGGACAAGAAACTCTTTGGGTTTTGCATTTTGTTCCTCGTTCTCTTTGCTTTTCGTAAGTACTCTTCCTTATCATTTTTAGTTTTTTTTTGGCACTTTCTTTTCGTTTTGTTAACGTTTGACTTGAATTATGTGCACGCGATATTCGGACAAAACCTTAACAATTCAAGTGGACTGATCTAGCTAGCTAGGGATCGAGTATAATATAGTAACGCATGCAATGCATGCCTACTTTAATTTTGTTAATTACTTGTTGAATCATTCTTTATTTCTTTTGTTGATCATACTGTTTTTGAAAATGTGTTGTATGATTATGATCGATGTGTATTATCTGCTTTCATAGGAGTAATTCTTGATTGGGGAATTATCATATACTATACGGTCTAGGGTAATAGGGTATGCATCATTACATCATACATGTAGACCATTATTACTCCGTATAAAACTTGGTCGATCGAGGTATGACTTTGATGAACTAGTAGATTTGTAGATTCATTAGGCTGTCCTCACTGCAAGTCTTATCTAAAATTACCAAACTTGTCATACCAAGACTTGCTTGAGACTCCACTTAACAAAATAAGTGGGTCCAATCTTGTTGTTTTGTTTGCTAATTATGTTTTTTTAGTAAAATGTTTACTTTATTATATTTGGCATGGATTAAAAAAAAAAAAGTAAAAATCTAACTTTATCCAATAAAAATCTACCCTAGCCAATACAAATTTAATGTAGATGATATTTT
>JBBYHQ010000010.1:12390124-12400910 GCA_038382645.1 Spergularia azorica | reverse complement strand
TGTCTTATGTTTTTCAGACACCGGTTCTAAGCCTACCGGTGTCATATTTACCGGTGTTAAATGCCGTTTTTGGCGTAATCGAGCTAAAATTTGATATTAACTCAAAAAAATTAATTTGTTTAGTTTCCGGCACATTAACGAATTTTTAGTGCCAACAAATTGCCCCTTCGGTACCTTGTCACGTCCACTATAGAAGTGCTTTAACGAGGCGAGGTACCGACTCATTTGATGTTTTACTTGGAAGTCGATGAACACTTTACTCATCGTAAGAGTGTTCACACATTTTTTTAACGTCACCCTGTCATTTGTCGACTTGGTGGATAACAAAATTGCCCCCCAGTACTACTGACATCATCCTGTCATTTGACGAACTTGGTGGATGACTGTGGAACAACTTAAGTTACCCTGGTAATTTTGTAATCTTAGCGGATAACATAATGGTGGGCATTTGATTAACTTTATTTTGGTACCGTACCAGGTTGACGTCAATCATTCGCAATTTGACATTTTTTTCATACCCTGTCAAACTGACTTGTCGGGTACAAAGAGAATTTTGTTACTTACCCCTAACTGTTTCCTTTGCTTTGGAAAATATACCCAATGACATTTATGAAAATCGGGTATAACGGAGTAAGGAAAATTTTGTGATTTGGAAAGTTTGCATGAGTTTCGACGGCTAATCTTGACATAGGGTTTTTTTTTTTTTTTACCCTTCGCATAGCTATGTACCTATATAAGCCAAGGTAATAGCTTCCCCTCGGTACACTTGCAAGCTTGCCGTTTCGCCGTCGAGATAAACCTTCGCATTAGTTCCGTGCACCAGGTAATTTGACTGCCCTGCATTGTCTTTTGTTTTGTTTTACATCTTCTTAACTTGTCATGATGCTTTCTGTTTGCATGTCTCTAATTTGGCCAACATGCATATGCTGTTAACAAGCATTTGAATTTCGCACAAATCACCTCTTATTGGGTGCTTATTGTGATTTATTTATCAATACCATGATGAATTTAATATCCACATGCTTGCAGACACTTCTTTTCTTTTTGCTTTGCCGACTTTTTTTTTGTGATTGCATGATGTAATTTCACTTTGATTTCAAGCTCGTACGGAGCACTGATCACACATGCGACCTCGCCTTTTGTTCTTTGTTAATTAACTTAAGACTTTCACAACTCGGTTTTACAGCCACAATTAATTTGTTATGTTTCTGCTTTGGCCGATGTGCTACAACTTCATGCGAGTATACCACCTGTCTTCTGTTTCTTTGCCTTCCTTTAAATTTCGATTAATCGTACGACTTCGGTGTCTTCTTCAATTTGTTTCACCTAGGTGTGTTGTAATCAGCTTGTTGAGATCTTGTAACAGACCATTAACGACTTTGGTTTTTTTTTTTTGACTCGTTATGTTTTGTGAGAATCAGCATAGTCTGGTGATCCTATCTCACAGTGTAGTTATAGCCTTCGCACTTAAGCACGACATTGAATCTTGGGAAAATTTTGTGATCTTCTTTGCACCGCTATGTCTTAATTAATCAATTCATGTCATTTGGATTTGAGATTTCTTTGAAAAGCATTATGATGATGCATGACCCCTTAAGTGGCAGACAAGATTCTTGAACTCCATTCTCGTTTGGTTGTGGCCTTGTCTCAATTGTAGCTTATACGTACGTAAATCATACAAAGACTTTTAATTTCTTTAAAATTTGGGCTTGGTTGACTCGCACACCATGGCTACGTGCCTCGCTACGTACATAATTCCATTGGTGTCTCACGTACGTGATTTCGCTCGTATTGTTTAGTTTGGAATTGATCTTAATCCATAATTCTTTTCTTTACAGCAGTTTAAACTCTTGCAGAATGGAGTATTTCATCCAGCAGTTTAGGCTCTTGCAGTTGGAGCAGTTGCTCTTGCAGTTTAGGCTCTTGCAGATGGAGCAGTTGCTCTTGCAATTTAGGCTCTTGCAGATGGAGCGGTTGCTCTTGCAGTTTAGGCTCTTGCAGATGGAGCAGTTGCTCTTGCAGTTTAGGCTCTTGCGAAGGGGAGGGTTTTGTCTAGCATTTTAGGCCTTGCAGATGGAGCACTTGTACTTGCAGTTTTGGCTCTTGTAGGTGGAGCACTTCTCTTGCAGTTTATCCTCTTGCATAATGGAGCAGTTGCTCTTGTAGTTTAGGCTCTTGCAAATTGGAGCAGTTGCTCTTGCAGTTTAGGCTCTTGCAGATGGAGCGGTTGCTCTTGCAGTTTAGGCTCTTGCAAAATGGAGCATGCACTCTTTTTTTTTTTACTGGGGAGGTGGTTGAGTTGCCCGCACGTGTACCGTTCTATCATGGGTAGAGTGTTGCTACGTATTTTCCTTTCTGGCTTCGTTGCTATAGCGTGTCGACTCTTTGATTGTTGAGCGCTGCTTCTCAGACTTGTGTTTTCTTGTGGGATTAAACCTTCGACTTGTTGTTTTGGAGGACCTCCAGTTTTTACGCAACATGTTATCCATGCACAACATATCAATTTTACTTGGTGTTTTAGATCTGTAAGGCGTGCGACTCTTGTGCAGCGTATCTTTTTTCGATGATTTCTTTCTCCAAGACAAGTTATCCTTGCATGGAGTACCCTTTTTCCTGAGCATGCTGCTTTCATGAAACATGGTAGCTTCAAGTGTTACGCCATCTACAATTGTTGGATTGTGAAACGCTACTTGTTCTGTTGTTGACGATACAAGTTTAGGGTCCAATCACCCATACTGTATCATACACAGTTGCCCCACTTCCTGGGGTGTAGATGGAGTTTGGATTGTCGTTATGAAGAGGTGAACTTTCTCTCGAGAGAGTTGCATAGCCATGTAGTGTAGCAGCGGTGGTGTAGTTTGACTCCACCATATCGTCGTTATCCAACAACATTTTCCTTTCATCTTCAAGCTGCTTGATGTGTTTTTTCAACGTATCGCATTCTTCGATGGGATGCCTGACAAGCCGATGATACTTACAGTAGTTCGGATCAGCTGTTCGTCCCACCTCGTGAGGACGCTTTGGTGGAGGAAGCTCAATCAGTCCGTGCTCCAGGAGTTTATCAAGCATTGCGGAAAGATCTGAGTCTGCGAAGGGATACGTCTTTTTATCAAAATTCTTTGAAGTAGGACGTGCCTTCCTATAACTACTCACACATGATGCTTTTCTACTTGAAGATTTTGGACTAGTGGAGGTACTTTGAGGTGTGATTGTCATATTCTCTGCCGAATACTTGGTAGACGTAGACAAAGAAGTAACTCTCCTTCGCGCATTGGCAATTGTAATCTCCATGTCGTGAGCTCGGGTTGTAAGGTCTTGGAAATCCTTAGGTTTGTTTCCCTTTAAGTTGTACATTAGCTCCATCCGCATACCGTTAACACACATCTCTACGGCGGAACTTTGACTTATTTTATCCTTGCATTCAAGAAATAGTGCACGCCAACAACTGATGTAGTCGAGAACAGGTTCATCATCCCACTACACAGTGTTTGTGAGTTCGCTCATACTAACAACGCGTCTTGCGTTATCGAAACGGTTGAGAAACTCATCTTGCATTTGATCCCAACTGTCGATGGAATCAGGCTCCAAGTCGGTATACCAGTCGAAGGCGATACCTGTGAGGGACCTGACAAACTACTTGACCAGTCGATCGCCTCTCGTTCCAGCATTATTGCTTCTCCATGAAATGCGCAACATGTTGTCTTAGATTCCCCTTCCCGTCGAACTGCTGCAACTTGGGCGGTTGATAGCGTAAAGGCATATTCAGTTTGTCAATCCTCTTAGTATAAGGCTTGACATAGTGAAAACTATTCGCAGAGCTTTCACCAAATTGATTCTTAACTGCATCTTCTATCAGCATCTGCAATTGCTTTTGAGAGTAGGAGCTCTCCTTGTTTTTGATGATCTCATCATGCTCAGACTCCTCCTCGTCATCTTTCTCTTGCTCTTCGTCGATGCTCCCCTCCTTTTCAGAGTTAAGTGGCTTCTCAGCCTTGCGCAGCTCAGCTACCTCCTTCTGGAGATCCTCAATCTTCTTATTCTTATCCTCGTTCTCAAGCCTGAGCTTCTTGAAGTGAGCCTGCATTTCTGCCAACTGTTCTTCGAAAGTCTTTGGTGTTATCGTCATGACAAATGCGACGATTTGCTTATACATCTTCTCAGGGCTACTAGGCTTCACATCCTTGACCTTCTTGCGCTGAGGAGAAGCAGAAGCAATAATGGCAGTAGCTGCTGCAGCAATGGAGGTAGCAGAGATACTGCGAGACCGCTTAGGAACCTCGGCAGCAGAGAGGCGAGCAGCGGCGGTATTGATGGCAGCCTTCTTTGCCATCCCTCTTGTGCAGATGTCGGTGGGTTGCGCAATAGCAGTGATTGGAGAACCGTGTGTCGCTCTGTTGGAGGCCTTCTTGGAAGAACGAGGAGTATGCTCAACTCGGGTTTATATAGATAGAGGTGAAATGATTAAATTCCCAAAAAGTCCCTCCATTTTCAAAATTAGTAAGGGCATAATAGTATTTTAGAATTTCGTTTCCCCAATTAGGAAATTATTCTTACTTATTTCCTTAAAACCCGATTAATACTAATTTAGTTCCAAATATTACTAATTACAATTTCGCAAAAGAATTTATAAAATGTAACACCAATTATAATAATTACCCAAAATTGTGGGGTGTTACAATCGATCTTCATTGAGTTGACCACAAATCGCTTCTCAATGAATATATTCATAACACCAACAAATACATACAATATATAGAAATAGATTCTACACATTGCTAATTACTTTGGCATTTTAATGAAACTATTAATACATACTGTACAATGCATATTATGTGATTGTGCAAGAAACTATTACTTAGCTAATAAGATAAAATACTCCAACCTAGTAAACATAACCAAATCACCAATTACTTAAGCTAATATAATAAAATTACTAACTATTTGGATATTGATAAGTGATTATTAGCTTTTATATAACCCATGTATATAATTTTCTCAATTTTTATAATAGCTAATGGAGAAATGATTGTTAACTAAGATGTCCACTATTTGTGTAACTAGTGTTCTTGTTTTGATCATAACTTTGACATACGAAGTCAAAAATGGTTGCAACAAGCATCTACGGAAAGCTAGCAACACGATCTACAAGAGTTATTTGATGGCATTTTCTCAAATAATACACTTACGTAGTCCAAATTCATGGTCGAACTAAGTAGGTTGATGAAGCTTATAAGAGTGAATTTTTTTTTTTTGTCTCACATTGGTCATGGAAAAAAGAGTGGACAAACCCTTCACTTATAAATATACACTCTTGCTTATCTCTTCTAGTACTTGGGCCTCAAAGTTGGTCCAGACTTAGTGAACCATTGCATTTGTATGGTTAGCTTTAAGTTAAATTTTTTTATTTTATTTTTATTGGATGGGTGGCTTAAAATTAAACGGGTGCCCGCTACCCGGTGTGACTATTAACGGATTTGGGTCCGGGTCCTAATTTATAGGACCCGTTGTCAACGGGTCCGGGTACGGGTCCTAGTTTTTAGGACCCGTTAGAAACGTGTCCGGGTCCGGGTCCGAGTCCATGATTTTTGAGTGGGTACCTGTTCATGCTCACCCCTATGGAGTAGGGAGGAGAGAAAATTGGATTTTGTGAATTTGACGTTTCATTTTATTTATTTAATTTTAACTATTATATAGTCAAATCATTTAAAGGTCATGATCTATTATGGTAAATTAAGGGTCACTATTCTTCCTTTTATAACAACAAGTGTGATAGCTATTGCAGAATTGTTATTAATTTAGGTCATCTTATATTTTTTTTATTGAGTCAATGATTCAAATTAAACATTATACTTATTTAAAAAAAAATTAAAGATTATACATTAGTTATTTTAAAACATATAATTGCAATTATTCATGCTTGTTGTATAATATAAATTCTAAAGATGAAAAAGTGCGATTCCTACCAATAACTTTTTTTATGTGGCCATGTTTTAAACTACTGAGCAGTAAAAGGTAATTCTAGCTTTGTGATAAATGACATTAAGACTGCTGGAATATTTATAATTGCACCATGTAAATGTTTGATATTTAAGAATTTACTTATGTTTATTATCCAATTGAAGATATTATATTCTCATTTTCACTATTATGACTCGAGGACTTGCCTAGACCTTCACAAACATTCCTATAATTATTTGTCTTTTCAATAGATAGACTATATTTATAAAATTTAATTGTTTGTATATAAAAAATTTCAACACTCTTGGAAAATTTCATTTGCAATCTGGGTTTTTTGTCTCCATATTCAAAAGCATTCAATATGATAAAAAAAAAATGATTTTTTAAGAAGATTACACTAAGGTGGCTAACCAAATAACTTTTGGCAGATAGTAATAGTTTTAGAGCAAAGAGATAAACTCATCCATATTAATTTATTCCATTAAAGTATGGAATGGTTAGCACAATGAACTTTATGAAAAACCACTTGATTGCTTTGATAGAAATTAGCACACCATTCAACTTAATTTTCAACAAATAAATACCAATGCATACCACCTAAATTTATTTGTTTTTTAATTAATTTAGATCCATTGACATTTCATGATTACCATATACTTGCTTAGAAATACTATATTCCATAACTTATAAATGATTTTTTTATTCACCAATGGAACTATTATTCATCAGAAACCGAAATAAAATTTCGATAATTTTAGACGCATTCAAAGCTTATAGTTAGCTGCACAAAAGATCAGATTCATTCGGAGATATAAACATTGATTTTATTTGTAGTTTGTGGTCAATCACAATGTTAATGTTATCATTTTGAAAAAAAAAACATTTGATTCTTATATTTAACAAAAATGTAGAAAATGTCATATTAGGCTTTTCTCACATATTAAAATGTAAGTTTGAAAAGTTGTGTTTCATTCCAATAACTTTGCCTATATGACCATGTTTCAAACTACTTAGTTAGCAATAAAACGTAATTCTAGGTTTGTGATAAATGATTTTATGCCTGCTGGAATATTTATATTGCACTATGAAAATGTTTGTTAAAAAAGATCTTATATTCTCATTTTCAAAATTATGGCTTGATCGAGGACCTGGCTAAACCTCCATAAAAATTTCTATAATTGTTTATCTCTTCATTAGATAGACTATATTTATAAATCGAATACTTCTTCGTATTCCTATAAACATCCCATTGAATTTTGCACAACAATTAAGGTGGTGTAGATTGTTTATTATTGTTGGATATAAGGGGTGGTTTGTTTATTATTGTTAGATATAATGGGTGATTTATTTATTATTATTGAAGATAGTGGGTGATTAATTTATTACTTTTGGAGATAATGGATGATTTCTTATCATTATCAATTACTTTTAATAATTGCGTGCATTAAAAGCTGACATGGACAATAGATAAAATGAAGCTGACACACGGGCGGTGGCGGTAGGCGGCGATCGGTTAGGAGGCCGAGAGAGTCCTCTCTCTCTCTCTCTCTCTCTCTCTCTCTCTCTTCTCTTCTCTTTTTTTTTTTTTGCATTGTCTGCGTACTACGTGAAACTAATGAAAGGTAGGGAAAGGTTTTTTGCGTTGTCTGTACCCATTTTCTCTCTCTCTCTCTCTCTCCGCCCCACTATCCACCCTAGCTCAGCCATTTCCATCACGCACTGCCCATCTCTGATGACCCCAGCCTCCAGCTACAACTTAACCCTCTTTTCCCCATCCCTCTCTCTCTCTCTCTCTCTCTCTCTCTCTCTGTCTCTCTATCCCTCTCTCCTCCCCCAAAATAATCAACAATGAAGCCCTGTTTCCCAATTTTTTCTGAATTATTTTCCTAATATTGGGCAAATTTTTCTGCAAAATTGGTGGAAAATTGGCTAGATCTTTTTGCTATTTTTGAGTTTGTTTGAGTCAAAAGCATATGTGTGATATTTGGAGGTGCTCCAATCTGATTTCTTGGGGTTTCAATTTGGTGAAGCACGTCTAGTTCTCTTGTGAATGTCGTCTCGTTTTTCTTCAATTTCTGAGGCTCGATTTTGTGCTATTAGAATCGATTAGGGACTTGTGGTGTACTGGGTCGCAGGAAATGATGAGGGGGTGTTTCGGGGAGTGGCGAAATTGATATAAGAGATGACGCGAGTCAAGGTGTGAAGGGGTACAACGGTGGTGCACACACATCTGCCCGTCTGGGTTTGCCGCCGGTCATGTTCGCACAGGATGGTGGGCGCCGACGATGGTAAGGTGGGGGGTTGCAGTGGGGTGGGGGCATGGGAGTAGTGGTAAATTGGGAGGGAGGAGAGAGGTTGAGTCTCAGTTGATGATTAACAAGCGTTTAATGGTAAACGTTAGCACTTTTCTAAGGTCAGTTAAAAATAGGGCACCACGTGCAAAAATTCAAATATCAAGGGCACCGTGTGCAGAAAGTTGAAAGTGTGGATACCATGTGCAAGTTGACAAACCACAAGGGCGCCATGTGAATTTTTCGATTTATTTTTGGTTACAAAAAATATCATTTAACATAAGTTTAGTCTCACTGAAATCTACTAAGATAGCATTTAAATATATGAAAAGATTTAAGGATCTTGTGGTAGCTCACTTGGTTGAGCTACCACTCCCCCAACATGGAGGTTGGGGGTTCGATCCTTATCAACCCCAACTTGTAAAGTTGGGGGGTTTGTTTGTGATGTGGGCCCTCTTGTAGGGTCCCCCTGCCGGGTTCATGCCTGGTTTCCAACTGTTCAGCTGGGGTCTTCTTGTGAGCTAGATCCCCTAAATAATCCCCTAGCTCCACAGGGACTGAGCCTTCCGGGGCCAGTAAATTACCGAGTCAAAAAAAAAAATGGAAAGATTTGGACCAATCAAATGTTAGTTTTTGTACCTGTGTCGGTTTCATTTTATCTTTTATCCATGTCAACTTTTGAAATTCTTATTATTTTTGAAAGTGTTTTATATTTTAAAGTTAAAAATTCTTATTATTTTATATAAAAAAACAATATACTCCCTCCGTTCTTCTTAAACTGCGTAGGGCCAACGGACATGCTTCTTAAGGTGGACGTACACATTAATCGGCTAATCAAACTTTTAAAAAAATTGCATGACGGGTTAGATAAAATATTGATATAACCTGCTATGTAATTTTTTTGAAGCTTGAATTAGCAAAAAAAACTTGTACACCGACCTTAAAATGAGTGTCCGTTGGCCGTACGCAAGTTAAAGGCGAACGGAAGGAGTACAATTTATTTTATATATTTATATTAAAGAATAATAACATTGTCGGTGTCCTAGATTTTGAGATTGCGGTAACCTGATGTTCACGTCCTCCCGGTGTCCGTGTCGGTATCCTTACTCGTGCAACATAATCCTCATCCACAATAATTAAACAATATACCATTTCATAATCACAAATCTAAATTTTGGGGCTCAATAAGAGAGTAAAGTTTTCAAGTTTGTAAAATGAGTTCATATAATGAAAATAATTGTCCCTACACAGGTTATAAATACCAAGGTTTTAAAAATCGAAACGATCATCAAATCGGTCGTCTTAGGGGTTCGATAGGTCAAAGGGTTCGACTGTTTCAATCGTATCAAAAAGTGGATAACATCATAATTAAAATAAAAATGTTCAAACTCGGTCAAAACCGGGTTGAACCGGCCGGTTCTCACGGTTCACCACCGGTTCTAGCACTTTAACCGGTGGTTTGACCATGTTCAACCCAGCTTTTGAAGCTAATCGGACTGAACCACGGGCCGGTTTTCGGTTGAACCGGTTTCACGGCCTGGTCCTATTTTTAAAACATTTTAAAATACAAGTAATAGTTGTTATATTAGGGTCAAATATTTATAGGTTCAACTTTATAGTAATAATTAGATATCATCATTAAGAGATCCGTGCAACGCACGAGCTTACATCTAATAATATCTTAAATTGATGTTAGTTTCAGTTATTGCGTTGATTGGATCATTTAAGGATCCAACAATTTGGGCAAGGTGAGCGATGACTGGGTCAAGTTTGCACAAGGCATGCATCAACCTAAGCTTTGTTTAGTTTATTTATGAACAAGGTCAAATCATTTTGGATTTCTGGTTAAATCCAGTGGTCAAACCCAACTTCATTCCTGAAGTTCGGAGTAGATGATAAGGACAAGGCACTCAAAGGCATAAATAGGAAAAGTATTTGTAACGCTCAAATTAGTTGTGTCAAAATAAGCTTCCTAGCGAAGAGGTTCATAATGAAAATGGCGTGTTATCATGCATACTCTCTCCAACCTGAAGACATTTTCCTGTATTCTTTTTCTAGACGATTCACTAAAATTTTCCTCTTTCTAAACTTACCCAAATTGGCAAACTTTTAGGACTAAAATACCATTAATATTTTTCTGTTATGGGGCTTAATAATCTTCCCCAACCCATAATCTCTCTCCTCTCACCACCTCCCCACGAGCTCCAACGATCCACAATATCATCAGAAATCAGTATGACCAGTGACATGTTCAAAACCCAACTCCGGGCGCTTCGCTTATGCAACATTTCCCTCCCTGAAATTCATTTCCTCATGATTTATTCACATCATCACCTCCCTCGACATTCCTATGACACTTAGTATCATCACTTTGTATCATCACTCCCTATCATGATTTCATCCCTTCCACAAGAATTAATCAACCAATAAAAATCAAATCTTAAACGCTTAATCACCACGATTGTAATATCCCGAAATTTCAAAGTATTTTATATTAATAATTTTAATTTATTAACTAGATTATTGGAGTGCAAAAG
>JBBYHQ010000010.1:12363173-12390024 GCA_038382645.1 Spergularia azorica | reverse complement strand
TTAAAATTTGATATTAACTCATAAATAATTAATTTATCTAATTTACGGCACATTAACAAATTTTCAGTGCCTACACTAAGTTTTGATTGATTTACTCTTTACTTCCAACACAATGTTCATGTATCCATCTGTGCAAGCCAAAATACCTGCGAAATTGCGAATGTAAAATGTTTGCAAGCACAAAACGCCGAAAGAGTATCACGGTACGTCTTTGGTGGCTAGTTTTTCAACAAAGGGAGTAGTAAGGCCAACGTCACTTGATCTAAGCACCTTCCTAGGGGATATATGTAGGATGCAATTCACTGTCCATTTTGTTCTCTCCTGTTTTGTGGAATGGGAGGCTTTATTTATGTCTCTTTAACCTATTTGCAGTGGCGGCTATTTGCTTGGGCGACATGGGCCGTCTCCTAGGGCCCCCAAATAGATAAGTAGTTTAACATGCAATATTATAATATAGGTTGCCCCAGTGGTATTACTATTGCAGATTATTCCAAGTTGCCCGAACTTACTCAAAGGTCGCACTACTACGCTGTAGTTATTCTACTTTATATATTTTACTTACTAATTAATTAAATGATTTATTTTCCTTTTTTTTTGGTATCTTGGACTATTTCAATAGGAAATGTAGTACTAATTATCAATTTTGAACTCTGTTAGGAAGAGAAAAAATCGTACTTTTACCAATAAAATCGAAACATTGTTAATTCGCAATTCATATGCTTATAACATATCAGGACCCCAAAAAAACTTTCGCCAAGGCCCCCGAAATCTCTCAGCCGCCCTGCCTATTTGTGCAGAGGACAGAGGTTTGGGTAAAAGTAGACATTCATCAATTTGGAACATGCCACAGTAAAATTAAAGAACGATTTAACGAAATAGTGGTCGAAAAAAAAATTGTTAAACAAAATAGGTGGAAAAAAAATTTCTTCAACAATATGGGGTGCACGTCACCCCATATGTAAAACCACTGAGGTTCTTGGCGGTTTTAGGACTTTTTTTTTGTGAATAGTAAAACCGCCATGGAGTTTGGCGGTTTAATTATTCACATTTTTTTTGTTACTGTTCACAAGTCATGAAACCGTCATGGTCCTTGGCGGTTTTATATGTAGGTGACGTGCACCCCATTTTGTTGAACAAGTTTTTTTCCGACCCATTTTGTTCAGCATTTTTTTTTAGCATTATTTCAAAAAATTGTTCAAAATTAAAAGCAAAACAAGACAGAGG
Organism: Spergularia azorica; assembly: GCA_038382645.1. Taxonomy (NCBI): domain Eukaryota; kingdom Viridiplantae; phylum Streptophyta; class Magnoliopsida; order Caryophyllales; family Caryophyllaceae; genus Spergularia; species Spergularia azorica. The sequence goes on along the minus strand of JBBYHQ010000010.1, from coordinate 12,388,800 downwards.
GATCAATCTACACAAGTGACAAAATGATGCAGTGATACATTGTTTTATGGTGGGAACTCATCATACCATAGGAGGGTCTTTGGCTTACCTCTATGATGATTGCTTGATTTTCTTGTGTGAGTTACAAGGAACACCTCGCACAGGTACCGACTATATTTATGCCTTCCTTATCTAGGAGAACTTAGAAGCCACTGCAAGGTATATTTGTATTTATGTAAACTCACCACTCATAAACAAGGCACATAGAATATTATTCTTAGAGGACAATGGACAAAAATGATAGCATCCTAACCGTTGGATATAATTGAAAGAAAGTTGATATCCCCAACAAAAGAAACTTAGACTTTTGATGATCTTAAATATCTTCGTGAGATTATATGTGCCAAAGTCTGAGCGTACCTAGAATTTTGGATAAGTTAAGTTACTTGTAGATTGTGAGAAGGGTCTGGCGATCTAGGTGGAGATCTCTGGTCAGTAAATTGACTCGGAGTCATAATTTTTCTACAATCAAACCATAATTTATACACAGATTACACACCATCAAGTATTGACAAACCAAGTATCGTTCTATATTTTTAACAAATTGGGCATTCATACTTTTTGCGATGCTTTCTGCACCAAAAAAAAAAAAAAAAAAAAACTTTTTGCGATGCTTTTACATACTACCAAATTCAAACCAAATCATAGATATTCATAATCAGAAAGTCGAGTGTGTATAGCTCCATTAGCTCCGGCCTCCAGGTAGGAATTTGTGATGCTGTGTGCCTACATTTTCACCTAATTTCAGTACCAATTAACCAATGAATTACCTCTTCAAATCTTCCTCCATCCTTTCTTCAACAACAAGATTCCACCAAAAGAACCCATCACTCCAACTCCTCTTCACATCACTGCTCCATTCAAACCCGCAAAAACCCATTTCCAAAACCCCATCAAATGATCACAATCTTCCGCAAATTAGACCTTTTTCCACCATCAAATCAAACCCCAATGACTCAATTCCCTCAGAAAATGCGTCATTACCGATTGATGCCGGTTCTTCGATTCGAAAGCCGCTCAGTTTGTGGCCTGGGGTGTACCATTCGCCTGTCACAAACGCACTGTGGGAAGCAAGATCGAATATTTTTGTAAAGGGTAGTGTTGGAAGTGGCACGACTTCGGAAGATGGGTTGGTGTCGAAAACGCCGTCTGATAGTAGAACTAGCGTAGAGTACAAGTTTTCGTCAGATTATGTGTTGAGAGAACAGTATAGAAATCCTTGGAATGAGATTAGGATGGGCAAGTTGGTTGAGGATCTTGATGCTCTTGCTGGTACCATTTCTTACAAGGTTCCGTCTATTCCTTTTATATTTTATCGCATTGCATTCATTTTCGTGATTTCATAATGTGGTTTATGTTAGTCGACCCCAAATTCATTTCCGTGATTTGGTAATGTGATTTATGTTAGCGGACCCCGAATTCATTGTAATGTGTTTTATGTTAGCTGACCCCAAATTTTATTTTTAAGTTGGAATTTGTGTTATGTGCAGTTTTGGTTTGTGGGTTGTGAATTGAATGTTTGATTACAAATGAAATAAAAACATTATTTCATGATCATGGGTCTAATTTGGAATTATGCCGAACTTTTCATCAAATTGTAAAATTAGTGTGGAGAAATTATGTGGTAAAGACTAGTATAGAATCCCTAATACAGTACAAATTAGTGTGGAGAACTTTTCTTGTACTGTATTCTAGCACCTTAATCTTGCGAATTAATGGTGTAAAGAACAAGTTAGGAGCTGAGCTCAACTAACAGATTCAGCAATGTAGAGTAAAAGCAGAAGATTTGAGAGGAAGATTGAGAATGAGGAAGAAAAGAGAGAGAAATTAAGAGAAGAGACGTTTTATTGATTAATTGTTGAAATGATTATCAGTCCAACTAATGCTCTTATAGATTTTACAACTGGATAACCGACTAACAGAAATAAATGTAGCCTAACAATTTTAACTAACTTCAACCACAATCCCAGCTCAGTACCCGAACTCCTTGGATTTGCATACAGGTCCTGTATCAATCCCCTGGATTGGGATTTGGACAATCAAGTTTACTGAGGTTGCTTGTGGAGGTACCATTTTTTAAAAGGTCGGTGACTTTTGTCTTTGGTTTTGTCCATTGTGATGATTAGCAGACCTGAGCTCCTTTTGGAACTTGTGTTTTGGTGCATTTTCGGCTTTTGGGTTGTCAATAGCATCGCTGGATTGCATGCAGTTATATCATTTGTCCTTGGTCATGAGCCTTTAGTTGCCTTTAAAGCTACAGAAAGAGGTTCCAATGTTGAGTTGGTTTGCTTGGCTTGATAATGTACAAGGGATTCCGAGGACGTAAAAGCATGAGGAAGTAGAATTTATAGTGACGCTCATGTCATGTTTTGCTTGAAATTCTATAATTAGGGCACATGGGTTAGTATGTGATTATTGATCAAGGAAGAGATTTAATTTGGGTAGCTTGGGCTTTTGCTTTGATGTGAGTATGTTGACAAACGTTCTCCACATACTATTGTGTACTTCCATTCAAGCTAACATTTTATTATTCTTTAGTCTCTAGGTTTAATGATGCGTCTTTGTAGAGATCATTGTGGTAGGCATAGTGTGTGGCAATATGCTTCGTCGAGGATGATGAGGTAGCTCACTTGGTTGAGCTACCCTGAGAATTCTTGTGGTTGATTGATCCCCTTGTAAATCATTTTGGGAATAAGGCTTGGTTGTTGTTGTTGTATTGATCTCCTTGTGAAGTCTCCCAATGGGTTAATGCACAGTTTCCAGTTCTTCCTGTGAGCTAAGATTCCCTAGTAACCCCCTAGCTCCATAGGGGCGAGCTCTGATAGCCAGTTCCTTATCTACGCAAGCCAAAAAAAAAAAGTTGCTTTGTCATCGATGGCATCCAATAGATACCTGGCTGCTGTATGAGATTTCAGATAAGTGTGGCTCAAATTTTCTTTGGCTGAGGTAGGGCTTAATGCTGAGCATGAGAATAACTTTTTCCCGGCTTGTTCCCAGTGTAAACAAGTAAGCCATGTATGTTGGGTTTTGCTGTTCCTGTCGCATCATCTCCTGATGTCTGTTGTTCGAATCAGTGTTTTCTCACGAAGCAGATGATAACTAACTCAAGAGATAACATATCTAGGAATTGTTTTCACTAGAAATTCTCAGGTCCGCAAATTGTCAATACCATCCTGGGCATTTTCATACCTAAGGGTAGTGAATTTCGTTCCTGTATCGTTTCACGTGTTGACTGCGAATTATGTGACATTGCTGTCGACTATGGATGCTCTAACTTATGCAAAAACATGAAAGTTCTTTTAAACCAGACACCTGGACAAGCGGACACAAACTTGCATTCAGTATTATTAGCCAAGTTGGATTCATCGTAAGTAACAGGTGATAATGAGAACTAAGGAAGTCATACATTTTGCGTCATAGTCGTACCACAACGGGCCAATATCAATAAACTCTTTTGGAAAAACACCTATGACGGGCCAAAGTATCTAAGGGCATTTTTTTTTTTTTTTTTGTTACAATTTAAGGGCATTATGTATTGATCACCTTGGAATGTTGATTGCTTGGAAAAAGGCCTTGTCCAGTGCAATGAATAGACGTCTAAGAAACTGCTGTGACCGTCTTTCCTAGCCATTTGGTGCATGTGTATTTACAGTCCAGTGAAAAAAAAAAAAAAAAAAAAAAAAAAAACCAAGCAAGGTCTGGTGATTCAAGGTTCCATATATCTTCTTATCATTTTAGGTGATGGTTTTAGGCTTTTAGCATTTGTTGCCAGTAAATCGATTGGATAAATTTGAATCGGAAGCAATGCAGAGATTATATGTGCTTTTCTTTCTGGTCGTTGCTAATAGGTTTATTATTTTATATGATGAACAGCACTGTTCCAACAATGATGGCATGCCAAGGCCGCTTATATTAGTGACTGCTTCTGTGGATAAGATTCTTCTCAAAAGGCCAATCCGGGTTGATGGTGATCTAAAATTAGTAGGTGCTGTCACATGGGTCGGTAGGTCGTCCATGGAGATGCAGCTTGAAGTTTTGCAACCATCTCAAGGTACTCCTTTGCAATGTTACTCAGCTGACCACATAACTATAAAAAATGTATCTTTCACAATGTCACACGGAAAACTTGACATCTAAGATTTTCTTTCTTGGGCTCCATAATAATAGTAGTAATGACTGCTCTGTCACAACCTTTCCCTTTTGATCTTTTGTCTTTTTTTATTCTTAAACGTGAATGCTCATTGTGCAGAATCTTCTCAGTCCACGGATGTAGTGGCTCTTGTAGCGAATTTCACCTTTGTTGCTCGTGATGCGGAGACTGGAAAATCAGCTCCGATAAATAAAATTTTGCCTGAAACAGAACAGGAAAAAATGCTCTGGGATCAAGCAGAGGCGAGTAACAAGATGAGAAAAATAAAGAGAGCAGAGCAGAGGAGTCAAATCGACAACAAAGATGCTAAAAGAATTAGTGAACTGTTGGCTGAGGGGCGGATATTTGTTGATATGCCAGCTCTGGCTAACCGAGACAGCATGCTTATTAAAGATACTTGTTTGCAAAGCTCCATAATTTGTCAGCCACAACAAAGGAACATTCATGGTCGTATCTTTGGTGGTTTTCTGATGCGGAAAGCTTTTGAACTTGCTTTCTCGACAGCTTATACCTTTGCTGGAGCTGCACCTCGTTTTGTCGAAGTTGATCATGTTGATTTTGTGAAGCCTGTAAGTTGTTTCCTTCCTCATGGGTCATCTCTCTTTACTCTAATCTCTTCTCTACTTCTCTCTACTACTTATTTTTGGTGTTAGTGATTTTGCTTGCTCGTTCAAACCACTGCCACTTCACCAAGAAAACCATCCTTCTCTGAACTATGAACTGACTAAATGTGCAATTAAGCCTGAAAGATTTTGAGCGGACTTACAGAAGATTGAGAAAGTACTAGTCTGCTATAACTCTGAAGAGACTTGACTTGAACTTGAAAGTGTGAGGACATTAGATTGTAGCATGCCAGTGTTTGTCTTGAGGATATAATGCCGGAAGCTTGAACCTACTTGTCTGAGTTGCCTCTAACTTCTTTAGAAGTGGTACTGTGGGTTCAGTCTTGAGAGGGTGGAGCAGATATGTTTGGCTACAATTTCTAAGCTCATTATCTGCACTATATGAAAGAGTCTAGATTGACTTCGATTTGATCTTTTTTCTTGTTTTATGTTGTCCAAGCAGCTTCTCTGTGTTGCAACATAGGGGTAGCGTTTTGTGTACATCCGACCCCCCTTACCCTGTCATTGGCGAGAGCCTTTTGAGGCACTAGGGTAATGTTGTTGTTGTTGTCCAAGTAAAAGGTACCGTGATTGTGGTGTAGACTGCATTTCTCTTATAGATAGATTTGTGAGAGGATAATCTTTGATTTAGTGTCACTGTGTTTTCTGTCTTCTTTTTCTTTCTTGATTTTTTTTTTTTTTTTTTTTTTTCCTATTTTTATTGACAAGGATGTAGTGTCACCAAACAACAAATAAAAAGTAGGTTTTTTTTTGGGGGGGGGGGACAAGCAAAAAGAAGTTTTGTTCATCCCTGTGATGTTTCTCTGTTTACATCCTTTGCCAATTACAGATTCGATTTTTGTCATTATTTTTCATAATCATTCAAATGCTGTAGACATCTGGATTACTGGTAGTAATGTATGTTGAGGAAAGCAGGGATCTCAATTCACTACAAGGCTTTTGTGTGCAAGAGAAATTCGACTTTTAATCTTCAGTACTATTTTGTCCTCTGTTATCCCATCCGACACAAACAAGTGTGGGTTGAGTTGCTGGTGGTGGGCGCGGGGGGGGGGGGGGGGGTATCTCTGAGCTTGACTGACAATTCCAGGTTGTTTCTGCTTCTTGTTCTTATTTTTACTGTATGATTGCCTTATTGGAACCAAAATGTGGCTTTATGTTGTAGGTGGATGTTGGTAATTTTCTTCGCATGAAGTCATGTGTACTCTATACTGAACTTCAAAATCCAGCTCGGCCACTTATCAATCTGGAAGTTGTTGCTCATGTCACTCGCCCTGAGCTAAGAACCAGTGAGGTATGTTATCAGTTAACCTCTGGCCATCCAAATTCAGAACTTTCTTCATGAAAGCTATTACTATATGCCAAGAATCAAGATAGTGTTGGGGATTTACCTCACAAAAAAAAAAAAAAAAAAAAAAAAATGATATTGTTGGGAACATTATTGATTTTTTCCAGGTCAATGTCTCTGTTCTTTGCGTGACGTATATCTGTGCAACAGGTTTCAAATAAATTCTACTTTACCTTCACCGTTTGCCCTGAAGCCGTAGGAAAAGGGCTGCAGATACGTAGTGTCTTCCCTGCCACAGAGGAAGAAGCGAGGCGAGTTATTGAACGAATGGATGCTGAAGACTCAGATGACCATTAGTGGTGCTGTGCTGCATCATTGCAATTCGAAAGAATCAAACCATATTCGGAAACCTTCCCGAACTTTTATTACATTTTCCTTCTCATTCCACTCTAGTGCAGCTAACTAATCCATGTAAAATAACAACTCAGTCTCAAAAGTCCACAAGATGCTCAATTCTTGCGTCACTTCAGGGCTAACATCGTAACACCACACTTCTCTCCATTTTAAAATCGATATCAATAATACATCTTACTGTCGATTGTTGATGTCCGGCAGCTGCTGTGCCATATGCATGCTAGTTTAACCTGCATTCACGATCTCGCCTCTACACTCAATCTACTGTGTTCACTGTTCAGTTCGTGATATTTGGCTGCAAAGTCCTTTAAGCTCGTACGTGGAATCTCATATTTGTCCTCTCTCTAGTGTTTTCCTGGATTTTTACGCCTGACAGCAAACGTGACTTCTTGACGAATAGGATCCAATCTCCAGCTAGAAAAATTAAGGGCGACAGGATCCTTCTTTTTTAAGTAAAACAATGTAGACTAGTTCCGCACATAACATAATGCACCACAACACAACCTAACCAAGCAGCAGAAAAAAGAACCCAGGTAGCATCAGTTTTACAGTAGACAAGACAGGATGACACAATGCATGGTGATACGGGTGTACTCGTTAAATCAGAAACCATGAAAACATGAACTTGTAGGACATTCTCCATTTTACCCAGGCAAAACCTGTGTACCACACATAAGCTCAGAATACTGGAAAAGACGAGTCTTATACGCCCCTGAATTTTCCGCAAGGGGTTCAAAATACATGTGCAGAAAACAATTCGACTGTATGAACAATTGTTGCCCGTTTTGCTGACGTGATCCAGCCACTTGAGAGTGAGGATAAAAAAGGAACCTGGAAAAATTGCATTTCATTTGTATCAGAATAGGAGAGCAGACTACAGTCATTTCCACGAAAACCTTGCCATAGGCATCAGTTATTTCAACGTGAATGAACGAATGTGTTCATATATACAAATGCAATCGTTAAAGACTGTACACTTGACCAACATCAGCCCCGTGTGGCCGTCTGACTCAAATTTACGAACCTTTTTTACTCTATCGAATCCAAGCCTTACCCAGCCCAGCCTACGTTTACACTAAAAGCTACACTTTTGACATCTAAAGCAACAAATGATCGACCACCTATATACAACTTCAATCCCTAAAAATTTACGACAGGAATGATATGAAAACCACCTTCTATCCTGTATTACTCACTATATCATCATGAAGATCACTCCATATGAGTTAAGTACATTGCTGCTGAAGAAGTTTGCAGGCTTGCATATTAATCCTGTGATGTTGTTGAATACTCAAAAAGAAGTCTTTTTGAGGGTGCAGACTGTAGCAGCAAACGAAGTCGGCTTGTTAGCTGGTATATCAGGGTCCATTGCATTGCCATCTCTGAGTCCTTCATCTGTCTCACAATAGAGGCCTGAATGGGAAATAAATATATAAGATGAGCAAGAAAGACAGCCCATTGATCCCAACTGTGTAACCAACACAATACATGACAATTTATTGGAGTGATGACTACGAGTCTATAATGTACCAGTCAAAAACAAAAAAAAAGGTTGCTAGTGGACTGATATTAAGTGTGCTGCTCCCTTTTTTTTTTTTTTTTTTTTTTTTTCTCATGGGATATTCTGTTTTTCTATCTCAGTATCAAGTCGTATTAGGAAAATTGACTCCCACCATCCTAGAGTTACTGTTTGGTTTGCTTTAAAACAATCTCAAGGTCACGTGACCACCAAAAAAGTGAAAAAGTAATGTCTAGACTATAGTCCTAAACACTCAACATCACAAGACCAGAAGAAAGACAATCACACGAGACAAGTGTGTAAACCACAACACTAAAGACCCTCCTCAGTTAACAAAAAGATTCCCGGAATTACCTGCAGGCGTTTGCCAAGTTGGACTTCAACTTCTGTGCCAAAGGATATATTGCTAGCAAGAGATTTAAGGGGATCAACAGTGGGATCAACAGACAGGAGACTAGGGATTTGTGGTGCATAAACCAGCCTCCATCTGGCTTGTCCAAATTCACCCTTCCCCTCTATTCTTGGCATTAATGTCTCCAGCGTAGAAGTTGCAAGCTTCTTGAGTGCTAACTGCCCATCCCCTTCCAGAATTGACTCTGCCAGTTGACTCTCAAAAACTCTGGCAGCCTGCACAGAGAAAAATAAACATAGTAAATGATATCATCACAAAGGGCCTAGGGAAAGGACACAACAACCAGCGTCACTGAGAGTACTCCTCAATTAGACTGACCATTATATCAAGTAAATTATACGGGGCCCGTATGAACAAGGAAATTGAAAGGCCAATATACACAGTGATGTTCGATCATTGAGAGATACATTACGAAAACAAAACCTTCTACAAAAGCCATCTCTTTGAATAAGATGAAGAGTTAAGCATTTTAGTTTTAAATAAAAACCAAGAGCTGCCTTAACATGATAATGATTATGACTGGAGTCATCAGGTCCATAAATCAAGAGACACCGAAAGATACAACTTCCTAGCTTTCATTGACAACAAACTTTTAATAAACCATTCAAACCAACGTCTCCAGGGGAGAATGTTCACAGGTGATAAGAAAACCAGATATACATCCATCATCCACCGTGATCAATCAACAAGCAAAATGCACACTTTACCTCAGTCGGAGAAAGGACATCTTGCTCGACGGAGCGTGTTGAGGTTACTACCAACTTCTCATGCCAATTACTAGCTCTACCTTGAATCCTGAATTGCCATTCTGATCCAACCAATGCGAGATCCAATGTTGGATCTAATCCATTATCAGGCTCAAATTTCGCAACATTTACATGCTCCCGCTTCAGCCTTATCTGTCATTTAAAATATATGCACGCAAGATATTATTATTTTTTAACGCCAGCATGCTGGAGAACGTTTGACAGTTACTTCAGTAGGGAAGAATATGGAAAAACAGCTGATGTATACCTGGGTTGCAACAAGATTAACATCACCATTTTCAAATGCAAGAACTCCTTTAGGTTTGATCAATTTAGGATCTGCTACACCATTCAGTTCCAGTTCCCCACTCACAGCAAAATTAAGTATCAATGGATAAACTACTCTTAGCTCTGGTCCAAGTAGAAGCTTTAAATTGTTCAGTTGTACATCCACTTTTGGCTTCTTATTCACTTGCTCTGGTTGCTTCCCAACTTCAGCTTGTTTTCCTGTGAAGATTTAAGGTTGGAAGTAATTGTGAACATTGATTGAGTCATGGAGTAACCACAAATTTAAGGGGCAAGTGTCTGGTCCAATTTAATAAGCATATGAGAGATACGCCTCGTCATGGTCAGATGGGGGAGGATCACATAGAATTAATTTTTCATAGAGTTGGTAGAGTTTACCACTAGGTTTTAAAATAAAATGAGGTCTAGAATCATAAATGCATAGAATAAAAGGTGTAACTAATTTCTAACTAATTCAAGTGAACTCTGTATGGTTAATTTGTGACCGCAGGGGATCTATCTAAACTCTGTATGGTTAATTTGCCACCACGACCAGTTACCTGAGGACTGCAAGAGGCCGGAGTTTGATGTAGCAGGTTCGGAGCCAAAAAACCGTGACATATATCTTGCAGCAACCACCCGACTGTAACTGTCCTTTGGAAGTCTAGATTGATTAGATGGCAATCTATTAAAAGGAGCAGCTCCACTACCCTTATCATGAGGTAGGTATGCCTCTCCATGACATAACTTTATCTTTCCAGAAATACTTGGTTGCAAGATGGATCCAGTTAATTGCAACTGCGTGTCTACCTGGCCACTGTAAGAGAACCAAAAAAGTCAGCTCCAGAGGAAAATGCGAGTACTGAGAAGCAAAATCACTCTGCAACTAACTCCTACTCCTCTATTTTAACCTTCTTACTTTCCTTTTTTGTACATCTAACTTTTAATTTCCCTTCTATATTTTGCCTACAAAATGACCATATCACTGATATACCTTTATATTTCCGTCATTTGTCAACCAAACCCAACACAAATTTATTTAATTTTAAACTACCCCAAACTCATTCAATTATTACTTATTAATCAACAGAATTGATTTACCCAACCCTGATTATCCTTAATCACCCCTCATGCTTTATCCTCTCTCTTCCCTCCATAGACCCTCTCTCGCCAGCCGCCTTCCTCCACAGATCTTCTCTCTCCTCCCACACAGCACACCAGCAAACTCTGACCACTGACCTTTACGCACGAGCCAGCTGAACTCCAACTTCCTTCTGCCACAACCCCTCTTTCCCCACCACACACACAACTCACTTACTCCTCATTCTATTTAAATCTGTCAAACTTCTGTAAGTGGGAGGTGGATCCCCGACTTCTCTCCCTCGACTCAGGTAAGTCGTTGACCTCCCTCGGGTCTGATCATTTTCCCTCGACTTCCTTAATCTCCTATCCAAGGAAATGAGGTCCCAGCCAACTCAGATCCAAGAGATTTGAGTACTGGTCAGGCTTAAATCAGAGTAGTATGGTCGTAAAGAGAAGAAATGGAGTGGTTTTGGTGTTGGTGATCAGAACCAACGATTAATGTGCTGTTGGTGGGTGGTGCTCAGATTTGAGATGGAGAGGCATGGTGACAGTGGTGATAGTTACAACAGATGAGGGTGGTTTCAATTATGGCCTAACTAGGGAGAATGAGGGATCCACTAGGTTATCGTTTTGCAACTGTTTGATGGGCATCACTACTCCTTAGTGCAAAAATCCACAAGAAGTTTATATGGACATGGACAGCTGAACCTGGTTGTAGAATAAAGAAACCCCACGAGGGCTCTCACAACAGACATATTATCACTCGCCAACCTTTGGGAGATTACAGAATTAAGACAAGCAAAATCGAAGGAGATACCTACCTTAAAATATTTTTTGCCCTTACTTCGAGGACTTCACATTTCAAGTCAATTTTATCATGAAGGGAAGCTTCAGCTGTTGTCAGGGGAAGGTTCCCTTTGAGTAGTAGTTTTCCTCGTCTCCCAACTCTACTCTCCAGTGAGCTGATGTATAGCCTATTTGATTTTACAAGGACTCTTCCACCTAAGTTTGTAAGAGGTTTACGAAGCACCGGTGAAGACACAGATGCCCTGTGGAAAGTTGCAGATCCATCAAGCTCTGGCTGTTCAACAGTGCCTCTCACCTAGTTATTTGAAACACATCAGATATAAAGAAAAAAAAATGAATATGCCCAACCAATATAATGATAGGAAAAGAGAAAGAAAGTTGAAAGGAACTTCCACAAAGCCTTAATAACCTGAAGCGTGATTTCTGCATTGCCATGAAGCCAGTCAGCATAGGGACACAGAGCTGTTATTAACATCATTCCTCCATCCTTTATATCAGCATCAACTCTAACTTCCCCCACATCTAGCAAATTCCAGTTGAGTCCTCTGAGACTTTCAGCAAGCTGGATATCCCAACCATCTTCATTTCTCTCTCTAGAAGCTTTCTTTTCTGCATCTCCATCAGCAGACTCTCTTTCCCTACTCTTAGTCCAACCAGGACTCCAGTCCGATTTACCCCCATTAGTATCCATATCTTCTTCTTTGACACCATTGTTGGGCACAAAAGTCACTGGAACACTTCCTTGCACATGGACATGGCCATTTTGTATGATTGGTTCAAACTTGGCATTGAAAAGAAAACGGCTTCCAGAAGTCAAGGAAGCAACTACTTCAGCACGACCAAGATCTATTCCCCCGATAGCACCATCCAGAAGTCTCACCTGAACATCACACTCTGGTTTCAAAAGACTTCCTCGTAGATCACCCTCCATATGGAGTATCCCTTTCACCGGCGCTAGCAATTGCCTCAATGAATGAATTGCATCAGTGGTCGAAGATTCGATGACTTGCACAAGCATAGGTACTAGACTAACTGGAAAGTTAAGAACTGCAAAATGGAGATTTGTCTTGGGACCCAGCAATGTCCCGTCAGCATGGATGGTAGCATTCTCCTTCTGGATAAATATTTTTTCCAGGCGCAAACCGTCATCATTACTGTACGCACCAATTGCCTGAACACGCTGTGTTTTATAAGCTCCCCATTCCCAGTCATCCCCATGAAAGTCAAATTCCGCCTGTAGTATTATAATTACTCGTTATCAGAGCAGAGTACCACTAAACTCATTCACGTTAGCATAACGGTTTGAGTTTAAAAATGGTCTACTGGAAACTATAACTATCATGAATGCCAAAGAGTAAGAAAAGCATAGCTTCAGTTTAGCTAGTAAAAAAAAGAACATGCAACTATCTACTCACAGCAAAGAATATAAAAAGGGTTGACTTATAAGCTAATACCCACCATAAACACGCACAGAGCATTGTTTCACTAAGGGCAGCTCGGTGCACATTGGCGTCCCCGCAAAGGAAGGGTTTGGGGAAGGGCCCCACCACAAGGGTGTATAGGGGGCAAGCTTTCCCTAACTATTATCATTGTTTCACACAAAAAAAAAAACAACATATACTCCCTCCGTCCCAAATTAAACTTCCTATTTCATTTGAATATGTGAGAGGAATTCAAATGAAATAGGAAGTTTATAATGCGACGGAGGGAGTAAAGTGTAAATAGATAAAGGCAAAGTCTCATATGAGACGGTCTCACGATAACTTACTGTGAGAACACTTTATTTGTTTAAAAAGTGAACAGTTTAGGGCCCGTCCGGCATCACTGCCGGTTTCGGTTTTTGTTTTTTTTTTGCGTAAAAAAATTAGTTAAATAAATTACAAAATTAACTTTAAATTTTTTGGTTCTATAATAGTCATATAGAAAATGAAAACTGACAGCTGAAAATCGAAAACCACTTTTTCTGGTTTTCAAAAACGGGACTTTGGTTTTCAAAAAAACAGAAAACTGAAAACAGAAAACGATACCAAACAGGCCCTTAACATTTATTGTGATCATTATACTGCTTTTAGTGATCATGTTAGTTAATGATTTAACCACATTAGTTGTGATTTAAAAGGGTCACGAAATATAAAATTAGGCCTAATTTATAGAGTAACACATTTACTCAGATTATATGGGGCGTTATATAATCTTCCAAGACCGTCTCACATAAGACTTCCTCATAGATCAAATAATGTTCCACTTGTAAGCTGATACCCCTTCATGTTCACCCTAGGGCTTAGAGAGCGCAACATTTTACTAGCCTCTTCCAATTTCATCTACCAAATAATGGATTCATATTCTTAGGAAGACAAAAAGTGACCCAAGGAGGCAAATATGATTTTTGAAGCTATAAGTGAAAGATTGCAAATCCAAAGGCCATACGACTCACTAGAAAGCACAGTACGAAGATGACAAATAAATACTCGTAAGGCAAGAAACAAAGAAAAACCTTTCTTGCTATCTATTACCAAAAACATCTAATGCTCAAAAGCCATCGATCTTCTGTAAAAAGCACCAGCTGAAACAACAATTAATAATACTACAGGAAGGTGCAGATATACCTACCACTGTATCACCGTTGCCACCACCACTTGCATCAAGAGAACCATGCCAGTGCCCTTTGAGTTCAGATAAACCCGGTAGACTCAGATCTTCAGGTATAACTTCATCAGATGGGGGATGATCCCTTCTAATGGCCTGAAGAAAATAAGAGAAAATGTGATAATGGCAAAGAAAGTTAAGGGTGTATGGCTTTTTAATAGCAAAAGTTTACCTCCAATCATGCACAGAGAGTAGTAGAAAAGAAACTAGGAATATCACAGATATCAACAGACCAGTTCTTGATTCTCATTAAAAGGATGAAACAACAATTCCCAAGAAATTACCTCAAGCAGGTCTTGAAGATTTTCAGCACTTAGACCGACTGACTGTAAGCTTTGCATGAAAAGATCCTGAAGATAAAGTTCACAAAGCAGAGAATCATATTAAATATCTTGAAGCTTGTAATATAGATAATAAACAAAGCAAGTTTTACTGAATAGCTACAGTTAATGCTGAAGTGAGTGATTATACACCACACATAGTGATGATAACTATCTAAAGGTCAGATCAATACGTTATTTTTGAAGGGCACCATCTAGGCATGATTCGCATACCAATTGCAGATGACGTATTGACTCACTGTTCGAATAACTAGTTGAAAGGGTTAGGTAATGCTTTCTTTTTAGGTTTCCATATATGAAGAAAAGACTCCAGAAATAGGCACTGACAGACAAAGAAATTTAAGAAGCACAGGCTTTTAGGGAAGTGCCTGTCAGAATTTTGGACAAATTGGAAACAGTTTGTAATTAGCTCCATACATAGATGCCTTGTCCTCGTTCTTTTAATTTTTCTTGAATCATAATACAAATTTACTCCACTATAAAGCAAAACCCAGGGAATCAATGAACAAGTATCACCAATGCTAATACCAAGACATGAATTCAAACACAAATGCATACTCCCTTCGTCTCCATTTAGAATTCCAGTTGCTTTTAGGCGGTCTCCGAGACACAACTTCGACCATAACTATTTATATGTATATAAACGTGTTTTCTAGAGAAAAAACTACTTTTTTTGAAAGATTTTTTGAAAACAAATGTAAAGATTTTTATTTCAATTTATAATTCATTATATATTTTGAGATATCTGTGGTCCAAGTTTGTAAACTTCGGCCAAAAAAGCCTATGTGGTGTTTAAATAAAGATGGAGGGAGTATATATTATGAAACTTGAATTATAGCCAGATCCAACAAAGTAACTTCTCTGTGGAGCATAAGATATAACCTTTGATCTAGAATGCACAGCAGGGTCAGTGCTACGTGAAAGGAGTCTTGCAAGTGGCAGCATTTCAGCAGCTTCTGCTCGAGGAACTTCAAGCCTCATTCTCCACCGGCCCATTGACGATATTACACTACCCAGATGCCCAGCCATTGCTCTGCTGAAAAAGGGACCGCTTTCCTTTAGACTAGACTTTCTATCTCGTGTTCCAGGCAGTACGTATTCACCTTGAAGCTCATAACGGCTGTAGCTTTGCTCCAAAACAGTTTTCTCAACAGTAATCTAGTAAAGATATATCATGGGGGAAACTATAAATAAATTTTGTCATGTATATAAAAAGAAGATTGACCACTAGAATAAGCTTTCAGACACTTTTACATAAAACACTACAAGCGAAGTAGTCGCAAAGTCAAGACAAATTAAAAATAAATAAAAAATCTTTGCACAGCGCACATACTGAGTGGCGGAATTAAGGAAGGGAAACTGTTCATTTAATTTTTACATTCCAATTAACAAGACGGCGAAAATTTTGCTTTTTGATGCACTTAGAAATACTCCATAAATTTCTAAGAAAGACAATAGCAAAAGAGCCCACAGGTGTCTGCTTACAGGGTGTGGGAGGTTCCTATCATATGAAGATCATGCTCCTTTGATACAATAGCAAATAAAGGACAACTTTAACTGTGAAATCAGAAATGAAGACACAACATGAACAAAAGATGGAAAAAATCATGTACATCAGTAATGGCAAAACGGCATCACTGATCTAAAAAGGTAGATAGATGGCAAAGTACTCACAACATCACCACTCCATCTAACAGCTACATCCAAGGCTTCCCCTAGCACGCCGCTGAATTTTGGCCGTAGGACTGAGAGAACACCAAGCCCTCTACGCTTTTGAAGATTCAGCTGTACTTCTGCCTGATCCAGTGATTTAGAAAATACAATTAATTACACATGCATTCACATGGTGGATGAGTAAGTAACTTTTTAAGAACAGTGCTTCTTCTCAACCACAGAGCTTCACATCGCCAACAATTTTCCCTTGACAATGAAAAGAATAGCAGGCAAAATGCATGGGAGCAGGAGAATATAATGAACCTCTAAAAACATGAGTCTTTTAGTAAGCAGCTGTATGACATACAACAACATCTTTACCCCAGTGCCTTAAAGGCTCCCGCCATAAGGCGGGGTAAGGGGGGGTCGGATGCACGCAAGCCTTCCCCCTATTGAAACATAGAGAGGCTGCGCACGGATGACCCAAAATGAAAATTGCTTCGAGAATCGCATCGAATGACTGCTACTTCACAAAATAAGAAGCACAGACAGTTTTATGAGCCATTTTGCTTTATTCCATTATATCCCGAAGTAAAAGCATTATATTCCATTAAGCAGCTGAATGACATAACTAGAGAAAAATCCGTCAAGTAAAAGCACATGACATAACATAACTTACCCTCTGCATAGTTCCTCTGAGTGAAGCAAGCTCCAATTCATCAAGTGGCAACTGACGAATCTATACAGTAGATAGGAAACAAAACATCAAATCAATATTGTTGTAAACTTTAGATATAATAAAACTCTTTTTAGAAATATATCATGTTGGACTGTGCCGTAAGCAATGTCTTTCAGATTTCAATTCAGTCCACTCCCAATGGTCAACACTACAACTATACCTTTGTGAGCAACTTCTGAAGCATAAAATTGGTTTGAGAAAGGCTTTCGTAAATCATTGTCATAAACGGTTATTAAATAAACAGGTGTTTCCATTTCCAATGGAGCGAACGACCAACTTGTCATAATAGTTAGTTTTTGGCTTTGGGACATAATCGAATATAGCAAAATGGCTCACAAAAGTATCTGCGCTTCTTGTATGAGAAGTCGCAGTCAGTTGTCGTGATTCTTGAAGCAATCTTCATTATGAGTCATTTGTAAGCAGCCTCTCTATGTTCTCAATGCAGGGGTAAGGCACGCGTACATCCGACCTCCCCTTACCCCGCCTTATAGTGGGAGCCTCTTATTAATTTTATAGAAAGGCATGTCTTAAACCTTTCTCAAAACCTTAAAAGAGAAGTAGGAAGTAAACAAAATTACAAGGAAAAGGAGAAAAAACCTCTAGGTTAGCTGAAACTGCTGGCTGATAGAACATATTCGCTTTCAGTTGACCTTTCTGAAGAGAAGCTGATAGCAGCTTTCCTTCTTGTGAGTCATTTAAGGAAGGACGTAGTAATCCTATGATATCCACAGCAAGGCTTTCATCTGGTCTACCAGTAGCGTCCAGCTGAATTCCCAGCATATAATGAGTCAGAACTGAATCGATCAACATAATAACACAAAAAGAATCCAATGCAGCATTTCTAGAGGATGAATATTAGGCCTCAAAATAGCTCGTCAGGGACTAGGGCTAGTTAGAACATTGATACAATTTGAATAGATATGCGAGGAGTCACAAGAACTGCAAATCAATCATTAAGTCTAGATACAGCATTCCTTAGAGCTTGATCACACAGAGACTGAGTCCTTACAAGCAAAACTGGCAACAGGAGTACAAAGTACAAACAGAAGCTGGTTCAGCCATGCTAGACCAACCAAGACAATGAGACATCCACCAAAATCAAAGTGAGGGTCATGGGCAAGTTAAGTGGATGAATTGCATTACTACTCACTAAGATTTTAAGAGATCTCTTTTTCTTAAATAGATGATTATATATGGCTGATCCTTATATATAATCTGCATATGTACAATAATATTTTGGTAAAATAAGCTGTCAAATTTTGTCTAGTGATTAGGGTACCAACCTACCAGGTACTACTTGATGCTACGTTTTGCAGAGATGCTTGCAGATAGGCCTATCTAGATAGGCTGCTTAGAAGCTGCTAGGGGAATTCTTCTTGATGAATTCAGTAAATTATCAGCAACAAGCAGCTGAATCGTTAGCCTAGTTTAAAACTTTTGCTTTGTTTATGTAAAAGGTAGTGTCATTTGTGAGCATGCCTAGCCAGTTCAGGTTTTGCCTTCGTAGGGAGGAAATCTCTTGTATACATATCCTCGTAGGGAGGAAATCTCTTGTATACATATCCTAGCTCATATGCTATTTGAAAGGGATTGAAATTATAATGGAAAGCAAGATGTTATTCCCAGTCTGGACTCCATTGCAAAAGCTCAAGGAACTTCTATAAGCAATCCTATGCTTTTAGAAAAAGAAGTGTCATAATCTGGAATCAAATGCCAGGGAGTTTGTAGTTTTGAATTTTACAGGTATGAACCTACACCTTTAATAAACAACGATCTTGGGACTCAACTTATTTTTATTAGTGGGCTTTTAATTTCGAATCAATGCTGTCGTATACTCATCACGAACCACTCCTATCCTCTAATGTTAGCGACTATTATTATAGAAATCCCATGCATAGTCTTTAGTACAGTGATCAGATGAAGGTTATTAGTGGTCTCCAGTAGTTGGACTTTATCCGGATGTAGAACTCCAATGTGGTGACTGAAACATTTTGCTATATTGAAAGCATGCTAGACTTAAGTAAAATACTCGCCTGACTATCATTCATTAAAATACAAGTATATGATCATAAATAGGGGTTCATCTCTTTATGGTGGAAAGATGTTCAATATGTACTCATGCATCCCCATAAACTTTAATTTAAACAATTCAGAAGATGTAACCGAGGACCCTGACAAAAGCATGTGCTTAATTAAACCTTGGATTGCCATAATATGAGGTGTTTCTATGACAGTTTGCAAATCAGCTCCCAATCATAAGTAAATAAAAGAAACAAATTAACAAGCCCTTCAATATTAATCCGAAAGGTATGTAGAGTTTCAGCAGATTAGGCAGCATGCAAGGTAAAACTTATCTCACTGATTTACTCATTAAACAAAAAGAATTTTCCTGATACATGGAATGGAATGGTTTTGACAGAAGTTTTGGACAGATCGTCAAGTATGAGCAGGAAATAATATGAAGATTACCTTA
Organism: Spergularia azorica; assembly: GCA_038382645.1. Lineage (NCBI taxonomy): Eukaryota > Viridiplantae > Streptophyta > Magnoliopsida > Caryophyllales > Caryophyllaceae > Spergularia > Spergularia azorica. Next base: position 12,369,585 of record JBBYHQ010000010.1, on the reverse strand, counting down.
ATGCGCTCACGTGAAAAGCTCAAGTGTCCAGCCAACTGAGGAGCCAGCATCAACTGGTTGAGTTTCAGGCCAGAAATCAAAACATCTCCCTCAAGAGTTTCCAAGTTTTCATCACCATCCTTTTGGCCAACACTAGCAGATTGCTGATCCGTAATATTTGAATTCTTTGTGACCTGTCCTTGAAACTTCACCCTTCCAGTTGCCTTAAGATTCATCGGCCTTGGAGAATCAAAAGAATAAGATGAAATCATACTGAAAAACTCAAATCCACGCATGCGCAAGTCCAACTCAAGTCCTTCCATGATAAAGGTGTTCTCGCTCTTTACACCATATTCTTCTTTGTTTATAAAATGTTCTTCGGGATAACATGTCAAGACTTTAGCAAATAAGTCAAATGCAACTGAGGAAGAGTTAACTGCAATGTAGTCATGACAGATGATCACATCTCCCCTTGCATCCACAAACGAACCCTCGGCTTTTGGTGGATTCCATTTCACATCGAATCTCCTACAATCAGAAAAGGCATCACATATACACAACTTGTAGAATCACAGAAAATTAAATACAGAAATAACGTAGCACAAGCTATAGATTACACAAGTTGATAAGAGTCATACGGTCTTAGAAGACATCCAGATACTTTGGTTTCGCCTTTTAGCTCCCCCAATTTCATTGGCAGCAAATCTAGGCAACCAGGTACATATCTGTGTAGTATTTTATCGAAGGACAAATTTCCAGAAAGATTCACATCCAATGCAGACTCATCTTCCTCAGCCTGTTCAAAACAGAGAAATATAACAAAGCAAGATACAGAGTTTTCCAAGATCTAAGAGTTGTTGAATTTTTCTCCGACCCATTTGTCTTCATGACAGGACAGTGCTTAAATGCCTGATTATAATTATCATCAGAATCTGCGCCCTACATAGTTACTGACATTTTCATTTTCCAATCCAAAATTGGTGAAAGGCAACAGATAGATGCCCATATTCAAAAGGTACAACGGCCCGAGCAACCAGACTTAGCATATCCAACTGGCCAGGATAGGTGAGATTATCAAATTAAAATAAAAGAGATACGTTGCAGCCTTCCTTGCTAAACATTTATAACAACCCAACAGCAGAATTACCTCTGGACATATCCATGCATTCCCTGCTCCTCGAATTTCACCCCCATCTACAAGGCTTGCCCTAATTCCGTACAAGTCAGCAACCTGTCAATACAAATTCAAGCTCTAATTCATTTTCAGTCATAAAGAAGATATACACCAGGATACACAGACTACCTGTGCTTATCGTAAGTAAGAACAAGTTGGCATACAAGGCCGTCTAAGAAATTTTATGAGATAGTTGTAAGAGTGTCGGTGTGTCTCAACATGGTTCGACCTAAGTAAAGGCTCAATACTCAGTAAGAACAAACTTATTTGTCTCAGGTTTTTAGGCTCGGTTATCGTAAGTAAGAACACACTGGCATGCAAGGCCGTCTAAGAAATTTTATGAGATAGTTGTGAGAGTGTAAGTGTGTCTCAACTTGGTTCAACCTAAGTAAAGGCTCAATACTCAGTTAGAAGCCTAATAAATAACAAATCGTACTAATAATAACCTCTCAGATGCTATCTATATGGCAGTGAAGGACTTGCCCACCAAAGTTATATGAAAGCTGAAAGCAATAGGAATTTAAAGAAAAACTTCTCTCAAAGTTCACTTACGCAATTATCAGTGTTAAATGTGAAATTAGCAGACAAATATGAAAATGGAATGCGATCAAAAGCGGCCACGGCACCAGCATCTTTGTTATTTGCTACAGCCTCAGACGCCAATGACAAATTAACATCTGAAATGGAAGGACCCATCTTTCTTGTAGCCATTCCACTACCCACAAACACAGGAGTATCCAGGGGACCTTGACAGTTGAATATGGCAGTTACACACCCAGCCACCTGCAATGAAAAGAATAACTCACCACTCAGCTAATTCAGTTACTTGAAGTGGCCCATTAAATTAAAGATGAATAAGCAACACGAGTAATACAGCTTGAAACCACGAGGTGGTAGGCCAAAAATGTCATTTACAAAGTTGGTACAAGAAACTTATATACTCCACTATGATGAAAGTTCAGTAGTTTCATATGTTCTTTCTAATGGATATGGATTTACATGACCATAAATTGTTTTCAGTGTGGCAACAATTATACCACTTACTAGTTACTCCCTCTGTTGCTTCCAACTCATTACATTTAATTTGAATTTCTCACATATTCAGATCAAACATAACAAATTCAATATTTGGAGGGAGTATGAGCTACTGGTGGAGATGATTGTTGAAGTTGTTCACTTCTTAGTGTCAATCACTACAAGTCTAAACTCAAGATGTCAGCAACTAAGCTTTACTAAACTAACCATTGAGCTATTATGAGTTTATGACTACTTTAAACCCAACATATTTGTCGCTTCAGTATATGCAACAAGTAAAGAAAAGGCTCAACCTTCAGACACACTAAAATAGAATGTATAATACTTACAGGGAATAATAATGGCTTCATCTTGAAAGTTTTCATAAGTGCATTTACTTCAACGGAAGGAACCTGGTACAAAAGACAGTCATTAGAATCCTCGTTTATCAAAACTTAGCTTGCGATGTTAGATTATAAGAATTTGAATTGTAGACTAAACATGGAGAACTAGCTTCATGAACCCCCTGTTTCTTACAAGCATACAACAACAACATCATTACCCCAGCGCCCTAAAGGCTCCCACTATAAGGCGGTGTAAGGGGAGGTCGAATGTACGCAAGCCTTACCCCTATTAAAACATAGAGAGACTACGCACGGATGACCCAATATTGGATAAAAATGAAATTCCTGATTAATGCAACTCTAACCACCTAGGAAAGAAAGAGTGTACGTCAATGAACAAAAACTTATTATCAAGAGTCTCAAATCGCTAAAGAACAGGCAAAGACAGCTTGATACACCACACAGGCACATGAAACATTGTTACATGATAATTAAATACATAAGTGTACGCATACCCCACCCCTTATTCCTTATCCCACCCGCACTTCCCTCGGTGTTTTAGAATTGGTTCAAAAGAAAACAAGATGCATCGATACATCATAACCAAATCCAAAGACCTCAATATGCCCTAGAGATCTGATGAATATTAAGGCTCAGGAAGCAACAGTGCCTCAAAGGCTCAGAACAATTAAACAATAAATTGTAATGTAATTATCAGTGAAATGCTCTCACAAGGCTTTTCCACCTACAGTGAGTAGAAGAGGTCAGATGCTTATAGCTTTATCCCAGTAAGGCAGTAACAACCAGGGCCGTATATTATTTTAGAGCCTTCACCGGGGAGAAACAGCAACTGGCCTAAACTGGAGGGGTAGTAATTAGAATCATGCAAGGAATGCCCTCAACAAGCTGAAAAGACATCATGAGAATCTTTCATTTCATATAAAGCCTCCAGCCCTAATCTCATAATATTCTGTTGAGAAACCATGCGGCTTATTCACAACATGAAATCTTTCCTTTTTTTTAGAAGTAATCAAGAGAGTACATGGAAGGGACCTGCCGAGTTTTGTTGCAAACCTCAAGAAAATCTATGGCAAATGGTAAGCAGAATTCCAGAGCCAAGTGGTGATGCACATTTACCGAAGAATAATTAATTATACAAAAGAAAGCAACAAACAAATGGCACTTATGACGAATCGGTTCCAATTATAAAAAGAAAAATCCCAAAACGTGGATAGAACTTCCCCAACAGTACACTTTCCCCTCAAAAACATAGAAAACTGTCCATCTGAAGCCTTATAAAACACCAGTGGGCAACAAAGAAGTCAATTCAAGGAGGCATTCTAATGAGTATACCTAAAGGCTCTTCACTTTGAAAGATATAGGCACAATTAAAATTGACGAACGCGAACATAAGAAGAAAGATTGAGGACTTCATTGACAATCTGAAAATACTCTTATATGAACATGCAAAGAAAAAGAAAAATCGTGGATTCCTAATGTATACTCATTCACTTGCACATAGCAATTGAAGTCTACAGAGTACCTTCAGAATTTTATCATATCCATTTGAGAACTATACTCTGTATTATCAAACATGGCAAGACCAATTCGAGAGGTCAAGCCAATTATTGACAAGGATATCCATCTATTCCTAATTTTCTCAAAGTGTTTACAGGAAATTTTGCCTCCAAATTTCCAAGAGGTGGCCACTAATGTCAACAGTCAAGAACACATAACATGTGATATACCAAGAAGCTACTCCCTCAACAAACAAACAAACAAACAAACAAACAAAAGCTCCCGACGTTTGATTTGAATATGTGAGTGAATTTAAACCAAGCGTACAGAAACAAAAGAAACATAGGGCGTATATATTTCACAGAGACAGTTTGTTATGTGGTACCTCCTTACTAACATCTATAGCATACGTGTGTATAGTGATCCAGATTTTCGACGTATATTACCTGGAACATCAGATGAAACTCGCCTTCCTCAGGATGGATGCCAAAATCCCCAGAAGCTTCTAACGGAACACTTCCAAACCAACCATTAGCATTGTGCAAAAATATCCGTTGGCCACGAAAACATAGACTTGCTGAAATGCCCTGGAAAACCAAAATTGGAACACCACTGAGCACCCATGGACTTTCATATGATTTCAACATCAAATTGAATAACATGGAGGAAAAGTTCAATAAATGTGTAGGAAGTCATTGCAGCAAAGAGGGAACATAAATACAGGCAACTGCAAACCACCATCAGATGCTCTCATATGCACAATGTCAGGTGAAAGCCTGTATATCTGAATAGACATACTGACTCTGAAAAAAAAATCAACAGAAGTGGTAGACATACCACAAAGGATGAGGGGGCATCCAATATCTGAAAAGACATCCCAGTAACATCTAGCTGACCATGCAGATTGGGAAAATTTTCCCCAGTTGACATGCAAATGTGAAGCTGCAGAAAAAAGAGTAAATCAGACAAATAGAGATGATTTACAGTCTGAAGCAACGATGTCTCCATAGGGCTTTCTTTTATCTTAGGTTTAACAATCCTTTCCAAAGATACGTTTCTCGCATAAACTTGTCAAGAGTAGTCACTACTTAACTAAAAGAAGCACCCTAAATGTCGTTGCCACTAATTGTCTTCACTGTTCTGCAATTTTCCTTCTTAGGGAGGAAAAGAGCTTCAACTAACAGAGAAATACAACCCAGAAGAACACACTGAGATGCTTTGAACAGAGCAATCACTCACTAGCTTGAAGAAGCGCCCCAAATGTCATTGCCACTAATTGTCTTCACCAAATTTCCTTGTTCGGAGAAAAAGACCTTTAATTAACAGAGAAGTACGACCCAAAAGAATACGAGATGCCTCAAAGGCTCCCACCATAAGGTGGGGCAAGGGGGGTCGGATGTACGTAAGCCTTACACCAACGTTGAAAACATAGAGAGGCTGCTTATGGATGATCCAACAAAAACCGCACCAACTAATTGCTACTTCACAATACAAGAAGCGCAGAAAGAAAGACAAATTCCCAAAATGATTTGGGGTCGGCTAACATGAATTGTCATCTGTAACCATCTTGTGGAGGCCATAAAATTAAAGATAAATGCGAACAAGTTTAAAAGTTATTCACTGCTGCTAATGGTGGTTTTTTATATGGATTCGACTTAACTAATTAATACTATCCCTTAGCAAAAAAATACCTAGGTATACTTAACAACAAACAAAAAAACATACTGCAATCAGAGTATCTCTCATAGTCACAACAGAACATCTGACAACATGCATAATTCTATTTTGCTTATCACAGCAAACTTTGAAGGATGGGGACCCACTTACTTTATAAATTTGATAGTCACGTCATAAACAATCCATGCTACGAATTTGGGTAAACAATACCCTTATCTTTTAAAATATGGATAGCAAAGTACAAACTGACACATTCCAAAGTGCCCTTGCAAGGGAGGAATAATAAATTGCTTCCTCTAAATTGATAGACAGCTACACGTAAGCCTATTAGAGTAGATAACTTGAAACAAACAACAGACAATGGACTTCGTTAATATGCTGCGCATCAAACTTAAGCACCCTCTTTTTTCAAGAAGACAAAAACATGAATGTTACGCATACAAGATCCCGGCATATAATTGTGACCCTTTGGTAAGTTCTGCCGAGATTTATGTATGAAGACTTACCACTAAGTACATTAAAAGAAGAGCCAAAATAAAATACTTAGTCCACTTCTGATGCAAGATGGTCTATCACAAGAGATCTAACATATGAAGCATGCTTGGAATGCAAAGAAATGTAACCAAAATGAAGTCTGATAAGCACCTCACCACTTGCTCTCCCTTCTGTCCACGCAATGGGAATTTCTAAGATCCTTTCAAAAAGC
>JBBYHQ010000010.1:12304509-12314684 GCA_038382645.1 Spergularia azorica | reverse complement strand
TATTCTAGGTGATATTATAAACGGACTGTCGGTGACCCATTCCTGAAATCAGCAAGTACAACTACTTAGAAGATAAAAGTCTCTTACTCAAAAGAATTACTCCTGCACTTCACTCGTTTTTCATAACATATTCCGTCAAAGGGTCAAACTGGCAAGAGACCCCCAAAATTTCCGCAAATTATCCTTTCAGTAGCTCCTTAAGATGGTCGTTTTTCTCCTGGTTTTGAAAGGTACTTAATTTCTAACTCTGAAAACAGATTTGCCATAGATAATGCCCTAGATAAGTTTACTAATTGTGCCTCAACAACCTCTATCTTCAGCAAACCAGAAATACTACACTCCAGAAGTCGACAGCTAATTAGCCTGGTGCAACTGCAGAACGGCTTCAAGGGGGATTTGCTATATTCAAAATATGTCCCATAAGATGCCAAACTATGGAGTATCAACTCAAATGTTAAAGAAGTCAGCCAAAACCTCAAACATGAGATTGTATTTGCCATCTCTGTTCCTCATCCTGAGATATGATTGGCAGGCTTCAGGATCTTCACCCGGCGGTAGAAGGTATATGTCATACGTCTCCTCTTTGCTTTCCTTGTGTTGCTCCAAAAGCACTCCCTTGATTTGATCCTCTGTTACAGTCTTTCTGGACTACAATGAGAGCAACCTCATAGTTAAAGAGGTAGGGACAATAAACCAGGGTACTTAAAAATGTGCAAATTTGCTTGATGTAACAAATAAGCATTCCAACCTTTAAAATGTAAGTGGGGTTCTGAAAGCCAGTGAATGGATTAAATTTGTTGATAATCTTTACATGAGCTGTTTCAAGATCTGGCTCAATGAAAGCCTTATACATAGGATATACCTGTCATAGGATGATGGAAACCACGCATAGCTTTCAGAGAATCTTCACTGACAAATAGATATGCTATTCATCTCATTTCAAACTAAAAAGATAAGAAAAGGCAGCTGAAAAAGAAGATCAACCGTTTCCGATATCTGATGAATAATTTCCTCAGGTTCCTGCCCAGCACGTTGAATGTCCCGTAAAACACGTTTAACTAAATCAAAATGTACTCCACCAGTGACTGACACACGAAGATCTAGCAAAGGCCTCAATTTCTCACTCAAAGCATAGATACCTTCGATGATCACTATACGGGAGCTCGGTACCTCGAGTGTCCTGCAGCAATAAGCGAGATGCGTATAAATGAAGTGCACGCTTGGGAAAACACATTTTAAACAATCACGTTGAAAATGGACTTAGTCAAGCTCAAGGTCTAAGCATGAAGCCTTATGTTTGGCTACACTGTAAGCTTTAACTTGAATAATTCCATCTGCAACACCCCTTGGAAGAAAGAAAGCACAGGACATTAAAGGGGAAGAACAGGAATATAAAATGCATCAGCACTTCAGCAGAGCGTCAGCCACTAGGCCGCAACTATATATGAACATCGAGACAGGGAGATAGACGGATTAATTTGTAAAATTTCTCTTGAGGGTATCAAACAACAGGAAAATAAAGGCGGTCAGATTCTTTCACATTTATGAGTTCCACGATATCTGCTATGCCTGGCGATTATGATTTGGGGAGGGGGGTGTAAAGACAGAAGAATATGGCCAAGACATCCGAACCTGTATCCTGACCGAGAGCTAGACTTGAAATCATAAACGGGAACTTGAATAGCCTTTCCTGCTTTTAGGTCACGTATATTATCAAGCAATGTGTCGTAATCTGTCAATCGTGGGTCTGCTTGAAAATAGAACCATTGTAAGGGCTTTTAACAAGTCCACATATTGAAGTTGGTGCATAGCAAGATCAATGACAAAAGCGGAGAATGTTTATATTACAACTCGACAATTGAAAAACTGGCAAGCAATATCCCACCAGGGGAGATTATTCGCATCTAATAAAATTAATTAATGACAAACATATGCATCATGATTTCCAGAGTCACATGGAACTAAATCAAAATCTAAAAGGTTCAGCAAGGGAAGACAAGTATAATAGATGACTTTTATGACATCAAAGCCTGCGTGATAACAGATTGAGGCTCTTGCATATATTCTTATCTGCAATATGAGAATGTAGTTGTAGAGACACCATTCATGATTATCTAAAAAATTCAAATAGCAACACATATAGATGACTAAGGGGAGGTATCAGTAATCAGATATTATTGGGAGAATATTATCTGCCAAAATTCTACTCAGTCTATGGAATATCCTTAGACCAATTATCTAGTAATACCTTTCATGCGGTTCCTACCAACAATGAAACTGAAAGTTGAATTTGAAGCTCATTTGAAAAAAAAAAAAAAAAAAAAAAAAGTTGAATTTGAAGCACACAAAACATCAACATCCAATAGAGATACTGAACAGGAGGTAATCCAATTGGGTCGCATTTTAGTGCATTGTCTGTATGTTACAAGGGAAAGTACATATAGACAAAGGCACTAGTACTGGACATTGTCAAAAGCTTCTACAACCATTTTAGCTGTGTCTAATATTTCAGATGCAAGAAACATTGCAGATGACAACATACAAAGTGTACCTATAATCCAACATTTCAGAATCAAAGAACGAACTATGTAAGATGAATGTCAGACCTCACCATCAAAGTTCCCATCGATGAGTCGACTGGCGTCATTGTAGTTGTCCATTGATATAACAGCAATACTAGGCATAAAGTTCAGGACTTTCTCAGTAAAAACTGTCTTGCCAGCACCTGATGGACCAGCTATCCCTACCAAAATTATTCCATCATTCTTCTGAGCTAACAGTTGACAAGCACGGATCACTACGAAAAATCCTTTCTCAAATGACAAGCGGCCCTCAATGGAAGCAATCTCATATCGATCACAGTCCTTTCTTTTAACTAACTGCACTTGATCTCTTAACAAACCTGATCGAGGCCGAGGTGATTCAAACGCAGGTAGAGTATCTTCACCCATTTGAAAACAACTGATAAAAACCATAAGCAAACACAGAGTGAATCCCGTGCATTAGGGAAATACTGGACATAAATCCTCACACACACACACACACACACACACAAAAACAAAAACATTTATAATTTGGTTTAAAAATTACAGGTTACACAGAAAGATATCGTCTTGCTAACTATAATGAAATTATCAAACTGATCCTGAACGACAGACGATTACATAATACAATTAGTTCCTTAGGGCCAACATATTCCTACTTAGCATACTCACGTATCGCAAGTATGTTTACGAGAGCTACTAGCATACAACCGCACATTGGCAGATATTTTTACACAAACTTCGAGATTGTTTCGCTCCCTCGCGAATAGTATAATATCAGACTTGTATACATAAGAATTGTCAATTGTTATTTTGGTTGATCATTTATATAGTAAAATGGGGGAGGGTTCCTTCACCAACAATCAACAATCAAAACCAATTCCGGAAATTCACATAAATTGGATGCAGGCATTTCTTTCTCATAAATTGAACTTCATATCTACTTTCACTTCCTATGGATTAAACGTTTCCCCTTGATTTTCCGTCAAAACTGTTCTTTAATTTACCCCAATATTATGTTCACCCTACTCACTTCATTTCCACAGCTACCATAATACGACGATTTCATATGACGATTCATGTTAGCCGGACCCCAATTGCGAGTTGGGGACTAAGCCTGGTTGTTTTTATTGCTACTTTCACTTCCTATGTGACCCAAGTACCCAACCTGACAGTTTGTGTAAATACCAACACAATCTAATAACAAAACTAATCGCAACTAAAGAAAATGAAAGAAATGCATGCATATCATAAGATAAGTAAAACATAAAAACAAGAACACAGGAATTCAGTCTTGCTTATATTTGATCAAATTAATAAACTTGTGAAACAAGTCAATCGTAAACGTGATGATGCGTGTCGATATAAAAAAAAAAAAAAACATACCTGGAAATGAATTGTGACCCTCTAAACTTGACTAAGAGTCAAGTGAAGTGAAGACGAACAGTGGATTATAGAAGAAAATGGAGACAAAACGATGACCACACCACACCATGACACGAGTGGTTCAGCCGTCAAAATCGCACTTGTCCTAAGTATCTGGTGCTTCCCCACTTATCTCTCTCTTTTTGTTTAAATGCAAATAAAAAAATGGAAAAATTGAGGGGAATCTTACTTTTTTAAAAAATTTAACTATATGTATTATTGATATATCAACTTTAAATAATAAATTACAAGAAGTTGGTTGGGAGTCGCGAAATAATCTGGACCCCCATATCCTTGGCTATTGAAAAACCAATACGAGTGAAAATATGTGCCGCAACCTACGCACCAATGTCATGCGTCATGTAGTACCGCTAAATGCGTTAATGCAGAGCAACGCCACCAGACTCCAATTCTCCTAAAGAGGAGAAGGAGAAAGGAAGGAAGCCATAACCCAAAGAAACATACACGATGGGCCGCAGCACGCACAACCTCGCCCGACTCAAAACCGACCAAGCCAGACTGAGTTAAGGGCGATGAACCGGTCAAATCGACGCACACATCACGTCAACCATCCCACGTATATAATAGCACATCCGCCGGACGAAGATGCCTGCCATTAGTGCCGACCAGCTCAATATCCACCTCCTTGCCTGCTGAAATCCCGGACCGATAGCAGATGTCCACCAAGGTGTCGCGAACAGCATTGTGACGATGCTTGATGCCTACAACCCCGACACACGAGATTGCATGGTCCCCAAAAATATCCCCAACAAAAGTCCGAGAACAAGAAGAACACGACCGGTCCAAAGAGAACAAAGGGACCCCCAAACGATAGCACAGGACACAACGATAAGTCGTGCTATTCATTGTCTGCCTTAAGCCAGAAATAGGGACCACCCGAAGCCAATCCGAACAATGCTCACCCTGCTGTGAATGCCACAAGGCCAACTGACGCGGTGTGAGAGGGAAAACAGAGGTAGCAGTCTGAGTGGCTCTCGTAAAATATATATTTGCCAATTCCTTCATGAGTCGGGGGGCAGCAATATCACTAGAGTTTCTCAAAATATCAACATCCATAGTCTGATTAAACACACTGAGAGCATCATCAAAAGACCAACTTCATCCCCCCCGGCCTCGACCAGACGATTAACCTCATCCATCATCTTATTAAAACATTTTTGTGCGGAATCACCTTACTTGTTACTTTTACTCTAATGGTCACCGCTTAATCCAATTTCCGGCCAATTAATAGCGTTGACCGACCAAATCTGTGTTCACTCTGTTTGATTAATATTTTTTTCTCTAATTAAACTAATTACCTCGAACTAAAATAGTTTCTCCAATTAACTAAAACTAGATGTAAGGTCGTGCGTTGCACGAGTCTCTTAATGATGATATTCAATTATGATGATAAACTTGAACCGGTAAATATTTGACCCTTACATAGAAACTATGACAATTATTTTCATTATATGAACCTCATTTTACAAATCTGAAAACTTATACTTTCAAATCAGATATCTCACTATAATGTCGCTACAATTATATTTTAATTCAATAGAACTAATTTGAAAATGGAGTATTACTTAACCTCTTGAAAAAAAAAAAGATTTTATTACTTGGAAACATTCACATAGTACTATTGTGTTTCTAATTTTCATTTGACTTCCACAGTTTCATGTTTGTTTACAATATGTACCGTAATTTTTGCCCTTCGGACACATTATTGAAAAAAATACTATAATCTAAAATAAAGTATTTGTCTTTAATTTTACATTTTTAACTTAGCACCCTCTAATAAATTAAAACTAGATTAAATTCTTTGATGAAACCTCATGCATCGCACGGGTCACTTAATAATGATGTCTAATCATAATGATAAATTGAACCCATGAATATCTAAACCTTTATATATGATCTATTACTTGCATTTTATTTTACCCGTGTAAACAATTACTTATATTATAAAATTTATTTTACAAATTAAGAACTTATACCCTTTTACCGAGTCTTTAATAATTAATTCCTGATAATGAGCTTGTATATAATTTTTAAAGACAATTTAAAATATATAATTTAGTGTCAAATATCAAATGATTACTATAAAATTTGGATAGAGTGACCCAAGGGCATGTTACATGACTTATTTATGTGAAAATTATATTTGAGTGTAAATAAATTTAGGCATCCGCTATGATTAATTAGGAGAATTTCACAAAAATATGTACCTTAATTTTTGCCCTTTGGACACATGATTGGAAATAAAAAAAACAAATAGTATATTCTAAAATAAAATCTCGGTCTTTAATTGTCATTAACAACTATACTTTTATACAAAAACACAACATTGAATAATATTGTTTACTTTTAAAAAAAAACAAAAAGATAGTATTACTTCGAAACATTGACAAAGTAGCCTTATAATTCTATTTTTAATATGGTGTTAACATTTTTAGGTTTGTGTATAATATGTACTTAATTTTTGCCCTTCAGACACATATTTGAAATTGTTTTTTGCTAAAATCTTAAATAAAATTTTGTTCTTTAATTGTAAAATTTTAAATCATTACTCTCTAATGTCATTAGAGCTAAACGTTTCTTTAAAACACTACCTTCAATACTATTAGTTAGTCGGCTTCTTAAAACAATTATTACTTAGCAACATTCACAGGGTATCGTTGCAGTTCTATTTTTCACAAGGTTCGTTTTCATGTTTGTATATATATTTGAGGTTCCATTTTTGTGAAGCATGTGTCCATATCACATACATTTTTTCTTTGAGTTTAAAATTACATTTTATATATATGTACAATTCAAATTAAATTATTTGTTCACTTACCACATCATGTACTAATCATGATGATAAGTGATATGGTAAATGAACAAATCTCAATACCAATTATACATGATATGGTAAGTAAAAAATATGGACTTTCTAATGCAAAAATATGGACTTTCTAGAATATTGCAATCGCTGCGGGAAATCAAAAAAACCTTCTTTTTTAGGTCACTAAGTCAATTTCATTAAAATTTCAAGTGAGGATACGAAATTCGAAGCCACTAAGTCAAGTATACTAGGCGGATCACTCTCAACCCAACTTTAGTTGAGTAGTCTATTGGATCTAAGTGAGCAATAAGAGTAGCTACATTATTTATTACCCGACCTTTTGACATGACACAGGAGTCAAACCTAAAAGTAAAAATGAAACAATGTAGAGAAATAAGACCAAAATAGCTAGAAGGAAAGAAACTCAAACTCAAGGTAGTTATCAAATGCAAACAATCCGACTCCATCATTACCCGACTGACACCTTGCTACCAAGCTTGTTGGTGACCTAGAAGAGCCGCCTTTGCCTCCACCACGTTTGGATCCCATTGGTCCTGCACCTTGCAACAAGCTACCCTCATCACCTCCCCCACAATCATCCCCCCGGATCACTACTCCCATCCCCGACCCTGCCTCACCCAAACCTCACCATCCAAGTTTATCTTCAAGAAACCCCACGTTGGGAGCTTCCACACCTCCTCGTTCCGCCTCGCGTTCCCAGTTCCATGTCCGTCCCCCCTGCATCCCTCGTCTCCTCATACGCGTAGAGATAATATTGGCTATATGGACTACCTGCCACACATCCACTACTTTGCCCCCGTGCACTAATTCATTTCTCGAATTCCACAAGGCCCACCCCACCACTGCCAGTACCTCCATCCTCGCCCCCACCCCTCTACACCAGCACTCCACCAACACTACTCCCAAATTACACACCTCCCACTTCTCTACCTCCACCCTACCTCTTCCCACACCCCTCAATCCCCGGGCAAAATATGAGCGCGTGCACGTCATATCTTCCTCCCTCACTCTCTTTTGCATTGACTCTCGTCGAGATCGCTCCCCTACCCAACCTCCAAAGGAAAGATCGGATTTTGGGAGGTACATCAAGACCCCATATAGTTGTCCAAAGATTTCCCTCGCACTGCCTCTCACTACAACCCTCTCCCCCCGCCATTCTCATTTTACTAAGCACAAAATGATACCCCGACTTCATCGTATACTCCCCTTCCTCATTGTAGTGCCAAACAAGCCTATCCGGCCTAACCACCTCTCCCATTGAAATAATAAGAATCTCCTTCTCGTCGAATGGTAACAGCCTACAACACACTACCTCCCTCTTCCACTTCCTCAACTCCCCATTAATCCATTCCTCCACTAGGCAGTCATCGCCCTCTCCCTGAGGCGAGATCATCTTGAAGGAAGGGATCCTCCGCGTCCATTTGGCCATCCACGCCCGAACGAGGAGCATTTGATACTTTGATAGTTGATAGCACCATTACTCCCTTTCTGTTTGACTGTGTTTTGACTGATAATGAATGACTCTCTTACATTAAAATTAAGTGGAGTTGGTAGAATATATTGCAAATTAACACAAATGCACGTGGTGTCCCTGAGTTTTGATGTTTTGCACATGGTGTCCCTGCTTTTGAAACTACTACTCTCTAGTGTCCCGCAGTTTTACACAACCCGGCACATGGTGTCTGTAATACCCCAGATTTCAGATGAAGGTTATAAGTGATTAAGGGCTCATATGAGTGGTTAAAATGATTGATAGTGCTACTCATACAAAAAAAGTCGACTTTCCTTTTAGGAATCCTATGTGATAAGAACTCCAAATTTAAGCGTGCTTGACTGAGAGTAATTTTAGGATGGGTGACCTCATGGAAAGTCTCACAGGGTACGCATGAGTGAAGTCAAAGTGCGCCGGAAGGACACGTGGTGGTCTGTGAGGTCAACCCACAGCCTAGCAAGCTGCCATAGGTGTCTACTCTCAGCTCGGGCGATAAGCCGGGGTGTTACAATGTCCCTGGGCCTAACTCCGTTAACAGAATGTTGTTAACTGATGACGTGGACGTCATTAGCTGTTGGCGGGAAGATATATAGTGTTGTTAATTATATTTCAACAACATAAAAATAATAAAAATATATAAAAAAATAAAAATAAAAAATTCCAAAATAATCGGAATACTAATATTTCGAAAAAAAATTCTGAATTGATTTTTCTATTTTTTTCCCCGAAATTATGTTATTGTTGAAAAACATTGTGCACATGGTGTCCTTGAGTTCTACACTATTGTGCACATAGTGTCCCCCAGTTTTACCATTTGAGTATGTGGTATCCCTGAGTTTTTTAATGTAGTGCAAATGGTGTCCCGACTTTACATTGCATCTTGTTCCGACATGGCTTGACAATTCATTTTTCGCAATACACCATTGAAACCATCCACATTCATCACATTTGTGGAATAGTCTTGAAGGATTTGCAGCCGTAGGTCGAGATGACCTTATATTACGCCTTTTGTTGCATCGAGAGCAATTTTTATTGTCCACGAAATTTCCTTTTGAGAATGAACTTTCATGGGATGATATTGAATTCATAGGTTTGATGTGATATTAACGTTTGATTTGGGAGTGTTGTGAGGTTTTATGAGATCAATGCATAGGTGTAACAACCCTAAATTTTGACGACTTAAAATGAGAATACAAAAGATTGTTATGCCATCATTGACTATCGAGTCAACGACAAGGCTTATTAAAACAGACTTCTAAAGATAAATAACAAGGGTCAGCGGAAGACTTGTAGCCAAGATTACAATTCGAAATCAAACCAAATGAAACAAATTACAATCATTCATAAAAACCAAATGTCTGACAAATTTATTCTACTATCCCATGCCATGCAACGACGTTCAAGCAGACAATCAATCACCTTCAAGACCTGTCAACTGCGTCATTATAATAATGACACAGGCCCCAGAACACGGTAGGGACGAACCAGAAAACAGAACGTCAGCACAGGCTGAGTAAGGATTAACAAGCATAAAGAACAAATAAGATACGCGCCTTGAGGCACGTAGCTAACAAGAACGAATTGACGTTATAACATAGGAATAACAATAGCAACAGAGTACATTATCAAAAGAGCATCATCGCTCAATATATACATTACTTAATCATATTTTCGGCCAGGGTCCTACCCCATAGCCCCCACTTAACGAGTTAGAGTTGTAATTATCGCCCTAATAATCCCGAGTGTGCACACCCCTCGCAAGACAGGCCGGTAGGACAAGTTCCCATCTTGGAGGAAGACTATTAGGAAGTCGGTAGCTAACCCGACCCTACGTACCTTGATCAGAGGTATATCAAACGATGATCGG
>JBBYHQ010000010.1:12274813-12289289 GCA_038382645.1 Spergularia azorica | reverse complement strand
GGTTAGTGTGGTGAGATGTTAGAGGTGAGTCATCAATTAACAAAAAATATCTACAAATTTAATGTAAATTAATGCAATAAAATGTGACAAAATACAAGAACCACACATAGCTCCCTTGGTCACCACGGGCACGTCCAAGGCCTTACAAAGCCTCAAAAAATTTGTCATTTAGCTTTTGTTTTGGTTGGGGAAGAATAATGAGTCATCAAGCAAAAATAAAAAGGAAAATAGAAATAGTTAGCATCTTTTTACAATGTTGTTAATGTAAATGCTCATGACATAAGGATGAGATCATGAGGTGGGCTCATTGTGTAGGTGGTTTAGTAGTTAGGAAAATAAAGTCGGGTTAGACTCGTTTCGAGCAAATTTACATTGGTTTGTGCAAAAAAGAAAACCGGGTAAAACGAGGTGATGAATAAATGAATTTGGCATTAAAACAATGACAATCAACATTATTAATATTATTTACACAATTTTCGAGATTTATATAAATAATAGAAAAAATGTTGAAATTGAAATTGTTGAGAAATCGTTTTATTCACAAGTAAATGAATAGAAATAGGTGAATAGAAATGAATAAAGTGAAATGAAATTAGAAAGTAGAAATAGATTAATAAAAATGAAATAAAAAGGGTGAGACAAAATTTGGTGTCTACATTTCCCAATCCCGACCACCCGCAACGCCACGCCCCCACTCAAACACCATCGAGACTTCACCATAACCACCTTTATGACCCCAACGTCGACCACCTAAATAAATCATGCCAATTAAAATAAAAATTCGTACAAATTTGAACCAAATAACCCACTAGTTCGCCCAAATTAACCGAGAAATTCGTCAACAAATTGTTACCAGATTCGAGGAGAAAGATCGCTGTGAATCCTTGAATTTAGTGTCGAAGAAGAAGACCTTGTTGGCGGGGGAGGTGGTGGCAGAGGAGTCATCGGTGGTGGCGTAGTTAGTGAAATAGGACAAGAAGTGAGAGAATTCTTAACTTGGGTATGGGCTAAAGCTCGGATTTGTCGTGGAGGTTGACGACATTGAAGAAGATGAGGAGAGAGAGTAGGCGCTGTGATTTAGCTGAGGAAGTGGTTGTGGATCAGCCGTGTAGTGAATGTAAATGATTAGTTCCTCCACCAGGTCTGCGGTGGTTAGGAAGAATATTAGGAGAAAGAATGACCGCTTAGGAATTTCAATTAGGTAGTTAGTGTTTAATGGTTAGAAAAATGTTGGAGTAGCTAGTGAATCTAATGTCGTATAACAGAAGTTTGTTACAACTTATAAGGGTACAACCTGCACAATATCAAACTTGAAGGGTACCTTATGCAGAAATTTGGCAAGTTGGGTAACATTTGGTGCGATCAAGCAAAGTTCGACGTAAATTTTTCGATTATTTCATCATTAGTATTTAGTGTAGTGACCCCACTAAATTATGGTCATGTCACAACTTAACTGAAAAAGTAACTGAAGTTACAAAAAAGGGCATGTTGTGCAATTTAAAAAATATAGGAGTACCTTATACACGAAGTTAAGGTTCATGAATAACGGGTTCAAAGCTCCAAATTACAAGGAGAACCATGTGAATTTTCCATTAATTTTACAACGTCTACATTAAGCAGAAGCACTAAAAGTGCAAAAATAAAAATTACATCAAAATTGACCTTCTAGCACATGCAGCTAATCGATGTGCTTCTATCACCTCCTCTCGATCAACTTTCATGACTGCACAATGGGTTCGCAGCCCAACCCAATGTCGAACTTGATCCAAGTGCCATTTTCATAAAATATCACCTAAATATCCTAGAAGCAGTTCCTCAACAAGAAAAATTCCTAGGAGAGGAACTAAATTATAAGTCCAATAAAAGTAGCACAGAGTGAAATACTAACTAAGTACTTCATCGCAAAACTGGAGAAACGACAAAGAATACCGCATGTAAGGCCAAACTAGCGTACAACACCCATCCATATCCCACTTTACAGACGCAATCTACCGTGTACGGCACCCATCCAAATCCCACTTCGTAGATGCATCCTATGCCCCATCAACAAAAAAGTGCATCAAGCATAAGGAGAACTAGCACGTCGTTGACCAATTTGAGCGAGAAAGAAATTTGGAGGGAAATCAAACTTCCCTCCAAATGCAGTCG
Organism: Spergularia azorica; assembly: GCA_038382645.1. Taxonomy (NCBI): domain Eukaryota; kingdom Viridiplantae; phylum Streptophyta; class Magnoliopsida; order Caryophyllales; family Caryophyllaceae; genus Spergularia; species Spergularia azorica. The sequence goes on along the minus strand of JBBYHQ010000010.1, from coordinate 12,287,141 downwards.
AGCTTCCCATGAAGCAACTATGAGTGATAGTTAACCTTGAGTTTTGAAATTCATAATTTATACTTGAAAATCCCTATGAATATGGGAAAAATCACGGGGGAGTCTATGTCCTACCTTTGAAGATTTGCACTAAGATTTTGCATTTTTTTAGGTACAAGAGAGTAATTGATTACAAGTAGGACTTCATCTTTTGGGATGAGTATTTTGCGTAAGTGATTGTGTTCTTCTTTTCGCTGCTATGTCTTTATATATATCCTATGTCGTTGCAGTTGATTAATCGTGTCACCGGATTGTCTCCTTCCACTCATCCTCAACTTGCAACTGCTCTTTTATTCTTGTAGTCATTGCTTCATGGGGTGGATCATGGGGCTTGAGGACAATAAGCAAAGTTTGTTAACAGCCCCCACGTTTTCCTCTCTACTTTGACTAATTCTCTTTTGCGAATATGCTGGAATTTGGTTAACTAATTAATTTTTTAGTTAATTAACTACATTCGGGATATCTAGGCTAACGTCTCAAGCATGGACTCTAGTCTGGTGGTGAGATAGAAATTTACCCATAACATTAACGATACGTCATCTCGAATCCCATCGGTCTTAGACTCAATACACTGCTGCCGAATTATATGTATTTAGAACCAACTCGAATTTTCAAGCACAACCCAAATTGAAGCATGTGGCACCCAAAAAAAAAATGCTGCGCCAGCCTTAAGAAGCATTGCCAGTATAAGTACGAGGTATTTTCCTTGATAAATTCAAAGTGGAGCCGTATTTAGCAGAATACGGCTTAGAAATTGATAATTGTGCATTGCAGTGTAACCGATAAAGCTTGTCTCATAAAAAGCGATTTATTCAACAGCTCACATTTATGAATCCCCAACCCATAATCCTTTTTCGCAAATGTAAACATCGTATGTGACCCACGGGATGCCAAGATGAATTGATCAATATTTCGACCAAAATCGACTAGCGATGGCATCAATTCTGATTACAAAATGGAAGAAGAGGAAGAGAGAAGTTCCCCGCCAAACCCGAAATAAAATCCATAAAAGGGGATGCAATCTAGATTTTCTTCAATCAACGAGCCTAAAGTCAAAAAAAATCATCACTCTTTCGATTACCCAGCTCATTAGTTTACCAATCGCCATTAAAAAAAGGTTCTACTTTGGATTTTTGATCTCCATTTCAACCTAAGCAAACCTTCTAGGGGGAGGGGCAGGATTCGAACACGGGACCATAGATAAGAAATTTGCCTAGAGAACCACTTGAGCAAATATATTTTATTGATGGTACATAGCAACATTTTGTATAAGACTCAAATGTCGGGGGGACAATGGCCCAGTCCCGCACCCCCAAGCTCCACCCCTGACTCAGAATCGGCTTGCTACGCTTCTAATTTATCCTTTGATGATGAAATTGGTAATAAGAAACCCCATTTGGTAAAAATTCGATTTTGGGAAAAATGCGCTAGCTAACTGAATTGGTTGATTTCTGCCACAATCCTTCTATAGTTCTATTAAGCCTCAACCAAGGGATTTGGGTCGACGGATTTTAAGATCTGCTTGACGAAAACGCAGATGGGTTCCCAGTCGTGTGGAAGGTACCACACTACCACTAAGAAGCAATGGTGTGACCAACAGAACAAGGAGTCTATTTTGGAGAAAAATGAAAGGCAATTTATTTGGGTGATTTTCCTCTCAATACTGCTAAAAAGCTTGCCGGAAACGCAGATGGGTTGCTTCCCCTGACAATGCTACTATCACCCCTAATAGACTGCGGCCTGGCCAGTCGTGTCATCCAAACTCTAGTTTCTCGGAGCATCGTCACAAAAGGAAATCACGTTGGAACAAGGGGGAGTTTGTTCTTCTATCTACCGTTGTTCAATTTTCTAGTTGTAGGTTTTCGGGAAAACCCGTCTGGTGGTTTTTCGGTTGCTTCTTTCGATTGTTCTTATCCTGATTTGTCTTTGATAAGCCACCAACCTTGCCATGAGGATTTTGTCCTGGAATTGTAGGGGCCTTGGTGATGCGGACGTCCTTACAATTCTGTATATTCACTGGTTCATCCGCAATTCGCATTCGTCGTTCTGTTTTCTAGCACGTTGTTCATAAGCTTGGTTTTGGGCCCAATTTGGTAGGACTGCATTTTTCCTTCTGAACTAATCTGATCTGATTTGAATGACTCTGATCTGATCTGATTTGAATGACTCTGATCTGATGTGATCTGATTTGAATGACTCTGAACTGATCTGAATATTACTTTTATTAAGTCCTATCAAACAGGGTTTTAGTCAGTTCCGTTCTTTTTTGGTGTTGATAGTGTCGAACTCAGTGGTGGTTTGGCTATGTTTGGGTTTTCACAATTTACTATTGAAGTGGTGTTACGGATGTGGATGATAATATTTGTTATGTGATTTTAGTGACGGTGCTTCTGATTTGTCTGATGAACTCAGACGGTTTCCTTTATCCTTAATGGTGGCAGATTTTAATCAAATTAAACGACTTGAGGATAAAGCTAGGTAGAAATAAGTATGTTCATGGGTGGTATGACTTTGTAGAGTGGCGTATTAAAGGGAGTGTGTGCCCTTTCATAAACCTCGGTCTACATGGTGTAATGGGTGTTTCCTAGCTCTTTCAACATCCGCTCCATCCTCAAATGCGGAAGCTTTAATGATGGAGAGAATGGATAGAGCTTACGATTCCGCTCTTTGGTGGGACAAATTTCCACACTCTTCCTTTTGTTTTGATCATGCTTTCAATGTGGTGGACTGCTTTGGGCAATTTTCTAAGAAGAATCGACCATTTCGCGTAGAGAATTTGTGTTTTCTTATAGATGAGGTTTAGTCCGTAATTACATAGGCTTTGCAACTCAATATTACTGGCTACAAAATATTTATTGTTTCCAGCAAACTAGACCATGCTAGGGAAAAACTGAGATCTTGGTGTCTTGCTCATCACACAACTTCGTGCATCAACTGGAATACTTTGGCAAATGGTTTGGCAGATAACTTGACTGAGCTTTTATCACTCGCAGAGGGCTCTAATTTTACGTTGTACAAAGAGCATATCAACTTTCAAATGCTCAACTTGCGTTCTGTTATTAGAAACGAAGGGCCAAGTTATAATGGTTAGTTCATGGCGATACAACTTCCAAAATTTTCTTTGCAAAGGCTTCCCAACAACGTCGCTTAGCTGAGATTCAAATGATCAAAGATGGGTCAGACACTTGGTTATACGCTCAGGATGTTATCAATAACCATAATGTTTTTTTATTTTCGGGGCTTTTACTGTGCGGAAGATGTTCAAACTTCTACGAGTCTGGATTTAGGTTCTTTGTAAGGTCTTATTACTAATCGCCGGGACCAAACGCTGCCTAAGTTCAGAGACGCTGCCTTCCAGTGCAAGGGAGGTTGGAGTCACGGACCCAGATCAGCAGGTTTGTATTTCATGTATATTATTTGTTTGTATCTTAAGTCAGAAGGTTGAAAGATAAGCAACAATGTCAGGAAATCTGCAAGTTCTTTGGCTTCATAAAGTACATATGATTTTTTTTCCCTAAAAAATATTACTTAATTAACGGATATCTAAGGGTGGCAAATGGGTCGTCCGTCGGTTCTGGGTCGTGTTATGGCGGGTCGGTTCGTACCCGGTCGGGTCATATCGAGTCAGATGATCCTTCATGTCAGTTTTGGGTTGGGTCGGGTTGGTTTTGGATCGGTTTTATCGAGGAAATTGTGTGGCGGATCGGGTCGCTTTCGAGTCGGGTCACCATCGGTTTTAGTTACCGATGGTCATTTATGGACGTTAGTTCAATTTTTGGCATTACCAGTTGGGTCATTGACGGATAACAGGAGGTCGGTTCATTGTCGGGTAATAGGAGGCCGGATCAGTTACGTGTCGGTTATCGTCGGGGTGTGTCGGTTCGAGTCATCATCGGGTCGGGTCTGGTTAATCACAATTTTGGGTCTTATCGGGTCTGATTTTCGGGTCAATGAATCGGGTCGGGTCGGTTTTGCCAGCCCTAGTCTTATCAAACTAATATACAAGTGAACCGGCGATGAAAGACTGAGTAGCTCAACAATTTGCTACTCTGTTGTACGGTACAGTTGCGGTGTATGTGTATCCTAACTTGTAATCTTTACGTAGCTCTAAAAAGTTTTTGAATTAATGAACACGATAACACCTATAATTCTGATGCATTTAGATTCGATTTTTTACTTATTAACTAGTTTGCATGCCCGTGGCACGCCCAAACTATTTTTTAATCGTTTATACTCGTTTTATGAGAAAAATGTTATCTTTGTTCAAATAAATTACCATAATGATTATTTTCCATAAATTAGCTAATAATATTATACTACCCTATGATAATTTCTTACCATATCCTAATCGATAATTATATTTAATGCTATTTTTATGTTATATCCAATTAATAAATGTCAAGTGTCCTCCTGGGAAAGACTTGGTTTCAGGTTTTAATATATAGTATTAGATATCTGTTTGTTGACTTTATGTACCAAGCCGAACTGAGCCAGAGCTTTGAGTGTTCGGGCTCGGCTCGGTATTGCCAATCCGAGCTCGGGCTCGGCTCGGAGCTCGGCGAGCTCGCCTCACCCAAGCTCGAGCTTAGGCTCCGTCCCAAGCTTGTTTTTTCTTTGTTCTCGGAATCATTAAAACATATAACAAATCAATAATATTTATTACGTAATTTACGGATCACAAAAACAGAAAACAAGATGAAATTACAAGAGATTATAAATTAAAATTCATTTGATTGGTTTCACAAAGAGGAGAAAAGGCCTAGTCTCACATTAGTTACGTTTTATGTATACTTAATCGCTTGCTTTCCTACGACATTTAAATATTAATTTTAAAACTTCGTAATTTCATTTATTATAAACCTATAATCTTATATTCCTACAACAACCAAAAATACAAAATCTTATTTTCTTAATAGATCACGAGCTTGCGAGCTGAGCACCATGGGGCTCGGGCTCGGCTCGTTTGGACCCGAGCTCGGCTCGAGCTCGGGCTCGATCAATCTGAGCACGAGCCGAGCTTTGACTGAACCGAACCCGAGGGCTTGGCGAGTAAGCTTGGCTTGTTTACACCCCCTACGGAGTACATAATCCCTCCGACCTAAGAGATTTTCCTCTTTGGGTTGGACACAACAACCAACAAAGCAATAAACAAACCATAATAAATTGATAATTAGCTGATTAGACTAACTAATATACTTGATAATCTCTAATCCCACCCCGGCCCCCTCTCCCTTACCACCGTTAAACTCTCTCCACCACCAAAACCACCGGTGACCACCAGCTTTACCGGCGACCCATCACCTCCACCCCCACCGGTGTACTCTTCCCATTGTTGACACGTTTTTCCGGTCTATCTTCCTTCCCTCAACGATTTTCCCATCCCCAAATTCGTCAGATGTCCCATCCTTGCCGCCGATAAGCCTCGCAATGATCGGCGACGACGTCTTCTCTCCCTATCTATACCACAACTTCTCCCCTGTCGTCAACTTTACTTCCTTATCATCTCTCTCTACGTACGGCCCTCTACCCAAGTGCCATGCTCTCCTCATCGCAAGGCTCGCCTCCGATATGGTGACAACGAATGTGAGATGGTGATGCTCTTCAATGGTGGTGGTCGCCTGGTGGAGTGGCGTGGGTAGAGATTATGATTATGGGTTGAGAGAGGGAGGGTATCGATGATTTTTCCAGTCGCCGGAGCTCGTGGTCATCAACAGTACAATTGGGGTGGTGGTGACTGGTGGGAGGAGAGAGATTATGGGCTATGGCAATTGATTTAGTGTGTTAGTAATTAGTTATTAAGGCTCAAACTATACATCATTAAGATAGTACAGTGTTTGGAAAAAAGAAATTAAAAATTTGTAATTATTTCAATTTCATCATTTGATAATATAGAATTCAAATATAAATCAAATATTTGGGGAGAGTGAGATTTCAAAATGACACTTCTTGAGGTGTCATTTGTTTTTGGCCTAATTGGATTTGAAACAAATTCCAAAGGATTTGACACACATAAATCCAAATTCTCAAATTCTTTCCCAAACATGGGATTTGTGTCAAATTTGAATTCGAAAATCAAATCCTTGTTTCCAAACGCTCTCTAAAGGTAATCTAGTCTAGAAAAATTGCCAAATAAGGTAAATTTAGAAATAGAAAAATCTAAGAAAATCATCCCAAAAAGGAATACTAGAAAATTTCTTCAGGTGGGAAGGAGTATATACTAACATAATAACATTGATAATTTACTGCAATTATTCTTCTAAATACATGTGATTATGTAACGTGTTTTTGCAGACGAATACTCCTGCACTTCTGCTGGATCATGTGAACCTTCTCTCTATGCGTGGATCAGATCTTTAGTTAAGGAGGATTGATTAGCACATATATATCATTGATAACTGGTCTACTTTGGCTGATTCCATTTCTTCTTTTTTTATTTTTTATTTTTTGGGTTTAAAATGTTGACTTTCAGCAGCCATTTACTTGGCAAACGGATTAAGTAGGCTAATGTCCAAATTATTTGGCTAATTAATAATCGATCTTGCTTCTTAACACTTAAAATTAAAGCTAGCTAGCTAGAGCGACCTACAAATAGTCATGCATGCATATATACTACTGTACATCCGTCCATATTATCGTATTAGCATCTTAACTAGGTTCGAGTTCCCTGAACTTAAGCTTATTATATGATCATTTTCACTTAATTAAACTAGATGCACAGCCAATAACCATTGAAACCTACATCGATCAAATAAGCTCAAATAATGAGGAAGATTGCAAAAATTCTCTTATAATTCTAGAGTATAAACCTTTAGCATCATTTGACCTAGCATAAAGAACACTTGGGTTCAATATGAGATCAGAGTTGAATTAGTTACTCCGTATTCATTAATTACTTCCTTCACACGGCCGTATATCAAATAAGTTATTTGTTTTTCTTTATCCCTATGGCCTCTTCTTTTTCTTTTTTTTCTTTTTTGTCTTTGTATGATATTCGCTCTGATATGAGTATCATGTATTACAAAATCAAGTCGATCAATGTATAAAAATTTAATCACTGCATAAAATCTGTATATCTTCTACATATATGAATTTCGTCAGACATGCACCCAAACTCCGATTGAAGGGTCTGGCACCATGATTAGAATTACAATCATGAGCCTATAATTCAAGCTCAAATCAAATTAAACCCGATTGAAATTACTAAAATTACTCATACTTCACGTATAATCTAACTTCAACAAGTTAAAATCCTAACAAACATATATGTTGAAGACGTCAAATAATGCATGGCCGGACTGCATGGTCGACCGTGGCCAACCCTGCATTTTGTATGTATAAGCTTGTATTAGTGCTCAACAATAATAATCTTAAAAACAACCCTGAGGCTGAACGATGCCAGAGGTCGAACCGATGGCGTTGGTGCAGAACGCAGGCGCAACTTTGTTGTTGTAAGTAAGGTGTACGTCCTGCAATTTCAAGCCTGCGCAATGGTACTTGGAGCTACAAACAAAATTGAGTGCAATTGGTGTTGCTGATGATCCATGAATATCTTGGTACGTCACGTCACTAATTCTTACTCCTGAAACCTGTTCATTTATTGCGCAAATAATATCAATCTCACGGCTATCTATCTTTTTTTCTTCTGATTTTCAAATTCTTTCCAAGTTGATGATTTAGTAATTTTTTTTTTCTATTCAATTCTTTTATACATGTTCTCTCTACTGTAAACTCTTTATTATTAAATCACCGGCAATAAACTAGTAATTCATGTTATCTGATCCCAAATTACTTTAAGACTAGACTTGCTTGTTTGTTTTGCGAACATTGTAAAAGATAATTCGTTATCCATATTGAATTGATGATTAATGTTTACCTGTCCAGGGCAACCTTTGTTACCAGGGCAATATTTCTGGTCAATGATGACGGGATTTTGGGCATTCACCATTGTGAGATGCTGGAAAACAACGTTTCTTACATATCCGTTACTTGGTCTTCCCCATGACTTTATCCTAACCCCATTTTCAGTATTTGTGAAGGTTGAAGATGTCACTGTTACATTTTGTACTCCTGGCTCGTTTTGCTCTTTTCCTAAACTCCCTATGCTGAAAATTGGCAAAAATATAATCAATTAATAAAATCATACGAGGGAAAATGCATTCGCAGTATATATACATTTACGTTAAGTTTTAAGTACCTTATGCCATGGCCAGGACCTCAATTGATCCCTTCAATCCATAAGTTGTTAGTACCGGCTCCAATTGAGATGCAGTCGTCGCCTGTGGCGATGTTTGTGTTCAAGATCGTTACACCGGTCGACATTTGGACATGTATGCCATCAGTGTTCGGGCTCACTCCCGATGCAGAAACTCGAACACCTTGCACTTTCACGTTCTTACACCCATTGAAAACAATGTGGTATAATTGGCTGTTTAGTGATGTTAAACCTTTGACTACGATGTTCATGGAGTTTGAGAAGCCTAGCGTCTGCGTAGGATATCCAAAACACACAAATTAATTAACGCCCATAACTTGTTTCACAATAATAAGTTTTTAGTATTATAAATTAGGCAGGTTGCACTAGGCACTACTACGAACATGGTGCAATACGAACGACTCATACGTTTCCAATAATTAGTTATTTATTAGATCAGAGTCTATAATAGTATTGACTTACTATTATTGTTGCTGTCCTAGCTAATTTCGATCGATCGTTTCAACTTTCATCAATTTTTCTTTTTGACAAATATAAAAATGTAAGACAAATGATAATTGGAGTGGTAATTAGCTAAAGTTTTCAATCGAAATTAAAGTGTCAAAACTCCGTATATATCATTTTTCTTTTGATACTACATAAGATTGAAACATGTGCGTTGATTGGGAAGAAATCGTGATATTGGCCTGGCCAGATTATCAATGAACTTTGGCGTGTTTCTCATTTGAAATTAATTAGTGCGACGAACCAGCTTCCTTTCTCCACCTCACCTCATACTTCTCGTTTTCTCTACGTAAATTAGCTGGTATAGTAACTGACGCTTACTATAGTATCGTTATATCAGAAGATTTACTTAAGACTTTGTCCGAATTTATAACTGATTAATAGATGTAAAATTAGCGATCCTCTATTAATTATTAGTAGGTTGTAATAATAATTAAGTTTAGGAACTTGCTGGCAGAAAAACTTACCGTGACACCACTAGGACACCCGCCTTTGCCGGACTTTTTACAAGCCCACAACCCAGCTCCTTGGCCGTCAAACACCCCACCAGAGATGGTAACACCATCGACATTCTCGAACGACAACCACGTGCCTCCAGAGTTGCCAAGCACACGATAATTAGATGGGGCCAAAACAGTCCCCTTTAGAACAAAGTTTATCTTAGCACTCTTACACCCTCTCCCTGAAAATATGATTTTATTTCGGACCAAGAACCTTCCTGAAGGCACCGAAATTGTGGACCGCCCTGTCGAAGCACAGGCCGAACTCCACGCTGCCGTGAAGGCCTTAGTCGAGTCGGTCTTCCCGTCGGGTTTAGCCCCTAAGCTTACTACATTGTAGTGATTACCTCCCGCTCCACCTTTAGCCCAAGTTACTGTTATTAGGCTAACAATCAAGATTAGAATCAATGGCACTATGTTAATCATACTCCTCATTTTTGGAGCTGTTTTGGTAATTTGGTGTATCGAATTTTCGCTCTTCTCGATTTTATAGTATACTCGTAAGAGTATGTATATGCAAAATGAGATAAAGAATGATTATGATTTGGATGATGAGAAAGCTAGAAGGGTGACAAGGGGTATTTATAGCATTCGAGTTTCAGTTATAGTTTGTTATAAAGGAAATTTAAAAAGTTGGAAAAACAATGCCGGAATTTTATAAAATCAACAAAAACCAGAAAAAAGAAAAGAATGTGAGAAAACTGAAAATGACGTAAAAGACCTTAAAGAAAGATGAATATAGTCATAGAAGATGTTGATTGGGGGAGTTGATTAAATACGGAATATATTATAAGGTGAAAACAAAACTATGATGTTATATATAAGCCGTATTGTATAGATAGTTTGCAGAACTTTCTTTAAGCACAAGAAAAAGGGGCGTTCACAATTTTGTTTGTAGTGCAAATAGCATATTTCCAACGTGAACTTGAAGATTTTAATGGAGGTTAAGTTGAACGATTTTGGTGCTAGTAGTGGATTTTCTCCTGATGTCATTTACAATTGGACTTGGAAAGTTTGGTGTTTTGTAACAATGTATAGGAATAATGTGTGTTTATGTGGACTTGACGTTTTTTGTGTGGAAACTGAACCATAAATTGATATATAAAAGCATACGGAGTACTTATTAAGGGCAAGAGTACTTATTAGAGATGTTTACTTGTTCGTAGATTATCACTGGATCATTAAAGTACGCTAAACCCAAATAGTATAGTAGTCGTGTAGGTAAACCGTATGTAGATTATCAGTGATCTCTCATAGTAATCTTTTATAACAATCCAAGAACGATAATACTCTTCAAAATGTTTGCAATATGAGAAAAATAATACTCTTAGGTCCAGTTTGATAGCAGTGCATCTTTTTGAATTGATCTAATCTGATCTGAATGATTATGATCTGATTTGATTTGATTTGAATGACTTTGAACTAATCTGAAGTTGTTGAAAATTTAATTGATTGAATTTCAACGAATTGGTATCAATTATGGACCAAATAAATTGATAGTTATTTGAACATTTTTTTTTAATTTATCTAACAAACAGAGCCTTACTACGCGAATATCAATTACATGGAAAAAAATAGTACAAAAATATATACGGAGTACTCTTTAATGCATACTCATCAAACAAAAATATCACAGTGATTAGTTTTTTTTAATCATACTGACAAGAAAATTAATTAAACATTATAAAAATGTCTTTTTTACATTACTTTCAAGTTTCAAGGTAGGAGTTTAACCAATAAGGTGGTATTCTCTATGTCTTATTTAATTTAGGTAGTGGATCGACCCGGCCCATAGTATACTGGACATACATTTCTTCATGTGAAAAATTAAACATTATACGTGCCTCTCGTAGATAAAAATAAACACTCTACCAAATTCTATTAAATGAGTATATATGTAAGAATTACTTTCATTATTATTTATAATTAATATATTAATAAAAATTTAGATAAAAAGTGCTGTTAAATTTACCATGCCAAAAGATAGACATTGGTTTTGTTTGGATCGTGAATGTGGGATGTAGCGTCAATTACTTAAATTAGGCTATCTTAAGTCTTAACTAACTTGGCCTTGTATCTGTGAGATGGGGTGCAGTGCATGCCTTAGTTAGGTTTTACTATAGCGGTCAACGTAAAGGTGGTTAGGACACTATGACTTATACTGTTATAGATTTGTCCTTCTAATGAGAAAAAAAAAAAAAAAAAAACGGTCCAACAAACATTTCCTGAATTAATGAAAGAATGTCCAATTAACATCAACAACAGGAATAACGGATTCAACAAAAGCTGGATCGGAAGGGCTCAATTCCATTCTGTCCAGAAGCGGAAATTTAACTAACAACATGATCATGATTCATGATGACAAATTGGAATTCGGAAGTCGAAGGAGAATGAATTAAAGATGAAGAAAGCCATTTGCTGGAACGTGGGAATTGGATGCTACGTGCGTGACATGTGCATGGAAATACGGAGTATAATTCGGCTTCCCCATCCAATCTCATCCCTCTCTTTCTGTAGTTTCCCCTTCTTTTCTGTATTTTTGTAGTACTATTTACTAGGTTAGTTTCTCTTAAAATATATATGACGTCTTGACCAGAAATATAAGGATTTCATTCACGTCAAAAAAATAAAAGAAATATGTGGATTTCAGCCAATGTCACTAGACTGAACGATCTTTTTTTTTTTTTTGTACAAAGACGAAATTACGAGAATTAACTACTAGCTATTACATCCTCGGATTCAAATAAAGCAAAATAATTAGTTCATCATCAAAGAAAGATGCCAATCCAGCAATATCTACAACCTCGACAATATATCACTTGTTGCTCAAACTCATCAATAGTCTGCAAAGATATCTGATCGATCTTATTCCATATTAGTTTATGATATGATAACGGTTTCCTCTCATCTGACAAAGCAGGTATGTTCTACCTCTAAAAATGATAACTTGGTTCTGAGACCATGTTCAAATTTCATCTTTTATAGTTTTCACTCGTATTTATTTTTCTATAGCCAAGGGCGTGGGGGCTCAACTTATTTTTTGGCTCCCTCCCAAGTCCATACTTCTTGTAAT
>JBBYHQ010000010.1:12190870-12217935 GCA_038382645.1 Spergularia azorica | reverse complement strand
CCCCCCCCCCCCCCCCCCCCCCCCCCCCCCCCCCCCCCCCCCCCCCCCCCCCCCCCCACCCGTTAAATAACTAATATTGCTGCAGCATGGAAAGCAGCCATTTTCTAAATATTCTGTTACACAGGATGTGCCAGCCCAAAAGAATTATATATTCAGGTTCATCAAAAAGGCTACTACGTAGTATGTACATCTTTAACTTTCGGATGTGAAGAGGATACAAACACAACCAAGGGTCCTATATATTTCACTTATGGGGTTGTGGACACTAATTATGGTAACACTAAGCTTGTAATCTGGTGAAGCAAGCATATACGAGCACTGGAAATCACCGGAAAATATGAAATGAAAAACAAGGAACAAATACTTACACTGCCACATCCAGGAACAAGAGCCTTGCCCTTGGGAAGATTATCATTTTGAACAAGGTGCTGAATAATCGGTGTTGGTTGCCCCAAATCCCATGGTGACACTCCGTTTTCCCAGCATTTGTCCCACCCACCTAATCATCATTTACAATTCACACACCCCTTCATTTAGCATACAGTGAGACGCAAGTGCAAAAACAAAGTACAGAACAAGCGCATTGCAAATGAGCAACTTTTCTCAGTACAAATACTAATGCTCCACAAAAAAGACATAGCAAAGCATATTTTCCAAGGCAGTATGACTTGTTAGTTGTTACCATATCAACTTTACTGAGCACGATAGAATCCGCAGAAGAATATCTATCAAATAAATTGGCATCGTGTAGAGTCACTGACAAGACTACTAGTTTCTAACATAGCGCAAAAGTTCATTAATTATGGAACGAGACACAGTGACCAACATGAGAGGATTTTATGACCTGAAGTCCTGACCCTTATACTCCAATTAGCTTCTTCAATCATAAATCATAGTAATTGTATATTCACTTGTACTGTAATATTATAACTAAAACATGGTTTAAAAATATTCAATTGAATGAGTTACATTGCCTCATACACATCAACGATATCCCATGCCAGTCAACCCAATGAATAAACTATAATGTCAGTTGCTGCTTTACGTGATCTTTATATGCAGTTCATAGATATATCAGATACTCCTTACGTTCATGGAGTATATTGCTTACAAAATACGCTACTCCCTCCGAGTCCGGTCCCAGATTAAACTGTCGTATTTCGACATTTTTCTATTCATCAAGAAAGTTAAACCAAAACTATTCAACCAATTTCTTTGTAAATGTTCCTCCGTCCCAAATCAAACGTCATATATAGACATTCTTTCGCTTTATCAACAACATTATACTGAAATTTTCAACTAATTTGTTTGTAGACACTCCTAATTGCCAAAATTGTTTGGCTGCATGTTGCTAGTACGATTAATCTGAACATTCGTGAACAAAAAATCAACGTCATCATTCAAACATAAATAAAAAAAAGAGCTAGAGTAAAAATGACGACAAAAGTTCAAAACAGGTAAGCAGGATTAGATAGGAAAGTTAGTACCAGAGGGATCAGAGTGAATGAACTCTTGCAGCTTGTCAAAAGCGGTACCCAATCCAACAGGGGGAGCTGAACTCGAATCGTGATTCGCGCGCGCTGCCATGATTGGTGGTGCTTGAAGGAGGAAGAGTGAGAATTAGGGAGGACGGTGGTGGTTTTAGAATGGTTTTAGAATTCGTATGCCAGAGAACAAGAGCAGGGACCAAATATTGTGCAACGAAGAACCGCAAATCCTCTTTGAGTGGACATAATAAACGGAGTACTCTGATCAATTAATATGGTCCATAATATATATGTGGAACGTAAACATGAGAAATGGTTGAAATTTGGCGGGAAGTCCTTAGCATCAAAGAGACAATGATTGGGCAAGAATAATAACATGAGTTTGACTTGTGTTTATGTTTTGAAAGTGTTGGCTTTGTGGGTGTCTATGGAACTCTTTTTCTACTAAACAATATCAAAGTTGCATTTCTAGGATCTTGCACGACAGATTACTGGTTAAAATCAAGGTTTATAAAGGTGGTTTAAGGAAAGAATCCATATGCATCTATTTACTCGCTCTTATGTCAAACCGAACCCTAGCATTCACATCCTCCTTTAGGTAGAGTTGGGTATAAAGCCATATTCTCTCCGTTCTCGTAAATTGTTAACGTCAGTACTCAGAATTTTCACAAATGTCAATGATAAAGGTAAACATTTTACTCTACTCCTACTAGGACAGACCCTATGTACAAAACTAGATTCAAAGGATCGAGGTTAAACGCTTGAGTTGACTAGAATATAGCTAGGTCATATAACGATGATGAGTTAATTAAACTAGGATATATGTTCAACAGATGAGCTATTACTTCATTAGCTTTGAATATCCATTTTTTTTTTTTTTTTTTTTTTTTGGACAAAAGGTAATTTATTAGTTGTAGAGCTATAATTATAGCTTTGAATATTTAGTTAAGGTTCTAACACATGATAATCCTTGCTAATGAACTACTCCTTCCGTCCTAGCTGAAACGTCCCAATGCGTTTTTGTAGTGGAATAAGAAAAATTGATATAATAAATTAAATGGGGTAATATTAACAAAAAGGAGGAGAGAGACTGTGAGGATTTATAAAAGTAGGAGAGATATGTGAGAGATGTTGTAATAATTTAATAAAAGTGGGAGAGAGAAACATGTCCCAAAATAGATGGGGTGTTTGAGATGAAACGTCCCAAAATAGAATATGAGGCGTTTGAGCTGAGACGGAGGTTGTAGCTTTGTAAGCCAGTTAAAAGTCAATCATGAAACTAAAGAGTTTTTTAAGGAATTTTAACGAATAGAAAATAAACGAGTAGACTAAATAATAATAAAAAAAAATACCAGCAACAACATTTCAAAGGACCTTGCTAATGGCAAGGTAAGGAAGGATAAGATATACGGAGTATATTTCATGTGGCACTTTGGGCAAGGTACCAGGAATAAATGTCGTGACCATGATAATCAGGTAATTCATGTAGTACAGTTTAGATAGGTTCAACGTCGTTAAGGGTGTCTTTTTGACATTTGCAATTGTATAGATGATGTTACCATCCTTGCCAATTACTTGTAGTAATTGTTCACCACTCGACCACCGCCATCCGCCAATTGAAAAGCCCCTCCCTCAGGATCACTCTCTTCCCTTAGCCTGGAACTTCATTTTTCAGTGGATCTAAATCACAAGTAACGATTCCTGACACCATTGCACAGCCCCTAAAGGCACAATCACGAAATTAGCACATGATTCTATATTTCCACCCCATGTAGCTGACATTGGAAACTTTCGTGGTGGTTGCTGCCTGAACCAATCAAAATATGCACAGAATTGCAGAAAAACTAACCGGAAAGCTTTGCCGGAAAAAAAAGGCCGATATTACTGAGTAATTGAGCTTGCAATCTGACGGAGCACGTTATTGCTCACAGGATGGTTAAATCAGTGATAACTTATGAGATGTGGAAGATAATTATCCATTCAAAAATTGGTTTGATTTTCTACCAAAGATATACTCCAAATATAAGGTTCTTCAGTACCAAGAACGTTTTCTATATCAAACTTGATTATCAGTATATCATTGTTCACCATCTTTATAATGTCAAAAGCAATTACACAATGAAGCAATTACAAAGATAGTCTTAGATTGTAAGAGGCAAGATCTCGATTATTTTCAAACATAATGAATAGATCATATTCTGGAGTTCTGGTATTAGTAAAAGATGCAACATTTTTGTCTGTGTACAATGAGCAATCAACCATATGCTCAAAGCGGAGATACTTTCCTCACCCTTCTCCACCTTCCAATCTTCTCCCTTCCCTAAAATTGGAGGGGGCAAATATATATTGGCTCATAACAAGCTGAAGTCTCCATCAAAACATGGAAATAAAGAGAGCAAAAAGGTAAAACGATGACGCAAATTTCACCAAATATACGAGCACATAAAATGACAGAGGATGTAGAGTAACCATGGTTCAATAAGGTCAATAACTAGCATGTTAACACAGGCAAAGAGAGCTTACCACACGACGAGGTACTGCAAGCTCATTTTCAACAATTGATGTCGCCTCGAAGCCCAATGGACACAACACATCTTCGTAACTGCAAGGAAGCAATAGGTCAGTGCTACCAAGAAACCTATAAGAGCACTTGCACCCCCAAAATGACATGTAGAAGACAAGTGCAAATTAGGTCATAGCCAAAAGTTGAAGAACATGACAATGGCAAAGAAATTACTCCGCAACAGATGTTCGATATGGGGGGCCATCATCATGGTCATCAAGCTGCCAACAGACGACAGAATCCAAAAATCAACACTTTTAGAAACCAGTTTAAATTATACCATGCTCCCGGGAGCACAAGGAGCATGGTGGTCCTTCTCACCATAGAGGAGAGGGACCACACTTAAATGAATTTTAAATTATTTTAAGTGTGTTCCCTACTCCTCTATTGTGAGAAGGACCATCATGCTCGTTGTGCTCCCGGGAGCATGGTATAAGCATTGGTAAATCTAAAACATCTGAAACTATAGCATTGCATTTCAGTCAAGAATACAAACAGCAGAAACAAGTATCCGAAAAAATGTAACAAAAAATTACTGCTATAAGCCTATAAACTCCTTCCTCACATAGAAAAAAAATTAGCATTGCAAATTCAAATAGAAGGTGTCGAGAAGAACCGGAAACATCAAGGTTATAAGCTCTCCATCGGGCTTCAAGAGTCCTGCCATGCGAGTTGCCCAAGATGATCGCAATTTTGGTTCAATGGCACAAAAGAATCTGCATATTGAAGACGAGCTGGCTAAATATATTGTAAGAGTAGTTCAGAACCAACAGTGTGTCACTCACGTGTAATCAAAGATGAGATCAAATGGTTCAGTTGGTTTCCAAGTGAAGAAATCTGGCTCTACGAAGGAAAAGCAGGTCGCATTTGGCGATGTTGAAGCCAGCTGATTAGGGAAGACAGCACAAATTAGTAAAGAAGCATACAATAGTCCAAAGGTTGAGCACGAGTGCGAATATAAGTGGCAAAGACAGGCTTGAGTTCTATAATTCAGAAGTACAATTCTAATTTTCAACCATTATAAAGCTAAGAAGCTTCTCATGGCTTGATCACAGAAAGATGCTTTCACGAACAAAAATTATACTTCAGCTCAAACGAATAAATCAACTTGAACCGCCAACATTATCTACAGAGAAACATAAGGAGTTGCATAGCCTGTAAAGTGAAATATCATAGAAGTGTTGAGCAAAACTTTCAGGTAAAAGTTTGAAGGCCTTAATAGCTATAGGCTCACCAGACCAGAACGTTGCAGGTCAATACAGACACTGATCACAGAACAGTCTTGGCTAATAATACAGTCGACTGCTGGTCTTTAATGGGGAAAAAAAACTTTCTTTAAAAGATTTTGCCCTTGCAAGGTAACTCAAATGGAGAACCTCCAGCAGGGTAGATATACCACCTCTTAGCCATAATGCCTCTAAAGAGCTCCCACCTAGCTCTTGCTACAACTACCATAACTAACAAACAAATGATCCACAACCAATATCACCAGGTGTTTTATTTATTCCATGTTGACGCGAGTTACAGATCTGCCTATTGATGACCATTTCAACTCGCCTAAAAGCCGAAAAGTTAAACTCCCTCCGAGTCACCATGTTCTTACCCTTTGGTTTGAAAACCTCTCACATATTCAAATTAACGGGGAAGGACCCAGTGAAAAGGAGTGACTATTAAATTTAAAGTATATAGTACATACATCCCACCCAAAAAGTAGACCCCGCTGATTCTAGAACTCTTAGGTTCAGAAAAAATTCAGTCTATGTGAGATATGATTCAAAGTATGAACAACCAAGCAAGAGAGAGCCTCCACCTTCAACTCTGTTTTTCCAGATTAAATGGACTTATGGAGATTTCGAATCAGACAGAAGGGTTGGACTTTATTAAGTTTGGGGAAAACCCTACCAACATTGACTCAGTGTGGACCAGTCCATTATTTAAGGACACAAATGTGATCCTGTTTGAAGCAGATTACTTCGCCAAGGATGATACTGAACTTCTGAACAGACTAATCAGTCTCCTTGGCATCTACCCAACGTAGACTAACAATGCGGAAGAAGAAAATTTTAAAGACTAGAAAAGGTAATCTTCTTACCATTTAGATTCCTTCATCAGAGGAACTAAGCCACTAAGGTAAATAATGGAGTTTCAATCTCTAAAAAACATTAGCTATCAAAGTTTCTTTGCCTTTCCAATTCGTGACAGGTGATTTTCAGCTATTTCTATATCATACGAACCAATAACTGTCTCATAATGAACTCTTCATGTCAGTGATGAGACTACAGAGGTCGAGCAGATGTCCATGGTCAGCAATACACTAAGAATGTTGTAGATTGCCACGACGAAAAAAAGGAAAAAAAAAAAAACAGGGAGAGAGAATCAGCAGATTTTGGTAGAGCCATCATAGGTGAAGTGATCCAGAGTGAGCAAGTTTTGGTTCCTTCAGATACGATATATTCAGATATTTCGGAGTAGGAAGCATAATAAAGAATGAAAATATGGAAAACACCAGCAAGGAACTTACCTGTCTGGCTTTCTTCAGAGCAAACTCTGATATATCCAATCCAATAACATGGCGCTCAGGAGAAGCCAAAGTCATCACGTCATATCCCTGAAAATCTGGTATAGGTCAGTGCAGTTTAGCAAAAGCAGCTTTACGAAGCCATATGTATTGATTGAAACTTGAAAGGACTAAAGACACCTTTCTCCCCGGGGGGGGGGGGGGGTGACGCCCGTTAGGTAACTATGTTGCGGCAGCATGGAAAGCAAATCATTTTCAGGTTCATCAAACAGGCTACTACGTAGTACATACGTCTTTAACTGTAGGATGTGAAGATACCAACAACTTGAATCACATAATTTCAGAAGGCATTAATGCCCCCTGAAGCATCATCTCAAATTCTCAATAAAGAACAGGCAACACGAGATGAAGCTTGTCTTACAATATTCAAAGTAATTAAATGCTATTTACATGTAACTACAGCTGTTAGGGTCCTATCTCGATAGAACATATGCATCAATGGGAGACAGTAAACAAGTTAATTACCGAAGCTCTCCACTTTAGATACTCTCCAAGGGTCTTGAATATTTCACTTTTAGGGTTGTGGCACAAATTTGACACTAATTATGGTAACACAAAGCTCGTAATCGGCGAAGCAAGCATACCAGATTTGAAAAACACCTGAAAATATTAAGGAGAAAAGAAGGAACAAATACTTACACTGCCACATCCAGGAACAAGAGCCTTGCCCTTCGGAAGATTATCATTTTGAACAAGGTGCTGAATCGGTGTTGGTTGCCCCAAATCCCATGGTGATAATCCGTTCTCCCAGCATTTGTCCCACCCACCTAGTCATCATTTACGATTCACACAGCCCTTCAGTTAGCATGCAGTGAGACTCAAGTGCTAAAAGAAAGCACAGAACAAGCATATTGCAAATGAGCCACTTTTCTCAGCACAGATATTAATGTGCCACAAAGAAAACATAGCAAAGCACATTCTCCAAGGCAGTATGACTTGTTACCATATCAAATTTACCGAGCATGATAGAATCCGCAGAAGAATATCTATCAAATCAACCATCGCGTAGATCCACTGACAAGGGATTACTAGTTTCTAACACAGCGCCAAACTTAAATATTATTGGAACGAGACACAAACACCAACATGAGAGGATTTGATGACCTGATCACCTTCGAACTAATAACAAGATCAGCTTCTTCAATCATAAATCATAGTAACTTTATGTTCACTTGTACTGTAACATAACTAGTCACATGGTGTAAAAAAATTAGTTGAATCAGTTACATTGGCTTAAACACACCAACAATATCCCATGCCAGTCAACCCTATGGATAATCTATATCGTCAGTTGCTTGTTTGTGTGATCTTTATATCGCAGTTCATGGATATATATCACATACTACATGTCATAGAAACAAAATTTGTTTCCCCGATTAGTATTCTGGGCATATCATATATTCCTATTTTATGGTACAATTCAAACCTACCTGGCAATCTGGTATCACATAGACAAAAGTCAGTCGATTAATAACAAATTAAGTTCCGGCCTAAGTACATTGAAATGTCAGAAACTCTGTGATATTTTCTGGAAACTAATATGGAAGCTTTAAGAAGAAGAGAAAAAACCACAATTTGTTTCAAAAAAAGTATTCAACTTAATAACATATCAAAATTTTAAGTTTCTCTGAGACAAAGCGTAAAAAGTCTGCAGAAATTTACTATTATTTCAGCAAAAAGTGACTTCAAAAACTTCTTCAAAATTAGTGATACTAGGATAAATAGTCAATTGACCTCAAAGGGAATTACAGACGGCCAAGGAGCATTTAGGATTTAGATTAAAACTGCTTATAAACGTGTACAAGACACTCTGGAAGTTCACGTTCAAAAACAGAAGTTGTCTATGATACAAATGAAATTTGAAGTAGATATTTACTGGAACGGTCTTTATCCACAATACATAAGTATCCTTAGCCCCTGGCGGGATCCTTGAATATGCAGCATATCAGGCCACATGCTGTTCTCCCAGCAATTCATATTATTTCCACTACTAGTGAGGTTGTTAATTCTGATGGGTGAAGTTGGACGATCATCAAACTATTGCACGTGTTTGTCATGAAACCAGTGTATGTAATTACTGTGTGACAAGGGCCAATAGTGACCCCAGAGTTTGACATCAAACATTAAGGCAGACTTGGCAACCAAATCCTGCCAAAGCACCTACAGTTTCTTGCTTAAGATGCATGCCTACATCAAGTCAGGTCTTGTTTGAAACAACACACTGAGGTGATTCGAGTTTGGTAGGTGTGACATTGTGACGATGTTGCCACCATACTCTAGGTCTAATTCAAGGGACTGAACACCATAACTCCTTGACCTTGGATGCAACTGTTATGTTGAAATCCTGATTAGTATTAGAAGAGAATACTGAGATGGAAGTCGTCTTGAAAAACTCATCCTGAAATTGGTATTTGTTGCCATCGTTTCCTAATGTAACCACAAAGAATAATGTGAGTGTTGTAAGAATGATTCCAGACCAAAAGTAGAACAATAGCCTCGCATATGTCATCCTCCCTGGCAGATAGGTTTTCTATGTGACAGATTGGTTTAAAGATGGAGTACACAGTATACAGGTAGGAAAAAAGAAGGGGGAAGAGCCAATATCATAGAGAGCTGATCAAGAGTTCTCTAGTCTCAGGGTCCGATGATTACAACAAAATAAACCCTTCAATGTTCCAGGACACTTAGGTCATGTTTACTCACCACTTTTATCCTGACAACAACTTTCCCGTTTAGGCGCGGATCCTGTAGAGGTAATTTTCTGCAGAGTAGGTAGGAGTTCATAGCTCTATACGTGGCAACGTAATTAAACAGAAATAAAATAATAATTGTGTTAAATGAGTGATGTAAGTAATCATATTTCACTATAGGTAAACTCTATATGGCAGGGTTATCCTTCAACTCTACTAGATCCAAATCATGTGTCGCCACGAGATGTAAGTCTGAATGTGTTCTTGGCAGAATTTGGTGCTTTGGCGTAATTTAGGAGCTTACATTCTATTTCTGATTATCCTTATAACTATCTACCCTTGATCCCCACACTCCTAGTACCATGATCAAGTCTTGTGCAAGATCATCTTTGTCTTTATTATAAAATTACCTTACTTTATTGTAATGTGACTCCGTTTTTTAATCACAACGCAATATCAACTGGCACAAAGACAGTCTCAATGTCTCATATGAGACTTTATGTTGTCTACTTGTCTTATTGGCTATTGCTTGGCTGCTCTAATTCTGATCTATGTTACTTACAAAATGCACTAGTCCCTCCATCACAAAGTAAGTTTTCAGAGGATTTAGGTGGCTTAGTGGTTAAGATGGATTAAGGTGGCTAAGTGGTTAAGATATTAACCTGGGGTTGTCCCGGGTTCGAATCCTCATATCCCTACCCCCCCCCCCCCGGTAACATTAGCTGCTCAATTGAAAAAACAAGGTTTATTTCGACATTTAATTGCTTTATAAAGAAAGTAATACTGAAGTTTTCAATTAATTAGGTTGTACATGTTACTAGCTTTGCCAAATTCGCTTGTGCAAGTTGCAAGATCGATTGATCAAAGATTGAATTATTCATCGAGTCACTTTAAAACAAGAGAGGTGGTCTCAAAAATAACAATCTCTACTACTTGGCTTCCTAGTTCTAATCTACTCCCGCTATCTCTTTCAATTCCTTACATTTCATTTGAAAATGTACCACGTATTCAAACCAAACGTAGGAAATCCAACAGAATGGACGGAGTATATTGCTTGCAAAATACACTACTCCCTCCAGTCCAAGATTAAACTGTTGTATCTGGACATTTTTCTATTTATCAAGAAAGTTAAACCGAAACTATTCAATTAAACTCTTCGTACATGTTCCTCAGTACCAAATTTGGTTGTGCAAAGTACGCTACTCACTCCGTCCCAAATCAAACGTCATATATCAGACATTCTTTCGCTTTATCAAGAACATAATACTGAAAATTCAATTAATTTATCTGTACACGTTCCTAATTACGAAATTTGTTTGGCTGCATATTGCTAGTACGATTAAATTGAACATTCGTGAACAAAAAATCAACATTATTATCTAAACATACAAAAGCTGGAGTAAAAATCACGCTACAAATTAATCACGACACAAATTAAAAACGGGTAAGCAGAGAATAGATAGGAAAGTTAGTACCAGAGGGATCAGAGTGAATGAAGTCTTGCAGCTTGTCAACAGCGGTACCCAGTCGAACGGGGGGAGTTGAACTCGAACTCGAACTCGAATCGTGGTTCGCGCGCGCCGCCATAAGTGGTGGTGCTGGGAAGAAGAGTGGCCGAGGAAGGGTGATAATTCGGGAGGACGGTGGTGGTTTTAGAATGGTTTTGAGAGGAGAGACTTGTGGAAGAAATGATCGCATTTCCGGTTTTACAGTCTCTATGCCAGAGACTCGAGTACAATTGTTCGATCATGGTGCCCTCTTGATTGGGATGGAAAGTGTTTTTATTGTTTGTTAGGGTGTGTTTGGTAGTATATTAGTATAGTAGTAGATATTATTTTGTATTTTGACCAGGTTGATATACTAATCTATATGTTTGGTAGTCAAATTTTAAAGTAGGATTTACTTGGGACTTAGGAGCATTTGTGAAATGCTGTTTTTATTACTAGCATTTCTTAGGTGGTATTAGCATTCCATATGTAGGTAATTTTGTCGAATAATTAACAACTACTTATTACTAAAAACGCTACCTGTTACTCAAACAGCTAATAGCTACCTCAACGGTTAGAACTATCAAACAGATGCTTATGACAAACTTGACGTATATGCTTGAAAAAACCGGTGTCTTGTGTATATGGGCTTCATATTTGTCTAGCCCAGTCACAAGAAGAACTCCCACAACCTATATGGACCAACTGCTTTTTTTTTGTTTTTTTTTTTTTCTCTCGAAAAAAAAAAAAAAAAGGGAGGAGAGAGAGGGGGGAGAGAAGGGAATTGGCGCGAATCCAACTAAACCGGTGCTCTCCGACTAGCCGCTGCCCACCGGAAAACAATAAGGTTAGTTTGCTCAATTTTTGTTGCTTTGGTCTTTTCTATGGGGAACGAAACTTGTAGGTTACAGTAGCTGTAGCAACTTATGAAATTTGAGGTTAATTATTATCTGTTGTTTGATTGGTAGCTTGTGTGACACAATTGACTTCTGTGTGACTGTGTGCTATGGAGTTTGTGTGAATTTATGCACTTAAAGAGCTAGAAATTGGACTTAACTAATTTCGTATACATGTTGGTTTCGTGACTTCCTGACATTTCGACGTGGTTGTTGTATTTAAAGTTTCAGACTACCTCTGATTCTATACGATCTTCTTGTTTGTTTTGCTGTTTTGACTCGTCGCGGTGAGTGGGAGTACTTTAATAGACCTAAGGATACATCAACTTGCCCATTAAATTGTCTTTCTACTTGAAAGTTTCGTAGATTAAATTGTGTTGTGCAGGCTCTTTCTGAATTTTAACTGGTATTGATTAAATAGGAAAAAAAGTAAAAGGTTTAATAAATATTCGCGTTGGAATTGGTGTGAATTTCAGCAAGGAAAAATGGGAGTAATTGAAGAGGGGGCTGTAAAAGGGAATTTGCCTAGCAATCAGGTGTTTGCGGTTCACTACCCTGGATATCCTTCCTCCATGTCGCGTGCTGTTGAAACTCTAGGCGGAATTGATGCCATTGCTAAGGTACATTATTGTGCATTGCAAGTTCTATTTGATTATCTTAGTGTGACTATTCGAGTTTAATGAAGTTAATTAATCTTAGCCCTAATTCTTTGGTCTATACGCTGTAAAAAGAGCTTGATATGTCCATGTGATACTAAGGAGAAATGATGGTATCGAAAATTAATGAACTGGTCAGAATTGTCCAACTTCGTAGAACTTGTACAAAGGCTGAGAAGAATGTTTTTCTATTAATATATGCAGGTTAGGAGCTCAAACGAAAATAAGTTGGAGCTTCGTTTTCGGCCTGAAGATCCATTTTCCCATCCGGCACATGGCCAAATTTATCCTTGTAATAGTTTGCTCTTGAGAATATCCAAAAGCAGTATTAGTAGCGACCAAAATGATGGTTGTTCAAGTAGGCAATCCGAGAATTGTGAGTCGTTGAATAGCTCGGTGCAAACTGATAGTTCAAGTACTCTATCTGCAGATATTGTTTCCAGAGTCCAAGTAGCTTATCAATTTAAAGGTCAGATCTTGTGGTTCATTCACTGGTGCTTGAATCCTTCTCTTACGAATCATCTTTTTTTCTTATTGTTACATCCATTTGTTTGTAGTTTGTACTGTCACATATGACAATAAATTGTTTATATTGGGTTTTATACAATTTACAAAAAACAAGTTGATAAAAGCAGTGATTTATCATTGCACACATTTGAGACTGCTTCTTTGAAAATATGATGTGACAAGATCTAATGTTAATGTGAGGCAAAAAGAAGACTTCGTAGTAATATGCTTATGAGAACCTTCTAAGGCTTTGAATCAAGGGTAGTTAGGGCAACTCTCCAGCTCCATTAACTTTCTTAAACCGTTCAATTAGTTAAGAACTTAAGATGCTGTTTTTGTGACCCATCTGAGACGCATAATCCTCAGAAAGAGCTGGCTTTCCCTTAGCAGTGGCTCATCTTCAATGATGTTACATGTAGATCTCATGGAGCTTAAATTAATAATGCTGAATTAGTGCAACACCTGTTGTTCGTATAGATTTAGTGTCATCACCATCAGTTAATCCCTCTTGTTAGAAAGCCTTTTCACTAATAGTTTGGTATTTTGACATAGCTATATATTGGAGCAAAGGATGAGAGGGAGAGTAGGTAGACCGTAAAATTCTGGTCTTTCGTAAATTAGTTTTTTATAACTTTAGAAGCTTCTCTAGTGTTCTCTCTTACGTTGCCACAATTTGTTCCTAACTTTAGTTATGATCAATCTTGGTTAATTCAAAGAAAGAAGTGCAGCCTGAAAGATGACCTCAAATTTGTGCTTTGTTGTTGATATTGCAATTAAGTAATCAGGTATCATGTTGGTGTATAGGGATGGTGGATTATCAGTACGTCCTTCCAGTTCATGCTAATGTTGTCCGGAGAAAAGAAAGGGCGAGTGAAATAAAGAGACCTGCTGGTAAATCAATTTTCAATTATATAAGTGTTATGTTCCCAGTTTTCATCAGGCCTAGTGTATCACGTCGTTAATTTTATCTTTGCTAGACGAAGAAGATACATGCGATGCGGATGATGACAATTTGATGATCCTAGTCCCTGAACTTTTTTCAATCAAGGATGTCCCGAACAATATAGTGTAAGATACTCCTGTTTTTAAGAGCATGTATTCATTCAATAGAGTGGACGCTGCACAATATGTTTAAGCTTCTTGGTTTCATCTTTGTTGTTTGGAATTATTTAGCAGCTTCCCTGAATTTTTGCAAAACTTACTGCTATAGTTGTCCATGATTGCACTACTAACTAGATAAGTAGATGTACATTTTCCTGTTTCATTCTGATTCTGGTGGTTTTGTTCTCTATCCTTTCCTTTTGTCTCAAGCTAAGAGATTCAAGTTGCATTGTTTACGAGGGAATTGGAGAACTTTCTGTATGATTATTGCTTTACGTGCACTACATCTTAGGATTAGGACTTAAAATAAAGTTGATGGTTTAGTGGGGGCATGTGTGGTCTTGGGAACTTAGCTGCTTACCCATTATCTGACTTGTCATGTTTGCTTGGTTGATAGGCTTACCTTTCACAATTTATGTTTTGCGACTCGTCAGCACCTGATATTCCTGCCATCCTATTGATAGACTTAAGTTAATGAATTATTGAATACTTACTACAACAGACATTGTTACATCTCAAATCTTATGCTGCCTATATGCTATTCAGGTTGAGACCATCAATCACATCGAGTTCAAGGAAAAAACAGGAGGCCGTTGTAGGTCATCGCTGGGAGGTATTCCATTTGTGTTACCTAAAAGTGATAAACCTTGATGAAGTATGAACCCTTGTTGGATGCAATTTGCCAAAGAATACATTTTCTGGGTTAGTGAAGTCTGGTTTATATAAGCAAATGAATATGACAAAAGCCTGAATAGTAGAAACATTAATAATCATCAAATTAAAACTGGGAAGGAGAAGCCAGTAATTATAGGGTATCTGACTCTGTGTTATTGAAGAATCTTTCACTGCTAGTCCAGAAGTTCTGGAAGAACAATACTGAATTCTTCAGTAGTCGCATGTAGTCAAGTGCGGAAAGGGATTGTCAAAACTAATGCAGAACGCTTGAGTATATTCTTTCTATATACGATGGTCCTTTTCTTTTGTTTACTGCTGTCATTAAGTGGTTAAGTGTACTTACATTAATGTTCACTGTCTACTTGGATCAGTAAACGCCCTCTAAACTCGATTAAAACCAATGTGTTTTTTTGTTTTGTTTTCTTGTAGTTATTTATTATCATCTATTCCCAGAGTGACTGGAGTTGAAATAGCATTACTTAAGTTGTAGTTGGTGTTTCTTTGATGCAGATGGAGATGGATTCATGTCTAGCTATTGATTTCAATATCGAGGATATCCTTGTTTGTGATGCTTTTTGAATTTACGTATCTGTATCAGAAATTGATTGGAAGAGGAGCCTTGGCTCACGGGTTAAGGTGTTACTGTGTTATCGATAGGTGGCTCACGGGTTAAGGTGTTACTGTGTTATCGATAGGTAATAGGCTCAAGTCCTGGGAGAAGCCTCTTGTCCAGAAAATGACAAGGGAAAGCTTGCCCTCTATACACCATTGTGCTGGGACCCTTCCCAGGACCCTCGCCTTGCGAGGACGCCAATGTGCACAGGGCTGCTAATGCACATGAGAATGCGATTATAAGTTTGTGAAGTCATTAGTTTGAGTTTAGAACACATTTTGCGCTGGTTGTGTCTTAAGTTGTTCTTACCTGTGGGAAATTGTTAATTTAGTCTTTTGTTACGAGTTACTTATGACATCTTCGAGACGGTTACTTATGACGATTCATGTTAGCCGACCCCAAATTATTTTGGGAATAAGGCTTGGTTGTTGTAGTCTTTTGTCACGAGTTGGCACTCTTTGTAAGACGCCTTTGGCTTCTCGTTACAGATCCTATTGCTAATTGACACTTAAGTCACACATCATCATATCGTATCTGGAGCTTGATGTGGATTTCATGTAGGGGTGGGAGCTAGCTTAGAGATGGTTCTCCTAGGACCACTTGTTTGTTTTCATTGGTGAAAATAATTTTGTCGTACTAGAAATTGTTTTACTATTGCTGGTTTCTTCTGTACAAATTTCTTTGACTTCAAATTCTTTCTTTCTTTCTGATTTTTTTCTCTCTCTTTGTCATCACTTGTTTGGTCTCTACTCTCTAGCTGCTCTGAAGTACTTAACAATCACACATATACCTAAAAAGGTGAACTGGGAGAAATACATTGAGGAAGGATCGGATCAATGGAAATTGCAGATGGACGTGTCTAATCTGTTTGATGAACGTCCAATATGGCCTAAAAGCGCTATCTTTGAACGCTTGGGTAATATGGGTCATAAAGTTGGAGATTATACGCTGAAAAGGTACCATTCCTGAATATATTTTTCTAAAAGGTGTTGATTGACTCTTTTTTCTGTTGGCGTATGTTTGTTCTCTACATATCTTTTCTTCTTGGGTACAGGCTCCTTTCTCGATGTGCATACTACTTTGTTAGTGGACCATTTCAAAGATTTTGGATCAGGAATGGTTATGATCCTCGAAAAGATCCCGAATCTCGAATGTAAGAACTCATATTTCACATTCTCTATTAGTGAGTAAGTTACTGTCATTAAAACTGTTAGTTAAATGCTTAGAATTATGGAGTGCAATGGTAGAGGTTCTTCTTGCCTAGTTTATTCTGTACCTCTATCTACTTTTAAGTAGCTTTTTATCTTCCAGTTTTTGCTCAAGTTTTATGCATCTGAAGATTGGCTTTGTTGCTTTACTTAGAGCGGACACATGTTTGATGAAAAGAATAGGCTGTTTCTATACGCCATCTCTGCAGCCTGCTCCAAAGGTGCTTCCATCATTATTAGATACTTCTTTAAGCACAATTGGATATTTATGTACCTTTGTTTTACAGAGTTTCAGTTTCGACTAGCGATTCTGTTCCTGTAATTGCTATTTATTTGGAATGTATGTCGTTTACTCGGAAATGACCATGGCACTTCAACAGTTCAATTAAGGGCAAGCACATGCAGAATTTTGGAATTGATAGGGAAGGGGAGCCTTGGCGCGCACCTGTAAAGGTGTTGCCGTGTGATCGATAGGTCACGGGTTCAAGTCCTGGGAGCAGCCTCTTGTCCAAAAAGTGACAAGGGAAGGCGTGCCCTCTATACATCCTTGTGGTGGGACCCTTCCCCGGACTCTCGCTTTGCGGGAACGCCAATGTGCATCGGGCTGCCCTTTTATAGGCTGTCACAAGTGGAGTTCACTCATGTTGACGTGTAATAAAATTCATTTATATAGCGTGTTCTTGGAATAAGTTGTCTTTGTAATTGTGTGTCTTTCATGTCTCTGTACTTTTCTCCTTTTGATTGATGTTATTATTCTAGCAGTCCAGCTTAAATTATAATCCGGGGACTACAAAGTGTAGAGTCCCTGTGTTGTTTACATCTGAAGGTCCTTTTGCTGGGGATTTTCTTTCCGTAGCAATTAGATAGCTGCATTGTTTTACTTTTTATTTTTATTTTTTTCTTTTACTTATGGTAATGGACAAATCTTAAAGCGGAGCCTTGGCGCACTAGCAAAGGTTTTGCTGTGTGATCGATCGGTCATGGGTTCAAGTCCTGGGAGAAGCCTCTTGTCCAAAAAAATGACAAGGGAAGGCTTGCCCCCTATACACCCTTGTGGTGGGACCCTTCCCCGGACCCTTGTTTTGTAGGGACGCCAATGTGCACGGGGCTCCCTCCCCCCCCCCCCTTTTATGCTAATGGACGCATCTTCAGTCTTAATCTCTTGCTTGTTTGCCCTGCCCTTAAGTTTTGGTTTTGGTATTTACGATCTGCTCAAACAGTTGAACTCTAACCCTCACAAGTCTTGTATGTAAAAACCCATTGGAAAGAGTTCAGTTCTTTTGTATGATCTATGCCTTTAAAATTGTATCAACAAGACTTGCGCATGCGAAAATAGCTGTCTATCTACCCTATTCACATTGATATGGAGTTGTGCTGTAAAGCCTGTAATCATGGTGTGGTTGTGCAAGCGACTTCTCAAGGAGACACACAGCTTGAGAAATTCACTCTTAACGTGATGCTTTCCTTCAAGCTCCCTTGATGTTAGATTCGTGTTTGAGGTTATTGACCTCTCCATAGCTATCATCTCTTAACAGTCCTCTCTCTATTTGTGACATTATATGGACATCCAAATTCCAATCAACAGTCGCAGCTTTTACCAGCATTATACCCTAGGACAGGTTCAATTGCATTAGGGTGGAAGACCTGAAAAAAAATATGATGCTTATTGGTGTAAGCGTCTTGTGTTCGGAGCCTTTTGACTTGCCTACTTTTGGCAAAGTCAATAGCAGTAGCACAAGGGGGCAATCGTGGACTTTTATTGCGTCATGGCAAAAGAGAACCATTCGTCCTATAGATGCCCCTCCAAATGCTGCGCCCCTTGGACTTTTGTGATTATCATATATCCTTCATGGGGCTAATCGGGGATCCAGGGTGATATTCGTGATAGATTCTAGGACTCCATTTTCTTCAAGGTTTTATCTATTCCCTCTCAGTTCTTTTGAAAATATTCTTTGAACTGTACATGAAAGAGATTCATTTTCTTTAGCTGGTTTAGCTTTGTCACCTCCCTTTGAATATAGAACTGTGCAAGTCATCCTTAAGTCACTGCAGCTTAAAATCCTTGATATACCAAGCTGGACTCATTCGATCATGACATGAACCTTTGTAGTCACCAGGGCTGGTTCTTTGACTTTTAACTTCTGTCACTTCTGGTGTCCTTTATGTAAAACAAGCAAATCTGTTCTAATGTCTGCCTTTCAAAATTTAACTTCCCACAGATATCAAAAAATGGATTTTAGGGTGCCTCCAGAGTTGAGAAGTTACTGTGATGCAGTTAGTGGGTAAGTAATTCTTTTTTTACTTTGCTTACATATATGCATAGTTCTTGATGTGTTTCAGACTTTCAGTCTTTCAGATGCCGTTTACCTAATAGAGGTAGTTTCTTTTGGTGACAACTGATGATATTGTGCCAATTTAATTTGGTGTTTCGTGTCGTCTTATGAGTGTGATATATGCACGTGTTGTGAGGTCAAGAAAGGAGTCCGATTCTACAAGTTTTGATCTTGCCATTAAAAATTTGTATATGCATGCTTGGAGCACCCCCCTTTAACACTCTATTCCCATGTATTGCAGTAATCTTAGAACTCGAAGAGATTTAACATGGTATTCCCTTAGAATATTTGTGTTTACTTGACAAGGAGTTTTTTTCTTGAAACTTTTTGAGGTTCACCCAAAAACCTTTTGATCCTTATCCGTTCTACCTTAGTAATTAGAATTTTAGCTGAGGCTTGAATGAGGAGCTTGAGGCCTGAATAAGTAGCTTGAAAAGGTCCCGGCATAGCAATTTAGCAGTTGGAGTATCTGTATTACTGTCCAGTACCAATTCTTAACATTCAGACTCTGTATGATTTTCTACATTTGTAATTGTTGATGTTACGGAATGAGACACTGGTGTGAGGACCTGTGTTCATTTCAAGTTGGCCCCTGGCATCATAGGTTATTGTTTTTACTCTGTCCCTGATAATGAATTTGGCAGTTGGAGTGTCTGTATATGGTGCAGTAGCAACTTTTAACGGTTTGGACTGTTATGATTTTGTTCATCTAGTGATTATTAATTTACAGAATGAAGCAGAAGTGGGAGGACCTGTGTGCATTTCGCGTTTTCCCAAACAAATGCCAGACACACTTACAGCTTTTTGAACTGGTTGATGATTACATTCAACAGGAGATCCAAAGATTCCCAAAGCAATCTGTTTGCTCTGTATGTTTCTAATCCCTAATTCTTGGAACTATTTGAAAAGTAAGTCATGGTGTGTAGGTGTTGCCACTTTAGAACACTAGTATTTAGAACTATGATATGCTCAGTCTGGGGGGGGGGGGGAGATATGACTATCAAACTCGGACATGGATTTGAGAGCCCAACTCTTCAAAATTTCAAACCAAGGATATGGGGCCACAATTACGGTCGAAATATCCAAATTTCTATTTGGACATGGTCAGCAAGTAATAACATATTTATTCAGTAATTGTGTAACAGCATACACATATTAATACCTGTTTCAGAATCTTCAGATGTACACAGGACCCCTTGTACTAACATTGACAGTTTTGGTCAGTTCTTGCTTGAGGGTGTCTTTTATCTGAATTTGATTGAACCCTGGTTTTGTTAGTATTATGACTTTCTTGCTTGTAAAATTTAAACATATTGATTTGGATAGATAAAAAGTGTTCAGAACTTCATAAGAAAAAGGGGGAGTCCCATACGACAGCTAATAAAATAAACTGATCGATTATAACCACAGGGATGTGGTTTCAAGGCTAAGTGGATCTAGGTGTGTCATGTCCTCTCCATTGTTATTTGTGAAGACTTGTAATTTTTGTATCCCTTCTTCCCCAAAAAACTTCCATTGCTGTGAGTTTGTGCTACTAAGAACTTAAATATTACTATAATGTATATGCCTGATGAGTGATGACTTCCCCTGTTCTACATGTGCGTGTACAAGCAGCGTTCAACTGGATGGTTCTCATCATATGCCATTGACAATCTAAGACATCGTGTTGCACTGAGGTTTCTATCAGTGTATCCTCAAGGCGGTGCTGAAAGTTCCCTGAAACTCACTTCTGAAAAGTTTGAAAAGTCAAAAAAGATGCGGTTAGAGTTAAATGATTCCAAGCCTAGAGATGAGAGTGAATCCTTAGTCAATCAAGGTAAGAATTCTATCATCTAATTTTCTTGGGATGTATCTAGGATAATTTTGTTGGTGTTAAGAAGCAACTTTGTACTCAAATTTGTTACAAATTAAGGTGACATTAATCAGAGAGAAATACCTATTTATTGGGAGTTTCTTCTTGTCATATATAGATTCATTTTTTAGTGCAGAGCTTAGTCATGAAGAAGATAAAGCAAATACTAATGATGATGATGTGGAGGAAGAGGATGATGATGAGGAAGAACATGAACTTGAGGATGAAGGTGTTGATGAAATGGATCTGGATGATCCTGATTACCCGGTGAGAATGAAAGCTCAGTAGCTGTTCTACTCATGAATTTCCCATGCATTTGGCCACTTTTGGTTGAAGTGCTACTTCCTAGACCCTATTTGTATACTTCTCTGATGATAGAAATGTTATGTTTGTTTCTAGGGTGGAGAGGATGCTGATTTCTCCCTGCAGTCAGATTCCTGTATCCTTGTGATGTGCGTTCTAAAATATCGTATTAGACCATTTTCCAATAGCTCTTCTGAGACTTCTTTTTTCTTTTTCTTTTTTCTTTTTGGAGGTAGATTCTGAGACTTATCATGCCCTGAAAAATAACTGATGCTGGCTTTTGTTTCTGACTTAATATGGTCTGCCCCAACTGCCACTCTGATAATTCTGATTATGTTTAAGTGCTGAAATAATTACATACACCTTCTGTGTGAATCCTTGTTTCACGTCCAAATATCATGTTGTTGACAAATCATTGAGCATAAACAGTTTTTGTTTTTGTGTCTTTTCCCTTTTCTTCTATTTATGCTTTAAACTTTTGTTCTCTTCATTCCAACCCTTCAACTTTTGTGGTACTTTCTTCCCCCTTGCTTTCCCGTCAATCTTAATCCTCTTTAAATCTTTCTGTAGCTTTCATTTCAAAGGTTTTTCGATTTCTATCTGTATGATATTTTTGTTCTAGTTTCTTCATTCCCCATTGTGTTTCTTGCTTATCCACTTTTGTATTAGTTTGGCTTCATCCACATTTTCATTTCATGATGTTGTTGATGGGGGTGCTGAGTAGGTGAAATATGAACAAAAATGTAATACTCCGTAGGATTAGTAGGTTAAGAAGACTCAATTTTTTTTTGTTTTTTTTTTTTTTTTTTGGTTTTAATGTAAGTATATATTAATTCCAAAAAACTTGAGAGATGGCCCAAGTGGTACAAAACAGTTTTAGTTACCTGAACTAGCACTTGGTTATACGCCAAGTTGAGTACATTAGCAAAGTCCTACTAGTTTGAGCCATGTATTGTCCTTTGCTTTGAGTTCCGCTTTCTTGGACCTGATCCTTGTCCTAACCTGCTTAAGTGCTTTGTCCACTATTATTTTAGGTCTTGCTACGTTGTTTTCCAATCTGCACTTGTTTCTCTCCCACCATATCCTGTATATCAGGGCATATACTCATGCAGCTCTAGCCATTTTTTCAATTTTCGATCCCCTCCTGTGTTTGCTGCACCAGTTAAGGGTGTCACTGTGAGGGAAATTCAT
Source organism: Spergularia azorica (assembly GCA_038382645.1). Classification (NCBI taxonomy): domain Eukaryota; kingdom Viridiplantae; phylum Streptophyta; class Magnoliopsida; order Caryophyllales; family Caryophyllaceae; genus Spergularia; species Spergularia azorica. Next base: position 12,195,795 of record JBBYHQ010000010.1, on the reverse strand, counting down.
TTGTAACCTCTGCCCTAGTTTATCCATGCATTGCCTGCTGAAGGGGCATTCAAAAAACAGGTGATTATGATCCTCCCTGCCATTTTGACAAAAATACCATAGGTCATCTTGGCATACTCCATATTGCATCAGTCTCGTTTTAACCAGGAGTCTCTCATGTCCAGCCAGCCAGCAGATGAAACTGTTTTTGGGGGTAGTATATCTATTCCAGATCATTTTTGACCAGCTGACCTTCGGGAATTCACCCATTAGCCCATTTATAGCCTTCGTTCACTGTATATTCTTTATTTGTGTTTAACCATAGGCAAATTTCTTTTACAAGTCCTATTAATTAACAGTTCTTAGAGCTGCCCTATCTTATTGGGAAACCAATGTGAGTCCATTTCGTCTTATTAATATTTTGGCTTTTGGAGTCATGTGTGGTCTCACATTTGTCATCTTTAATATCAGCTGTTTTTCCTAAACATGGATAGATTTAGGCACAGATAACATTTCAAGGAATTACCTTCAAGAACTCTTTGAAAGTTTTCCAACATCAAGAGGAGCTGCTAATCAGTTGCATGGTGAAGATAGTGAAGCAGAATATCAGATCTATGAGCAAGATAGCGACGACAACAACTCAGATGATGATTACAATTGAGGTTTCTTTTTTTTTTTTTTTTTCGAAATCCAAAAGGCTTTAATTGTGAGGTATGGTTCCATATTCTTTTGTTTAGTACAGATTTGTTTGCTGAAACTTATAGGATATTCCTCAATGGAGCCTTTGGCGCACAAGTCATGTATTGTGGGAAAGACTGAAGTAGTATGGTTCCAATCCAAGCCATGATGAAGGCAAATATACCTTTTCCTTGTGCAGCACTTCAAACGCTTACAGAAGAGTATGTCACCTAGCTTGACTCATCTCAACTCTCCAGTTTCCAAGTCGCTTTGCTGAATACTCAACGACGTAATTCAACAGCGGGACTAACCCATTGGTGACTTCTGGCGAAATATGATAAAGTGATCTTTTCTTTTTCTTTTAGCATTGCTAGGTTGCTACTTTCTGACTTCTGAACGCCATTCATTAATAGAGAACACTCGGCTTTTGAAATTGACAGTGAGTATCAAAGTGATGTTGTCATCTATATGTAACTTGCATTCCGTATCAAGTATTGTCTTCTTAAATTTTATCCCCTCACATTTCGTGTCTTGGTCTTATGTTTTTTTTATGGCTATATTTGCATAGAACATTCTGAGATTCTTACCACTTTGTGAGTTTGTGTTGCTGCTTGTTGGAAAGCATCACCCCGGAATAAACCACTCCCTCCGTCCCAGCCCAAACGTCCCGTGGGCCATTTGTAGTGGAGTAAGAAAAACTAGTAAAGAAAGTAAAGTAGTGGTAGTGGAAGAAAATTAGGAGATAATTGGAGAGAGAATGTGAAGATTAACAAAAAGTAGGAGAGAGAATGTGAGAGTTGGTGGAAAGATTAGAAAAAAGTAGGAGAGATAATGATGTCTCAAAATAGATGAGGTGTTTAAGATGGGACGTCCCAAAAAGGAATATGGGGCGTTTGAGCTGGGACGGAGGGAGTATCTTTTACTCTCACCTTTGGTCTCACTTTGTTCTTTCTTTTTTGTTTCCGCCTGTCAGTTTCAGGCAGCCGTTGATGAGCTCTGCTTATTTTCTGAAAGCAGGATTTGGATGTAATTCAACCTGTGGCGTCACATCTTTTTATGGTAAAGTGTAATATGACTTTAACAGAGCTGAGAGACCAAGGCTCTTGTGGTTCTGCTGTGGAATTTTTTATTCGATCCAGTAATTTAGACTACTTTTTTCCAGTGGTTTATTGAGGTTGGAGCTGCTTCAATTGCATTTGTATGTTGAATGATGATTTGGTTCTTTGTTTCTTTACAAGGGGAATAGTGCTTTGTAGTAGCAATAGGTCTTGTGGGAGACCGTCTCTCAATAATTTATTGAGAGACCAACCATGTTATTTAAATCGTGACCCCGTTTGTATAATTAGTGACCATTATACTATTTTCGGTAATCGTTTTAGTTAAGGACCTTTGACACTTAATTTAAGATTTGCAAAGGGATTACTTAATAAATTTTAGCTAATTTTATATGAAGGTATCCTCCAAAATCATCGATAATTGATTTATAATTATAAATTAATACGATCACTAAAAGTATTATCATGGTTACAAGCGATGTAAAGAGTCACTTTATAACACAGTATAATGGCCTCTCAATAAATTATTGAGAGACCGTCTTTTATGAGACTTTGTATTGTAGTAGTAGCTACTAGCATCATTTTGTTTTTTTGGTTTTAGGGCGGACAATGCACAACACAAGACTCAAACCCAAGGTGCTTGCAGATGCATCTTTGTCTGAAATCGAAACAGTAAGTGGGAGCACACCTCCGAAGTTCCAAAGGGATCGAAAATTGTTTACGGCAAATAACGGCATCAACAGTTCAATCCCATTCGAGATCAGGCTATGGCAAATTTGCGACCCCATGGCACAAGATTGACCAACAAGGATCCCACTGCAAAACCAACAGTGATGGATACACCAGCTTTTCTAATATATAGAAGAGGAGCAAATGGGCTCCTAAAATATGACATTTTTTGGCAAAGACAATGGTTTTCAAGTGCTTTGTATGGTACCTACTCTACAAACAATGTTAAGCAGATCTCCCTCTTCCCAAAACTCTACATCATAACCAAAAGCCCCTTTCCTTTAACCTTGTTCCTAATCAAAGGATCTTCCTTCCCATCTCTAAAACAAATCTATACAGACAAAACAATGTGCCATTAATCCACCTCAATCCAAGTAGAAGAGAGTTACAATCTTCCGGAGGTTCTTCGCTTCTTGACACGTTTCCATGAGTAATTTGCTATCATGAAATGCGAAACAAATTACTTGCTGCACTTGTGAGATAATGTCCATGTTGCATAATCTGCAATTTAAGGTGTCCGAGGTTGTTAGGGCAAATGCAAAATACATTAGCAAGAGAAGAAACGGTAGATTAATACAACTATGCCAGGGAATTGAAGCCAGCTTCCACATTACGTACATATTAGAGTATACTCAACAGTGCCCCTAGAATGTTTGAATTAATAATCTCGCCACTTCATCTTAACGTCCAACTAAATAGTTTGTTTCCCGAGTGAAGAAGTCACAACACACTCCCATCCTCCACCGCCCCCCTCCCACCCCCTTTTTATTTCCTCCTGCAATATTAGTACAGATCTCTAGTCCCACTGTATGTACCCTGCTATGCGCACCTCCAATAACATCTTGCCAAGTCACAAATTCTATCCAAAGAACATATTACTGGAAAAGTTTTTGAGGTGAATTGGCAGGACGTCGTTGGAGTGGCACACACTCATACAGAAGGGCGTACATAGTGGGACAGAAGATTTCCGTCACCTTCAACAAGTCTTCTGGTACTCTAGTTTTAGGGGAATTCCAAATCAGCAGTATGCAGATACTCGAGTGTCGGGAGAGCTACACACCTATGAGACCACCCACAAATAAAACTTACAACTGCCACAAGGTCTCTCTCAAGAAAGATGAGAGCAGATCCCAAATGACTGGGCAAAGATGCATTGCTTCTGATTAAGAGGAAGTTCTCTCCCACCATTGACAAAATCAGAACTGATAGTCTAGATGAGAATGTCACTGCTGAAGAAAAAGAGTTATACTAAAACTTCCCTCCCTCCAGGCTTGGCTGGGTACTTCTTTACAAAATTAATATAGTAACTAAGGGTATATTCTAGTTTTGAGACCTGTTTGCATCATTATGGTTAGTGTCCTAAAAATTCAATCTACATATGCTTGCATGAAAACCCAATTGAGTTGGAGAAAAATACTGCATTAGTGTAACTACAAGGGAAAACTGGGACTTCTCCTTACCTGCTAGCTTCTATCAAAGGTAAGTGATCATTATGAGGCTTCTCGACGACATTCCTCACCTGCAAATCCATGACAAGAAGGATACATGGTTCAGCTCCACAATATGAACTTGGAATCGCAAACAAATAAAGCGGAAAATTACCAATAGCACAAGCGTTAATAATACAACATAGCTGAGCATCCAAATAGCATAATAATCTATTATTCCCTAAAGGTCGAGTTTCAAAATTGAGATGGCCCATTAGGGAGGAGATCTCTCCTTTTGTGCCCGCCCACTAAAGCAGGGCCACCTAACAGCAACCCATTAAACCAAGTGCAGGATATACTTCTGGAGGGAAAGGTGGGTTATAAGTAAGTTAAAACTATAGCCAGAGCTGAAGAAGATTACAAGTACTGCATGTAAAATTCCGCTACATACCAGAATGAGTTTACCGCAAGTTCAGGTATCTAAAGCCATATCAAATTGATTTACAAAAAGGCCTTCTTAACTTCATCTAATTAGATGTTGGATATCAGTAGCACTCACAGAAGTAAGAATAGGAGGGTAACATTTTGATGTAGGTAACATTTGTTATGAATAATTTGTAAAAAAGAGATGCTAGTAATTAAATGAATTATGCAACATATCCTATAACTTGCAGACTTGCAGTCAGTAACAGCTTATGCTACAAAATCGCATTTATTTCAAGACCACATGTATGAGTGTATGACCTATAAAATCGAAGACTACTACTCTAGAAAATACATTATGATAGAAAGAATCGATTAAAATCCCACAAATCGCTCAGTAAGTAAATGAGATGGGTTCATTCCAAATGAGATTCACATGAATCGTGTTTTCATCTCTCCCAAAAAATAAAAAATAAAACGTTACCAACTATAGTCTATAATTATAACCACGCAATGCGAAATTATGAAGTCTTACTTTCGCCAACATCTCCTGGCTATCTGGAGACTGCTTTTTCAAACTTTGAGGCAGAATCACAGTAAGAAGTTCAGGTTTCTCAGCTCTCAAAGCACCTCT
>JBBYHQ010000010.1:12126644-12149040 GCA_038382645.1 Spergularia azorica | reverse complement strand
ACAAGCTTCGTTGAGTTTCTCAGTACTGCTGCAAGCTGAGAATTACTGCTTATCAAGGCCTTGATCTTCTTAAAAGAGGCAACAACTGATACCGGCACTGCATAGACATGCAAAAGTCACAATTGGAGAATAATTCATCAAATAAAGAATAAATTGATATGGTGTTTAGAAAGCAGAATCACACAACTGATAGCCATGGGTAATTCTCATTAAGGCTAAGTTTAGAAGCATTAGCTGAGAAGCTCGCTGACAGTAGAAAAGCTAGGGGCAAAGTGAGATTTAATAAGCTGGTTGATTATATTGAAAGTGCTTGGTACAAGTAGCTCAGAAGAAAGCTACATAACTGTGAAATGATGTAAAGGGACATGATTGTTGGTCCAATCCCAAGCGTTTTTCAGAGGACAATTCATGTTGGCCTACCCCAAATCATTTTGGGACTATGGCTCGATAGTTGTTGTAACTACTAAATATAGAAGGAAAATTACTAGACTCACCTTATGTTTTCTAAGATAAGAAAAATATACTAACACTAAAAAAGTGATGCACAGAAGATAGGACTGCTTCTAAATTTTATGCAAACTACAAATTCCCCCAATTATGATTGTTAGGAAAATCCCTAAAAACCCAGTCGACTTAGCCCGTAAGGAGGTAAAATACAGAGTCCATTCCCAAGGGCGACCAAGAGGTTTGGAAACTCCACAAAACAAAATTCAAGAATTGCTTTCCGACCAAAGGCGCCCTGAGATAGCCATAAATGCATAGTCCAGAGACTTACGTTTCATTTGACCCCCACCTCAAGCATAGCTAGGAAGTTTTAGTGAGCTACTTCAAAATTTACTATGTTAAGACTTAAGAGCTTATAGGATATCATTCTCTTTCATCGACTTGATCAAACAAACTTACCTTGGTCAGTGAGTTTACTTGTGGCCCACAAGATCATAAGCCGAATGGATGTAAAGGAACATAGCCTAAGCATAGTTTGAATGTTTGATAAAGTATACAGGGTCACATGTGGTGCAAGAACGCTCTACGGATATGATTAATTTCAGATTACTGCCCCTGATATAGCGGAAGCCAACTCAACCAAAACAAGCTCAAGTTTAATCCGATTCATACCATACATACAATAACGGAGATCCCAAGAGGCAACAGCCAAAGACAAACTTATTGTGCCTCGCAGTTACACTTCCATGCCGCACACAAATCAATACTCAAAATATTTGATAAAACAATACAAAAAAAAGAGAAATCGGGAGATTGCAACATCATACCATATCCTTCAGAATCCTTGAAGATAAACTTAATAAGATGATCAGTAGTAGCCAAGTTCACATCACTGAAGTAGTATTCCACCTAAAGAAGTCATCAATTTTTCGGTCATGAAAACATAATCACCAAAAACATAATAATTTATCGTAATTCATATAATCTTATTGGAACTTCAAGGCTGCACAATGATAAAAGAACATATTTGGTATTAAACCCAAAAAGTACGATGATGTATAGGAAATCAAAAACTCAAAAGTCTGCAACATGCACATGAATTTCAGCTTCAGCCAATTTATACCTTCACCCTAGTGTAATTTTCATCAAAAATTGTCCTTCATGCATGGCTTATGGTGACAAAATGGACATTACAAATGATGATCGCAAATCCATATGTCTCCCCCCTCTGATTGCCATTCTTAATTAATGATCAAGTGTCATTTTACATGAAGCACTATTCACTTTAAGATGTCTATCTAGAGTTTCTACCACACCCAGACAAAAACAAGTCGATGCAATTTATTCTCTTTTCTATCACTCTATGGGCACCGGTAAAGGTGTTGCCGTGTGAAGGGGACCCTTGGCGCACCAGTAAAGGTGTTGCCGTGTGATCGATAGGTCACGGGTTCAAGTCCTGTGAGCAGCCTCTTGTCAATTAAATTGACAAGGGAAGGCTTGCCCTCATTACACCCTTGTGGTGGGACCCTTCCCCGGACCCTCGCTTAGCGGGGACGCCAATGTGCACCGAGCTGCCCATTTTCTATCACTCTATGGGCTAAACATGATTTATCGCCCTTTTATAGTTACTACATATATCAAACAATCAATGGCCATGAAAGACAAGTTTGCTTCATATCTAGTCTTCAAAAACAGTCTCTTTAACAACCGAATAAAAATGGCTATCTGTTATAGAAAGATTATCGTAACTGTAGTCTGTAGTCCGCATGACAACATACAGCTTCTTGAGAGAAACTATTAGATTTCATCGAAATAGAAAACAAAAGCACTTCAAATATGCTTCGACAGAAAAAAGGTATTCACCTCAATATCAAAAAGCTTTTCCCCTTATTCACAGTTCAAAATTAAAACATGTTTGTTTGGTAATGTAAATAACTCTATAGCTACAACACACACAGCTAATTTGACAGCTACCCTCGCCAAACAAATCCTTAATGCATAATGCATAACTAGCAAAAGCCGCACAGTCCCTTAATATATATCTTGTTACACTAACGAGCTAATTATTACTACAAAAAAGTTATTGCTAGAAACACTACCACTACAAAGGAAGCTACCCTTACCAAACAAACCCATTAATGCATAATCAGCACAATCCCTTAATACATGACTTGTTTCAGCACAACATGGCATAATCTTTTTTCTACAGAACAATAGCAGAAACAAAATATAGGAAAAAATGGCTGGGGTGCCCAAAACAATGTTACTATTCCCCTCTTTTCACTAGTACCCAAATCAATGTCATTGTTCCTCTCTTTCCGTTGACCCAAAACACTGTCAGAGTTCCTCTCTTGTAAGTGCTGCCAAAAGGTCATCACTCATCAGAAACTAGAACCATAAGATGATCATTGTGTTACCTCGTAATTTCAATGGTATCGGAAACTCTACTGCAAGTACACACCACTAACATCATTCAAGCTAACACACACGCTTTCTTTTCTGTTCAGAGTTATGAGGTCCAAGTACACAACACCAAAATCATTTATCTCAGCTTCAATCAAATCACTCTCTGTTTCACTATTCTAACGTAATTATGTTACCAAATACCAAATACCCAAAGAATGCCCAGCGCCCCAGCTACTATTTATCAATTTTGATTATTCTAACCTCACTCATTTCAGAAGCCTTGAAAAGAAGATGAATTGGGGCTTAATCAAGAGCTACAAACCGGTTGCGCATAAGCTACATTTCACGGGAGCGGGAGGATCAGGAAGTAACGTTTTTCATTCCTTGGGCAGTACCTCTCAACAGGATTGATACGTTTGGATTCTCCTAAAGGCTTCCTACCTTGCCCGTTCATTTGGTATTAGCTACCGATCTCAAGTATTGGAATGTCACCACTGTAAATTGCACCTAATAACTTCACAATAGAATCCACTACACCCAATTCGTTGACAGGAAATGACCTCAGGTTTACTCAAAATCATACCAAACGCAAATGCCAAGTCAATAGTGAATCACTAAATAGACCTAGTTTTTGATGTGTCAAGATCAAGGAAATATTCAGATCGCCTCAAAGATCGAGGACACAAATTCGGCTGAAGACCAAGCCATTTGGCCTGATAGGTTAATCCAGATGGCACTAAGATGATTTAGGGCCAAGATTATGTCAATTGTGAAGCTCTAATATCTCCAATCACAGCGCTATCTGAATCGTCTTAACCATCTACACGGCTATCAATATTCATCGGCGAATCAATCAAACATAGTAGCCATTACAATCTATACATAGGCAGCAATCTACGGCGAACTCAAAAATCACAGTTCCAATCAACACAATAAAACCATACCAAAATCGAAGACGAAACCCGACACAGAGGAGAGAGGAGAGAGAAAACAGACCTGATTAATCAATTTCTGAGACGCCTCATCAGTTAATCCATTACTATTAACATTATTATTACTCCGAGACGGAGCACTTCCATGATCCTTATCCTTATCACTTTGTTTACCCTCCTGCAGCTGCTGCTCCTTGTTACTATGCTGTTTAGTAAGACGATTGTTATTATTATTATGCCGATGCGGGGGTTGCTCAAGGTGGTGGTGGTAATGGTGGTGGTGCGGGTGCATAGGGTGGAGATGAGGAGGACCGCGGACAGGAATCGGGACCGGCATGGGGGTAGGAGGGTAGACATGGACCATACCAGACGGTGGAGGCGACGGAGGAGGGACGATCAAGAGGCGGGGATCGGCGGCGGAAAGCGGTGGCGGAGAATGAGACGGCTTCATTGGTACGAACTCCGGCGCCTTTGCATTCAACTTGCTAAACGACGAGTTTCGCGTCAACGGGAGTTGATCGGAATTAGTCGTAGTACTCGTAGTAGTATTAGTATTGGAATTAGTGGTAGTAGAAGAATCTAGGGTTATATCGGAAGATTGATCGGTCATTTTTATTTTTATTTGTTTTATAAAAAATTAGGGTTTAATTGGGTTGACGGGGTAAAGAGTAATCCCGGGAAAAGGGGGGGAAATCTCGGAGTTGAGAGATCGTCGGGGGGGGGGGAGAAAAGGAGTGGAGTAGTGGGGGATATATAAGAGGAGAGAGAATTTTGAGAGAGTGGTGAACTGGTGATGGTGAATGGTGATGATTTGAAAGGGAAGGGTGGACGACGATGGGGAGGACGAAGGGAGTGACTCAGTGTGCTGTGGGGTCTACTAGGAAACTTGGGTGATTGGGTCTCATCTCATCTTCTGATCCAATAGGTAGGTCTGTTTGAGATCGTCCGGTTTCGACATGTTTAGGTGTACATACCGCAAGAGCTAAAAACCTTGACCCGATCCGACTCACCTGAAAATACGATCAGGTAGGACCCAAAATTGTGAGCATTCCTAAACTTGGGTCTAATCTTCTGATCCAATGGTGGGTCTGTTTGTTATTATTTTATTTTTGGCGGAATGAAAGAAGAAAAGTCTAACAAGCCCGATCATTAATGGCCAACTTATGAGCAAAGACCATTAAGGCCCTGTGCGATTGGACTGCATTTTTCTGATCTGATTTGATTTGATTTGATTTGAATAAACTTGATTTGATTTGATCTGAACTGAATTAATTGATAAATTAACTGCAATTAGACGAATTAATAACTAGAAATAGACTAGATTCATTGATTGATATTTGGATAATTCTGATCTGATTTGATTTGATTTGAATAAAACTGATCTGATTTGAAAACACTGTTGAATAAGTTGAATCGCACAGGGCCTAAGTCTTCTAGGAATTAACGAGATAGACCAGCAATGAAAATTACAAAACAAACTACTAATATTAGGGGACGAGAGTGCGTGTGTCCTTCCACGGTTTCTTTGGGAGTTCTCAATTGATGAGCAAGATCCAAACAATCCGATAATATTTCCACATGTCGATCGTTTATATCAACTGCCCACTGAAGCGCGTCATAGATGCCTTTCCCTTCTGCTTGAATTGTCGAGGACGCTAGATCACCAACTACTCGTTCCTCCACTACAACACTATTGTTATTAATTGCCACCCACACGCTAATCTCGCCTCCATAACCAATTTCCATGCCCCGTCGGTCATGTTTTGAGGCGTGTGTAGCACCTACCCGTCCCAACAAGAAGACACTCCCTAGCCAGCACTTCCTCCCCAGTGTTATCCGAGCTCTGCCACCCCCCCTCCCCTCGCAAAACCCCAGTACCTACAATCACACTTCTCTGCATGATACCAACAACCTCACTAATTTTGGCAAAGATGCCTTGAATGTCAAGTTTGGCCCCTCTGAAAACCATATTATTTATATGGCACAAGATCGCCCATAAGGTACCAATACACCATCCTACACTATGCAATCCACCTTTGTCTGTTCGTGATCGCCGGCTTTCGACAATTTTTTTTAAATAGAACGAAGATTTCATTTCATTAATATAATCGTCACACCACTTACATCAGACATCATCATATAAATACAAATACCAAATAGATGACCTAATTGACAAATTTCTACGCTAGTTAGAGTAAAACTAAACTCATGCATATTGACATCTTTGGGTCTTTCATTAGCAGAGGAGACCTAGTGTATAGGGGCTTACCGCCGGCCTAAGAGAACCACTAGAGAACCACTGGTAGTCTCAGAGTTTGAAGAGTAGTTTCGCGAGATATACTCAAGAGGGGGGTGAATTGAGTATGAACTTTGATTGAAACTTTTTCATTTTTACTCTAGTTATTGTGGGTAAGGCAGCGAAAGAGACCGACTAGTGTACTGTAGCACAAACTAGAGATTCTAGTTTGTGATGGTAAGTGCACAGATTTGTACTATGAAATAAAGTACGAAACAATGAATAGATTACACACAAGATTTACGTGGTTCGACCTCAACCCAAGGTCTACGTCCACAAAATTCAGTAGAATTTTCTTCCCTACAAGCTCAACCCAAGACAAGTAGAGGAACTCTACAACTAACTCTAGTTGTACTGGTTTCAACTATGAAACTCTTTCCTACTCTCTCAACCCAAGACAATAGGAGAACTCGAGTACAACCCCGTATCCCAAATACCTCACTCTAGAAGAGAAAAGTACAAAGCAATCACCTCTCTACTATGGTTCTTAGTCAAGCAAATAGAGGTAACAATTTCGACCTATTATGAGAATTGTGTGTAATATCAGTGCAGGGAACAGTATGCGGTACTGTACTGTCTGGACGTTTTCTTTGGAAAATTAAGCTCAAGACTTTATTGTAGAAAACGTTTAGGTGATTATCAAAACCAAAGTTTCTTTTTATGCAGTGATAAACCCTTGGTTACTTAGGAAACAATTAGAAGATAAAGTTTATTCCATTTAAAACCATAGGATAAAATCAATTAAGGATAGAATATAGAATTCTACCTCAATTGAAATCCTATCAAACATCTTCAAATCAATTCAAAATAAAATCAACTTAAAAGATGATTAAATCTGAAACAAGACACCAAAATATCTCTTTAAAATAATTAGGATAATTAAAAGATAATTTTTCAAATAAAATCTTTTCCGAATTTCCTAAATCAAAATTATCACATATCAATAGTTATCCTCGCTTATGAAAGAAATAATATTTTCCAAAATATGTGAATAAAAAAAAATATAAATCCTTGAGATATTTTGCATCATGAAAATCAATTGTAAAAGACAATCACGTTTTCCAAAACCAATTTTCGAAAGCAATAAGTTTCAGCGATACAGAGTACAGTACTAGGTACTGTTCTCTGTACAACAGTTTAGCACAATATATGCGGCAGATATTAGCACGTCCATACACATCAATCACACACACATACTCAACTCAGATAAAGACTATAAGAAAATATAAACCATCTAATCTAGTCTTCAATGCCTCACACCTTGTAGTTCCATTGGTATAGCAGTATAGCCGTAGGTCAATCAAATCTTCCTGAAATGTTAGCTTATCAAAACTTAACAAGATGTTAGCTCATAACAAGGGAGTAATCAACATATGAATCATATCATCTTGTCATCATCAAAACACACTATATGGTTCAACAATTTTCCCCTTTTTGACGATGACAACTAGATGACAACCAAACACAATTCCCCCTTAACCAATGCACGCTTTGGACACCATAAAACACATATCATATGAACCACGAAAGCATATACAATGAGGAGAGTAAACAATAGAACACATCATCACTTGTCAACATCAAAACCATACATGCTCAACATTATTCCCCCTTTTGACGGTGACAAGCAACCAAAGTTCCCCCTCAACACAAGCATACCATAAACCAAGCATTAGAACAAGTTCACTTATCAAGAGATCAAAGTATTAGTAGAGCATATCATGACAAGAACAACATCTCATCATAAAACCAAATCTACGACCTACTAAAGAGGTAAAAGAGAAATAAGGTTCTTGACAAGGTTTAATATCAAGCAAGTAGGTGCATCTAAGTTATTTTTCCTCCTCTTGGCATCATCGAAAAGGGATAAAGTGGGAGTGAACCAAACTAGTGAAAGTCACGCAAATTGTCCAAAAGAGAGCTCAAGTAGCTCAAGCCTAATATCAAACTAGCTACATCAAGAAAAGACCAGGTCACAATCCTAGCTAGCAAGAATTAGCAATAGTTTTATCATCTCAGCAACACCAAATTGAAATTAGATATGTATGCGCCTCTCATGGGAAAGATACAAAAAGCCATGCTACACTGGAACTCTAATAATATCTCTTACTCAGGGAAGATCCAACTTATCAACTCAGTGATATTTGGGATGGAAAACTATTGGGGAGCCAGCATGCTTCTTCCAAAAGGGGTAATTAGCTCCATCCACAAAACTTGTAAGAATTTTCTTTAGAATGTCGACCTAGGGCAGAGGAAAATGCACTTCAATAGTTGGTTAAGTATTTGTGCTCCTAGGAGGGAAGGAGGGATGGATATAAAGGAGGTTCTCTCCTGGAATAAGGCTTTGATAGCTAAATGGGTATGGAGATTATACACAGATCAGAATGGTATTTGGGAAGACTGGACAAAGGCGCACAAACTCAGAGGAAAAGATGTGGAAAAGGCTGATTGCAAAAGCTCTGATGCAGAAAATTGGAAAAGTATAGTAAGAGTAAAGAATGAAATTATGGAAAAGGCAGAGGATTCTCTGGAGAGCACCATTCGACAGTGGACAAGAAGGGGTAAGTTTGATGCTCGAGCAACTTACAATTTCTTCAGAAATAAATACCAAGTGATAGCTTGGAACAAAATTGTTTGGAGGAATGTAAGCTTGCCCAAACACTGTTTTATTAGAGCTATGGCTATGCAGGGGAAGCTAGCCACGGTTGATAACCTGAAAAACAGAGGTTTCAACATTGTTAATAGATGCATACTCTGTAAAAAGGGCAGGAGAGTCACACCAGCACTTGTTCTTCAGATGCTCGTTTGCAAAAGCTATTTGGAGCTGCATTAGGGATTGGAATAATATGAATTGCAGAGCTAATGATCTGTTGGGGATAACTCAATGGCTCAAGTCAAAGAGGAATAGAAGAAGCTGGAGATATGATCGGGCGGTTTGTAACTTTATGGCCACCATACACTTCATTTGGCAGGAGCGAAATGCCAGACTATTTGCGAATAATGAAAGGACCACAGAGATGCTAATCAACCAAATTAAATTTGTTGTTAGCGTAAGAGTTTATTTCCGAATGAAAAATTGTAACTTAGAGGAGATAGTAGATAGCTTAACAAAATAGGAGGCGTTTTGTAGTGGTGTTCTTTTGTAAGACGTTCTTTTATTTTTCCCCGAGTGGATGAATAAAAGCACAAAAATTCCTTGCAAAAAAAAAAGTTTTATCATCAATAGTCCATAGAGAAAGAGCGAAATCGGTGCGAACCATATCGCCCAATGAATTGATTAACATCAGTAGTACAAATAGTTGACCAGTACTAGTCATTCGTACCATGTTCAATTACACCAGCCTTATCACCAATAATACACTCGAAATGCTCGAGGTAAGAACTTTATTGCCAATGAGTGATGAAGTACCAGCAACAATCAACCATATCATCAAAATGAAATGTGGTACCGTCAAGATTCGATCACCCAACAAATATATATACCTCCAGGAGTGAAATTTAACCAACATGGAACCGAGCACCAGAAAATAATGGCAACCCAAATGGCAAATAAGGCACCTGATCTCCATTTCCAATTCTATCAAAAAATACAAATTCTCCCAATCACATAGCTCCTCGTGAAATGTTACAAACATATCATCATCATCCTAGAAATTAGGAAATATGCAATCCTCTAGCAATAAAATAATTAGTCAACCCACTTGGATGATCATTAACCCAGCAAAATTTTATTATCACAATCAGACTCAAGCTCAATGGACGTACCCGTTATTATCAGCCGAAACGTAGTGCTAGAAGTTGCAAATAATTAAGGGTGTATCAAGATAGAAATCAACTTACGAGCAATTGAACAATGAAAATCAACCTCATAAGAGAGCATCTTAACCAACATACCAGGAGGAGAAACGGTGGTAGCCGGAGTCGGAGCAACTTTGGCAGATTCGAATAAGACGAAGAAGTACCATGGTTGCCCAATTCGGAGCAGATGCGGAACAGAGGTGTACCAGCTTTGAAATTAGCATTCATCAAATCATGAACAAATGAAATATGATGCTCAACCTCGTAAGCACAAGCCTTTCGCTTTAGCAGATTCACAGAGTAGCAGACGCAGCCCATCCGACGACCTCAATTACAATATCCGACATATTCACCTTAATTTCATCAATTATCATCATAGGTAAAGCAGAGCAAGGACGGACGTGATTCTGAACAAACGATGTCGGTGGAGTAGTGGCTATGGTTTCTCGGTGATGAGAGGAGATGTAACTATGGTGGTGGACTTGTGGTAAAATTTGGGAAATTTGAGTTTGGGATTTTATGATTGAAGGATACGTATTCTACCAAGCCTTTTCTGTTTCCTTTTTCCTTTTTTTTTTTTTTTTTTTTTTTTTTTTTTTTTTTGGCTTAGAGAACACTTACAAGTAAAGCATTACCTCGGAAAATCAGCAAATATATTCCCACAATTTCTTGAAATTGATCTTTGTCCACAAATCGGTATCTTTGATATCCAAAATCGAAAGATACGGTCTTGACATTCCATAATGCAAGTGTGGAATGTAAACCACAAGTGTGGTGCTGACCACAATCCCCCTTGTAGTTGCTATTGACAAAATCTCGTGAAGCATTGAAAATCACTGTTCTCGGACCGAGACGACCCTATCTCGGTCCGAGAAGCATCAAATTTTGACCAGCTTTCTTAGCCAATTCCTCGGTCCGTGGTTCCTCTTCCTCAGTCTGAGGCGAGTCACATCGTCCCGAGACGTCACAGTCTCGGACCGAGATGACTATACCTAAAAAATGGCACTCTGCTCTACTTTCTTGGACCGATATTTCATCATCCTCGGCCCGAGGCATTTTCTCTCGGTCCAAGACCGCCCTCTCTCGGCCTGAGCCGGCACTTCTTCAAAAATAGCCTCCTGCCCCTGTTTCTCAGGCCGAGATATCATGCCCCTCGATTCGAGAAGCCTCTTTTGCACGCATTCTCGGCTCAAAAATTGAGATTTCCTCCACGGTCTCCACTTCGAACCCCTCAAAATACGGTTTCAACCTATGACCATTCACTTTGAAGGCTTTTTCCCCATTTTCCTCAAAGATTTCCACCGCATCATAAATGTAAACTATAGAAGCGGTGTAAGGACCACACCACCTTGATCGTAGTTTTCCGAGGAAGAACTTCCATCTAGCTTGGAACAATAACACTTTTATCTCCCACATTGAATTTCATCCTTGCCAACAACTTGTCATGCCACGCCTTGGTTTTTTCTTTGTAAATGGTAGCATTTTCATATGCCGCAAGGCGTAGCTCTTCCAATTTTTGGAGTTAAAGTTTCCGATGAATACCAACATCACCCATTGCCAAATGAAGAGACTTTATGTCCCAATAAGCTCGGTGCTCTAACTCTAACGAAAGGTGACAAGACCTCCCAAATGTTCGAACAGAGGCGTCCTATCCCAACAATGCTTGTTCGATAGGCGCGAGAAGATGAACAACTTAATATTAAACAATAACACAAGCAATAGAACGTAAAGAAAAGACACCGAATTTAACGTGGTTCGCCAGCAATTTGCCAGCTACATCCACCAAACAGAGGAGAAACCAATTTCACTATGTGGAGAAATAGTGCCAATACAAAGTTGTGAGTTCAACCTGAAAAGAACTCACCAAACACGAACGGGATCTAGTGAGCCAAACGTTCTTGCGATCAACTAAGAACCTAACAAACGCTCTCTAATCTCACCAACCAAAAAAGTCACAGTCACAGAGAAAACCCCCTATCATGACTCGGTGTACCCACAATAGGTAGAGAATCACTCCATCTTGTGTCTTCGGGTCTTCTTTGACCTTGCTTGTTGGCTTAGGGAGGCTATGAGAGTGTTAGGGTGTTTATATAGTCCCCTCATCATAGATTTAATTAGGTTATCTAATTATATTAGGTCACACTAATTACCAAATCAAACGGATGAAGAAAAAATTCCAAAATTGGTCAATTATGTCCTCTATAGGAATTATATCATTGCCGGACTAACTTATATTATTCGCATATCCCAGTATATCATTGGCGGTCCACTGAATACCATTCGCGGACCGCGCGAGATCTCTGCCAAATCACTAGTTTTCTTCCGTTTTCTTGACCACGAGCCATTAGCTCTTATACTACACATATAGTATAGGAAATAGATGACCCTAACACCCATATTACCGTAACCATACGTGTCTCAAGCTCCCTCCTCGAACACGGTCACGACCAAACAAAATTCGTAAGATGTTAAAGGCACATATTCCAATAATCTCCACCTTGACTTGAACTCTCTCACACCCAATGCAAAAACAAATACAAATATATCATCTGCACCAAACGTGACCAAACGTACCACCATTACCAACTTGATCAATGTAGCATCTACCAAACGTATCCTAGGATACCAAATGCATTGCAATGCCGTCGCACCACAACACTAAATTGCATAACACTACCATCGTCACAAACCCAGTGAATGAAGTACCAAACGTCACAACCAAACAGTATAACCAAATGTGCACAAGCTACCAAATACCAAACATTTCTCCTCACAAACGGTCGATTGTACCGAAGTACCCAATAGTTTAATTAAAGACACAAATGGCCAATACAAATACAAATTGTCCCTCTCGAGTAACCAAACGTGTCGCGAACACCAAATTGCTTATACTAAGCCAAACACTCAAGACCGAACCAAACATCCCAAAGAGCCAAATTTACCCCACCGAGTGAGAGGTACAAACATTAGACCCAAAGTCCAACCAAATCGCTCCAAGGAACACAAAACAAATTCAAATTCAAATGACTCCAAAAGGAATCCAGACGATCTCTTCTGAAACGCTAATACAACAGACTCGTTAGAGTCCCAAATTGCCCCTTACAAGGCACAAATACAAATGACCCTACAAGGATCCAAATTGCCCCTTTCTAGACATCAACAACTTCAACTAGAACCCAAAGCCAACAGCTTCACATAGAACCCATAACAGCAGCTCCACCTAGAACCCAAACCAATAGCTCCACGAAGCCCAAATTGTTTCCACGAAGCCAAATTGATAGCTGCATAAAATCCGAAACAACAGCTCCACAAAACCCAAAACCAAATGGCTCTATTCGAAGCACATAACATCAGTTCTACCAAATCTCAAATACAAATGGCTCTAGCCAAGCCCAAATCGCCCCACTGGGACGTCAAACGCCTCACTGAGGCACATAACCAAAAAACAACGTCGGTAGTTCTTCTGGTTGACTTTGAAACTTGACCTGCGCAGAAGCTAACTCCACCTTGTCGTCAACACTATCTTGCTCAACCTCAGAACTCCCCAGCCAACAAATATTCGACTCAAAGAACAACGTCCCAAGCCGGACATCCCACAAATCCACAACAATTACAAAATCAGGGACAACAGTACTAACATCATTAGTAAAACACACAAAGATCAACAAAAGAAAAATCTCCTCCAAGATCTCCTCCGTTGCACCTTTAGTCACTAATGAATTTACCATATTCGCCAAAACAATTAACTGCCATAGCCAACCACTAATTTCTCCAGTGAACAACATGTCAGTTTTCAAAACGTTCAACAAATACATCTTCTCACCAGAAATCCGCAACAAGCCAAAGAAACAAATAATACGCCTAATTCAAAATACAGCGAAAGCAACGGATCTAACCTGCTCTGATGCCAATTGTTGGAACAGAGGCGTTCTGTCCCAACAATGCTTGTTCGATAGGCGCGAGAAGATGAATAACGTAATATTAAACAATAACACAAGCAATAGAACGTAAAGAAAAGACACCGATTTAACGTGGTTCACCAGCAATTTGCCAGCTACATTCACTAAACAGAGAAGAAACCAATTTCACTATGTGGAGAAATAGTGCCAATACAAAGTTGTGAGTTCAACCTGAAAAGAACTCACCAAATACGAACGAGATCTAGTGAGCCAAACGTTCTTGCGATCAACTAAGAACCTAACAAACGCTCTCTAATCTCACCAACCAAAAAAGTTACAGTCACAGAGAAAACCCCCTATCATGACTCGGTGTACCCACAATAGGTAGAGAATCACTCATCTTGTGTCTTCGGGTCTTCTTCGACCTTACTTGTTGGCTTAGGGAGGCTATGAGAGGGTTAGGGTGTTTATATAGTCCCCTCATCATAGATGTAATTAGGTTATCTAATTATATTAGGAAACACTAATTACCAATTTAACGGATGAAGAAAACATTCCAAAATTGGTCAATTATGTCCGCTGTAGGAATTATACCATTGCCGGACTAACTTATATAATTCGCATATCCCAGCATACCATTGGCGGTCCGCCGAATACCATTCGCGGACCACGTGAGATCTCTGCCAAATCACTTGTTTTCTTCCCTTTTCTTGACCACGAGCCATTACCTCTTATACTACCCACATAGTATAGGGTATAGATGACCCCAACACCCATATTATCGTAACCATACGTGTCTCAAGCTCCCTCCTCGAACACGGTCACGACCAAACCAAATTAGTAAGATGTTCTAGGCACATATTCCAACACCAAACACCACCCTATACAGGGACATACCAATCGGTGTTTTATAAACCGTCCTATAGGCCCAAAGAGTATCATCCAACCTCAAACTCCAATCCTTTCGACTCGGATTCACGGTCTTCTCCAAGATATACTTCACTTTTGATTTGACACCTCGACTAGCCCATTGGTTTGTGGGTGGTACGGAGTTGACACTTTGTGAGCCACATAAAATTTCTTGAGCAAGGCACTAACCGTTCTATTGCAAAAGTGAGTCCTCATGTCACTTATCAACGCTTTGGGGATGCCAAATCTCGAAAATATGCGTGATCTAAGAAATTCCACCACTACACGAGAATCGTTAGTCCTCGGGGCTTTGCCTCCACCCACTTGGAGACATAGTCCACGGCTAATAAAATGTAGAGGTGGTCGTGGAAATTTGGAAAGGGTCCCATGAAATCAATGCCCCAAACATTGAAAATTTCACAAAATATGATGGGAGTTTGAGGCATCTCATTCTTACGGGAATTATTTCCCACCCTTTGACACTTGTCACAAAATTGACAAAAGTTATATGAATCGCGAAAAAGGGTGGGCCAATAAAACCCGTTATCAAGAACCTTGAGAGCGGTTCTTTTGGACCCAAAGTGACCACCACAAGCATGTGAATGACAAAAAGAAAGGACGGAAGTTACCTCTTCATTGGGAATGAATCTCCTTATGACCTCGTCCGACCCTTGCTTCCATAGATACGGGTCATCCCACATGTAAAATCACTTCTCAATTTATCTCTTTGAGCTTTGTTGAAATTCGGGGGAAACTTGTTGGATGTCAAAAAGTTGACGATATTGGCATACCATGGTTGCATGACTTTTAGCATTGATAGAATAGAGGGTCTCATCCGGAAATTTCTCTCAAATCTTGTCATTGCATAAGATGAGCCCTTATCATGCATGATCCGGCTAAGATGATCGGAAACCCCATTCTCCGCACCCTTTTTATCCCGAATTTCCACATGAAACTCTCTTAGAAGCGAAACCCGTCGAATAAGCCTCGGTTTAGCCTCCTTCTTGTTCATCAAATACCTTATAGTCGCGTGATCTCTATATACTACCACCTTGGTGCCCAAAAGATATTGCCGAAATTTCTCCAATGCAAAAACTACGACCAACATCTCTTTTTCCGCAATTGTATAGTTCTTTTGGGCATCATTCAACATTATAGACGCACAGTGGATCATGTGGCTTGCCCTCCCCTCCTTTTGCCCTAGGACGGCTCCGACTGCAAAGTCACTTGCGTCTCACATGATTTCGAAGGGAGAGGACCATCTTGGAGGTTGAATAATTGGAGCGGAAACAAGTGGGGCTTTCAACTCATCAAAAGAGGCTTTACAAGTGTCGGAAAAATTGAACTCCACTTCTTTTTGGAGGAGAGCACACATGGGTGAGACGATCTTAGAAAAATCCTTTATAAAAAGGCGGTAGAAACCCGCATGCCCTAAGAATGACCTCACCTCCTTCACATTTGTCGGATAGGGTAGTGTAGAAATAACATCGATTTTATCACGGTCCACTTCAATCCCCTTCTCCGAGATCACATGACCTAACACAACCCCACTCTCCACAAAGAAGTGACATTTCTCCGAGTTGAGTATTAGATTTGACTCAACACATCGACCCAACACCCACTCAAGGTGGTTTAGGGCTTGTTCAAAATCATCCTTATGCACCGTAAAGTCATCCATAAACACCTCAATAAACTCCTCGACATCTTCCGAAAAAGTACTCATCATGGCTCTTTAAAAGGTGGCCGGGGCATTACACAAACCGAACGGCATCCTCCTATATGCAAAGGTTCCAAAGGGGCAAGTGAAAGTGGTTTTCACTTGATCTTCCGGCTTAATTGGAACTTGGAGATATCCGGGGTAACCGTCCCAAAAACTGTAATATTTATGCCCGGCTAGCCTCTCTTGCATTTGATCGATGAACGGCAATGGGAAATGATCCTTCCTTCTCACAGCATTCAACCGTCTATAATCAATACAAACTCTCCATCCGGATTGAAGTCGTGTAGGAACCATCTCTCCTTGATTATTCTCCACCACGGTCACGCCTCCTTTCTTCGGGACGACTTAAGTTGGGGCTCACCCACTCACTATCGGAAATGGGAAAAATGATCCCCATTTGCCAAAGCTTAATTACCTCATTCTCGACCACCTCCATCATAGGAGGGTTGAGACGTCTTCGAGGTTGTCTCACGGGCATCGCCCCCTCCTCCAAGTTGATCCATCCGATGGCCTCGTTATACCTCGACAAAACCTTGATCAATTTGCTCTCTTGCTCACTCTTCAATAGGCTTGAAATGATTACCGGGAGGGTCTCATTCTTCCCAAGAAGACATATTTCAAGGTTTTTTTTTTAAATAAATTGAAATTCATTTATATTGTCGCCAAACGGCACTTACATCAAGAATTGTAACAATACAAATATCATCAAATAAATCTAATTGACACAATTCTTTCCTAATTAACAAATTTGATCCCTTGCACGTTGACATTTTTGCGTCTTTCGTCGGCATCAGAGATCTATGTAACTCGGAGAAGAAAAGACAACCAAAGTAGTTAATGTTATTTGATCCAGAATTCAGCATCCATCGCAACACCATGACATAATTAATGAATATCAGATCTTTGTAGAAATTTCGCGAATCTCAGCATAAACCCACCTTTATGGTGGTAGAGGTACCCTCTCGAGGAGCTAGAAACGAGTTATTATTAATAATAACTAGTGATAACTAATTAATTAGGTGAACAATAAGAAAATTAGGGCGAACATATTTCAAGGTTTTGAGAAGCTTCTTAAGCTCGACCTCCGGTGCCTCTTCGATTGAAGGTTTCGGCCTCTTAAAGGAAACATCTAATGGAATAGGCTTGGCATAGTGGTTTTTCCATGGATGATGATCGATTTCGAGGAATGACTCCTGCATGTTAGTGGGCATAGAAAAACACATACCACACTCTATCCGACCCACATCACCAATGCAAAGCACATCATCATGTTCATCACACTTGAAGTTAAAAACACGTTGCACAATCAGATCAATAACATCAATGCATGAAATTGAATGCTTATCCATTGGGTATTTCATGGAATCAATAACATTAAATTTCACACGTTTTCCATCGAATTCCGTGGTTAAAGAACCGCTAGCCACATCAATCTTGGTTTTAGCCGTTTTTAAGAATGGGGGACCTAAAAGTATGAGGCCGCGTGTAAATCATGGTCCATATCAATGACATAGAAATCGGCAGGAAAAACCAAGGAGTCCGTTTCCACAAAAACATCTTCTACCACACCTCTAGGATATACATTAGATCTATCGGCTAATTGTACCACAATATCGGTCTCATGCAATTCACCAAGTTTCAAAGATTCAAAAACCTAGATCTAACATAGCTCGACTAAACTTTCTTCCTCCGAAAGAGCATGGTATGGTAAACATCCACGGGTCTCGACATTTATTTGGTAATCTACGTTAAAAAACGGCCAAGACATGTTCATTCATCTTAACTTTTTGTTTCAACTTTTGCCTAGGTGCTCATTTAGGTGTTAACATGTCTTTAACAATTTTTCTCACCTTACGCATATCACAAAGTTAAGAAAAGGAATATTTACCTTGCAATCTTGAAAGAGAGCGTACATTTCCGTATTGTTTATCTTGAGCTTCCGAGTATCCTTAAGAGCCTCAGGAAATGGTACTCTTGTATCCTCATCATCATCATGTTGTAGAGAAGAACCAAGCAAAACCCCACGAGAAACAGAGGTCTCGGTCCGAGAAGAGGTTGTCTGGGGCGGAGACGTGTTATTCTCGGTCCGAGACACTTCTCTCTCGGGCCGAGAAAACTGAACAGGAGCCACTTTTTCAAGTGTATGCTCCTCGGACAGAGGGTGAACTTCCTCGGCCTGAGACGGCACCTCCTCGGCCCGAGATGAGTTTTCCTCAGTCCGAGAAAAGTGGGCAGGGGCCTGTTTTCCCCGTATATGCTCCTCGGGACGAGACAATTGTTCCTCGGTCCTAGCCCAGTCCTCCTCGGCTCGAGATGACCTTTTCTCGAGCCAGGGTCCTCCATACTTAGTCAATTCTCTTGTCTCTTCCCCAAATCGAGGTACCATCTTCCCGATTCGGGTGGATCCTCCAGTAGAGTGCCTTGCATTCCTACCACCCTCGACCCGAGCTGGATGCTCCTCGGGCCGAGGGAACTCATTTCCCGACATCTCGGGATTTTCCTCAACATCATCTTCCACCCAAACTTCCTCCCTTCCTCTATCATCGGGTTCTAAGGGTTTTCTTCCACTCCTTAAACTTACAAAGCTCAGATTCTTTCTTGAATTTGCTTCGGTTTGGGAGGGAAACTTGTTGGAGCCTCCAAACTCAAGTCGATTCACCGCGTTCGCTAGCTTGCTCATTTGACCCTCAAGATTTTGAATGCTTGTTTTCGTCTCTTTTTGATCCTTCACCATTGCGGCTTGCATAATCGTGACCTTTTGGGTGAGGGACTTCAACATTTCTTCCATAGATGAACCACTATTTCCTTGGCCTTGATTGCCTTGGTTAGGCCCTTGGAACGGTGATCTAGCTTGAATCGGTTGGCTTGAAACGCATTACCTCCACTAGAGCTTCCTTGGACGTGATTGAAGTTACCATGACCCCTTGATTGTAATTCCCGTCCCTAGGTCCTTGAGAATTGAAATTTGAATTGCTACCTTGCCCTTGACCTTGGAACCGATTACCCTCTTGATTGTAGCCACGGTTTCCATCATTGTTGCCATAACGCAAATTAGGATGATCTTACCAACTCGGATTGTATGAGTTTGAGTATGGGTCATACCTCCTTGTAGAATTTTCTTGAAAACCTCCCATGACATTGACCTCTTCATACTCCCTAGGTGGTGAGTTCCTTGATAGATTGCGTAGGAGCTCCTTCATCATACTTGTCAACTCTCCCACTTGGGAATCATTGGAGGGAGTTTCCACCATGTTAACTCTCCTCACACATCTCTTGGATTCTCGATCACGTGAATTTGTCGCCAGCTCTTCAACTAAATCCCAAGCCTCGTCCGGGGTCATCTTATCCAATCCTCCACTGATAGATGCTACCCCATGCCTATAATCTTGGTAGTCAAGGCCGTGGTAGAAGAACAAAATCAAGTCTTGCTCTTTGTAGCCGTGGTAGGGGCAACTAGCCACTAGGTAGTTCACGAAACCGATCCCAATAGGATGCAAATGACTCTCCCCTTTGCTCAATTGTGGATATTTCCTTTTTCAAGGCAGAAGCCTTGGTGTTTGGGAAATATTTAAGGATGAAGGTCTTCTTCAACAACTCCCATGAAGTAATGCTATTATGTGGGAGAGTATAGCCAATTCAAAGCACGATCTTTCAACGAAAACGGAAAAATCTTGAGAAAGAAGGTGTCCAAGTCAACCCTGGCCGGCTTCATATTGTTACACACTATATGAACCCCCATAGTATGTTTGTTAGCATCCTCCGTGCTAAGACCGTAGAAGGTGGGTAGATGGTGTAATAAAGCTCCTTTGATCTCAATTCTAGCCGTAGCCTCATCTTCGGGGAAAACAATGCAAGAAGGTTTTTGTGAGAGATCTGGTGGGGTCAACTCCCTAATACTCATGGTGTTAAGGTCAATGAAGTCGGAGGTCACGGAAGTGTAAGAACCATCCTCTCTAAACAAGTCAAATTCCGCAAACATGTTCCCTTCCTCCTCAACAACCACTTGATTTTCTTGCTCCAGTGATGACTTCTTTCTTTGCCTTAAAGTTCTCT
This sequence comes from Spergularia azorica, assembly GCA_038382645.1. Taxonomy (NCBI): domain Eukaryota; kingdom Viridiplantae; phylum Streptophyta; class Magnoliopsida; order Caryophyllales; family Caryophyllaceae; genus Spergularia; species Spergularia azorica. The sequence goes on along the minus strand of JBBYHQ010000010.1, from coordinate 12,128,583 downwards.
CAAGTTCCCAATCTAACTCAAAATAACTCAAAACAGGATTAGTAGCACGGGTTTGTACCATAGGCTAGTGGCCCAAACACCGCAAGGGAGAAATAAGAACAAGCCTCAAACAAATTTAGAATAAATGAAATAGAAAAAGAAAAGAAAAGTAACTAAGAACAAAAACCACACAAAAATAGCAAAAAGACTAATATACGCCTCTTCCCCGGCAACGACGCCAAATTTGATAGCTAATAAGTCGTTATTATTAGTCAAATTATCACTATTCCTACTAAACTAGTTAGGGTTAGTGGGTATCGTATCCACGAAGAAGAGGGGAAGTCTAAATTGCAATTCTAGTGTGGAATAATACAAATAAAAGAAGTAAAACAATAAAAATGGGTTTTTTTTTTTTGTTTGAAAGTTGAAATAAAAGGAAAATAAACGAATTACCAAATTGATTAAAGCGACCCTTGGTGATAATCTAATCTAACACCCTGATATGGCAAGTTTTTGCTCTCTCTAATTATACCAATTCATAAATAATCACGGTTTTAACCAATTAATCAACTTTTATGGGAAATTTTAGCAACCGCTACCAAAATCCTCTCCTTTAATCCTAATTTGTCTAGTGACCGCTCAAACAAATCACAATCAAAGGTATGAAGAGCAAGGATTAATAAAGAATTATGAGCAACCCAAATCTATACTTATACATTAACTAGTTTAAAGCCCGTGCGTTACACGGTCACATTAACCGTAGACGCATTTTAAAAAATATTTGGTTCTTATATTTTACAAAAATGTAGAAAATGTTGTATAGTTTTCTCTTATATTAAAATGTAGGTTTGACTTATTATCTTACCATAACTTAAAAAGAAAATTTTTATATTGATGGATTTTTTCAAAATTACCATAAACCTACATATGGTATATACACTACATTTCCATAAGTAAAATATATGAATTTTATACATAATTACCATAAACTCACATATGATATAACAACAATTCCATCACATAAATTAATTCCTCATTCACCAGAAACTCTAAGAAAATTCAAAGGGCTCTAGACGTCTTCAATGCCCCCGAAAAAAGCTTCGCTTATAAATATACTAGTTTAAAGCCCGTGCGTTGCACGGTTACATTAAAAATATTATATAATTTATACGCATCATCCATTACCGAAATTATTATGCTATAGCTAAACAAAGTTTAATTTAAGGTTATAACTACTTTATATTGTAAATTGTATATTTCATTTTCCGAACCACGAGAGCGCCTCGCGGCCAGAAAACCAAAGGGGCTTCCTAGCCTTAAAAAGCATACAGATCAAGCGAAGTACCCTTTGATACTGGTTGGATCAATTGGACATCTTTCCTCGAAGGTTATAGTTGTATCTCTCTGTCAATATATAGACTATATTTATATTTTGAATATTATAAATTTAGGAATATGCATAAACTTTTTCAACACTCTAGGATAATTCCATTTGCTTTGTGGGCTTTTTGTCCATTTCCAGACGCATTCAATACAAAGTTAAGCTTTCTAATAAGATCACCTTAAGGTGGCTAAACTAATAATTTTGGTTCATAATAATTGTAACACTACGGAATATGGAAAGTGGATTATGAAGTTGGTTTGTCCCACATTGAGAAACTAAGGCTCATATGATCAGTTTATAATAGATTCCTACCATCATACTAACAACAAGGCCTTCACCTTTTAGAGCCCACGAGAGGATATTCGGGCTTAAGGGGTGACTACCCATCTTATTGGGTTGTGTTGCGACGGACGGTGGATCGGGTTGTTACAATAATTGTTTTAGTGCAAAGAGATATACTCAAAAAATTCATTTCTTCCATTAAGGCATAACTCACCTCATTAAATTCAGTTATTTTCTAATTAAGTTAGATCATTTGACATCTGATAACCAAGACATAATCAATTTTCATACAAA